>OZ010732.1:23739108-24339108 GCA_963932275.1 Andrena praecox
ACAAATTCCAAAATTATCCAAGTTGATTTCAAATAAATTTATTATAATTTGACGCTTCCAACTAAATTTTTTTTCACAATCCAAAAAATTGTCGTTATTTTCATATAAATTTACTCAAATATAGATCCTACAACAAAAATACTCAACAAAATCCAAAATAATTTAAGTTGATTTCAAATAAATTTATTAAAATTTGACACTTCCAACTAAAATTTTTTTCACAATCCTAAAAATTGAAGGTATTTTCATCTAAATTTACTCAAATATAGATCCTACAACAAAAATACTCACAAAATCCAAAATAATTCAAGTTGATTTCAAATAAATTTATTAAAATTTGACACTTCCAACTAAAATTTTTTTCACAATCCAAAAAATTGAAGATATTTTCATCTAAATTTACCCAAATATTGATCCTACAACAAAAATACTGAACAAATTCCAAAATTATCCAAGTTGATTTCAAATAAATTTATTAAAATTTGACAAAAATCGTGACAAAATCCAAAAAATCGAAGTTATTTTCATCTAAATTTACTCAATTGTAGATCCTACAAAAAAAATACTCAAGAAAATCAAAAAAATCGAAGTTGGTTTCAAATAAATTTATTAAAATTTGACGCTTCCAACTAAATTTTTTTTCACAATCCAAAAAATTGTCGTTATTTTCATATAAATTTACTCAAATATAGATCCTACAACAAAAATACTCAACAAAATCCAAAATAATTTAAGTTGATTTCAAATAAATTTATTAAAATTTGACACTTCCAACTAAAATTTTTTTCACAATCCTAAAAATTGAAGGTATTTTCATCTAAATTTACCCAAATATTGATCCTACAACAAAAATACTCCACAAATTCCAAAATTATCCAAGTTGATTTCAAATAAATTTATTAAAATTTGACACTTCCAACTAAAATTTTTTTCACAATCCTAAAAATTGAAGATATTTTCATCTAAATTTACCCAAATATTGATCCTACAACAAACATACTCAACCAATTCCAAAATTATCCAAGTTGATTTCAAATAAATTTATTAAAATTTGACAAAAATCGTGACAAAATCCAAAAAATCGAGGTTATTTTCATCTAAATTTACTCAATTGTAGATCCTACAACAAAAGTACTCAAGAAAATCCAAAAAATCGAATTTGGTTTCAAATAAATTTATTAAAATTTGACACTTCCAACTAAAATTTTTTTCACAATCCAAAAAATTGAAGATATTTTCATCTAAATTTATCCAAATATTGATCCTACAACAAAAGTACTCAAGAAAATCCTAAAATCGAATTTGGTTTCAAATAAATTTATTAAAATTTGACAAAATCGTGTCAAAAACCAAAAAATCGAAGTTATTTTCATCTAAATTTACTCAATTGTAGATCCTACAACAAAAATACTCAAGAAAATCCAAAAAATCGAATTTGGTTTCAAATAAATTTATTAAAATTTGACACTTCCAACAAAATTTTTTTTCACAATTCACAAAATTGAAGTTATTTTCATCTAAATTTACTCAAATATAGATCCTACAACAAAAATACTCAACAAAATCCAAAATAAGTCAAGTTGATTTCAAATAAATTTATTAAAATTTGGCACTTCCAACTAAAATTTTTTTCACAATCCAAAAAATTGAAGATATTTTCATCTAAATTTACCCAAATATTGATCCTACAACAAAAATACTCAACAAATTCCAAAATTATCCTTGTTGATTTCAAATAAATTTATTAAAATTTGACAAAAATCGTGACAAAATCCAAAAAATCGAAGTTATTTCCATCTAAATTTACTCCATTGTAGATTCTACAACAAAAATACTCAAGAAAATCCAAAAAATCAAAGTTGGTTTCAAATAAATTTATTAAAATTTGACACTTCCAACTAAATTTTTTTTCACAATCCTAAAAATTGAAGATATTTTCATCTAAATTTGCCCAAATATTGATCCTACAACAAAAATACTCAACAAATTCCAAAATTATCCAAGTTGATTCCAAATAAATTTATTAAAATTTGACAAAAACGTTGACAAAATCCAAAAAATCGAAGTTATTTTCATCTAAATTTACTCAATTGTAGATCCTACAACAAAAATACTCAAGAAAATCCAAAAAATCGAATTTGGTTTCAAATAAATTTATTAAAATTTGACACTTCCACCAAATTTTTTTTTCACAATTCACAAAATTGAAGTTATTTTCATCTAAATTTACTCAAATATAGATCCTACGACAAAAATACTCAACAAAATCCAAAATAATTCAAGTTGATTTCAAATAAATTTATTAAAATTTGACACCTCCAACTAAAATTTTTTTCACAATCTTAAAAATTGAAGATATTTTCATCTAAATTTACTCAAATATTGATCCTACAACAAAAATACTGAACAAATTCCAAAATTATCCAAGTTGATTTCAAATAAATTTATTAAAATTTGACAAAAATCGTTACAAAATCCAAAAAATCGAAGTTATTTTCATCTAAATTTACTCAATTGTAGATCCTACAAAAAAAATACTCAAGAAAATAAAAAAAATCGAAGTTGGTTTCAAATAAATTTATTAAAATTTGACGCTTCCAACTAAATTTTTTTTCACAATCCAAAAAATTGTCGTTATTTTCATATAAATTTACTCAAATATAGATCCTACAACAAAAATACTCAACAAAATCCAAAATAATTTAAGTTGATTTCAAATAAATTTATTAAAATTTGACACTTCCAACTAAAATTTTTTTCACAATCCTAAAAATTGAAGGTATTTTCATCTAAATTTACCCAAATATTGATCCTACAACAAAAATACTCAACAAATTCCAAAATTATCCAAGTTGATTTCAAATAAATTTATTAAAATTTGACACTTCCAACTAAAATTTTTTTCACAATCCTAAAAATTGAAGATATTTTCATCTAAATTTACCCAAATATTGATCCTACAACAAACATACTCAACAAATTCCAAAATTATCCAAGTTGATTTCAAATAAATTTATTAAAATTTGACAAAAATCGTGACAAAATCCAAAAAATCGAAGTTATTTTCAACTAAATTTACTCAATTCTAGATCCTACAACAAAAATACTCAAGAAAATCCAAAATTATCCAAGTTGATTTCAAATAAATTTATTAAAATTTGACAAAAATCGTGACAAAATCCAAAAAATCGAAGTTATTTTCATCTAAATTTACTCAATTGTAGATCCTACAGCAAAAGTACTCAAGAAAATCCAAAAAATCGAATTTGGTTTCAAATAAATTTATTAAAATTTGACACTTCCAACTAAAATTTTTTTCACAATCCAAAAAATTGAAGATATTTTCATCTAAATTTATCCAAATATTGATCCTACAACAAAAGTACTCAAGAAAATCCTAAAATCGAATTTGGTTTCAAATAAATTTATTAAAATTTGACAAAATCGTGTCAAAAACCAAAAAATCGAAGTTATTTTCATCTAAATTTACTCAATTGTAGATCCTACAACAAAAATACTCAAGAAAATCCAAAAAATCGAATTTGGTTTCAAATAAATTTATTAAAATTTGACACTTCCAACAAAAATTTTTTTCACAATTCACAAAATTGAAGTTATTTTCATCTAAATTTACTCAAATATAGATCCTACAACAAAAATACTCAACAAAATCCAAAATAAGTCAAGTTGATTTCAAATAAATTTATTAAAATTTGGCACTTCCAACTAAAATTTTTTTCACAATCCAAAAAATTGAAGATATTTTCATCTAAATTTACCCAAATATTGATCCTACAACAAAAATACTCAACAAATTCCAAAATTATCCAAGTTGATTTCAAATAAATTTATTAAAATTTGACAAAAATCGTGACAAAATCCAAAAAATCGAAGTTATTTCCATCTAAATTTACTCCATTGTAGATTCTACAACAAAAATACTCAAGAAAATCCAAAAAATCAAAGTTGGTTTCAAATAAATTTATTAAAATTTGACACTTCCAACTAAATTTTTTTTCACAATCCTAAAAATTGAAGATATTTTCATCTAAATTTGCCCAAATATTGATCCTACAACAAAAATACTCAACAAATTCCAAAATTATCCAAGTTGATTCCAAATAAATTTATTAAAATTTGACAAACATCGTGACAAAATCCAACAAATCGAAGTTATTTTCATCTAAATTTACTCAATTGTAGATCCTACAACAAAAATACTCCAGAAAATCCAAAAAATCGAATTTGGTTTCAAATAAATTTATTAAAATTTGACACTTCCAACTAAAACTTTTTTCGCAATCCACAAAATTGAAGTTATTTTCATTTAATTTACTCAAATATAGATCCTACAACAAAAATACTCAACAAAATCCAAAATAATTCAAGTTGATTTCAAATAAATTTATTATAATTTGACACCTCCAACTAAAATTTTTTTCACAATCCTATAAATTGAAGATATTTTCATCTAAATTTACTCAAATATAGATCTTACAACAAAAATACTCAACAAATTCCAAAATTATCCAAGTTGATTTCAAATAAATTTATTAAAATTTGACAAAATCGTGACAAAATCCAAAAAATCGAAGTTATTTTCATCTAAATTTACTCAATTGTAGATCCTACAACAAAAATACTCAAGAAAATCCAAAAAATCGAATTTGGTTTCAAATAAATTTATTAAAATTTGACACTTCCAACTAAATTTTTTTTCACAATCCTATAAATTAAAGATATTTTCATCTAAATTTACTCAAATATTGATCCTACAACAAAAATACTCAACAAATTCCAAAATTATCCAAGTTGATTTCAAATAAATTTATTAAAATTTGACAAAAATCGTAACAAAATCCAAAAAATCGAAGTTATTTTCATCTAAATTTACTCAATTGTAGATCCTACAACAAAAATACTCAAGAAAATCCAAAAAATCGAATTTGGTTTCAAATAAATTTATTAAAATTTGACACTTCCATCAAAAATTTTTTTCACAATCCACAAAATTGAAGTTATTTGCATCTAAATTTATTCAATTGTAGATCCTACAACAAAAATTCTCAAGAAAATCCAAAAAATCGAATTTGATTTCAAATAAATTTATTAAAATTTGACACTTCCAACTAAAATTTTTTTCACAATCCTATAAATTAAAGATATTTTCATCTAAATTTACTCAAATATAGATCTTACAACAAAAATACTCAACAAATTCCAAAATTATCCAAGTTGATTTCAAATAAATTTATTAAAATTTGACAAAATCGTGACAAAATCCAAAAAAATCGAAGATATTTTCATCTAAATTTACTCAAATATAGATCCTACAACAAAAATACTCAACAAAATCCAAAATAATTCAAGTTGATTTCAAATAAATTTATTAAAATTTGACACCTCCAACTAAAATTTTTTTCACAATCCTATAAATTGAAGATATTTTCATCTAAATTTACTCAAATATAGATCTTACAACAAAAATACTCAACAAATTCCAAAATTATCCAAGTTGATTTCAAATAAATTTATTAAAATTTGACAAAATCGTGACAAAATCCAAAAAATCGAAGTTATTTTCATCTAAATTTACTCAATTGTAGATCCTACAACAATAATACTCAAGAAAATCCAAAAAATCGAATTTGGTTTCAAATAAATTTATTAAAATTTGACACTTCCATCAAAAATTTTTTTCACAATCCACAAAATTGAAGTTATTTGCATCTAAATTTATTCAATTGTAGATATACAACAAAAATACTCAAGAAAATCCAAAAAATCGAATTTGGTTTCAAATAAATTTATTAAAATTTGACACTTCCAACTAAAATTTTTTTCACAATCCACAAAATTGAAGTTATTTTCATCTAAATTTACTCAAATATAGATCCTACAACAAAAATACTCAACAAAATCCAAAAAATCGAATTTGGTTTCAAATAAATTTATTAAAATTTGACACTTCCATCAAAAATTTTTTTCACAATCCACAAAATTGAAGTTATTTGCATCTAAATTTATTCAATTGTAGATCCTACAACAAAAATACTCAAGAAAATCCAAAAAATCGAATTTGGTTTCAAATAAATTTAGTAAAATTTGACACTTCCAACTAAAATTTTTTTCACAATCCACTAAATTGAAGTTATTTTCATCTAAATTTACTCAAATATAGATCCTACAACAAAAATACTCAACAAAATCCAAAATAATTCAAGTTGATTTCAAATAAATTTATTAAAATTTGACACTTCCAACTAAAATTTTTTTCACAATCCTAAAAATTGAAGATATTTTCATCTAAATTTACCCAAATATTGATCCTACAACAAAAACACTCAACAAATTCCAAAATTATCCAAGTTGATTTCAAATAAATTTATTAAAATTTGACAAAAATCGTGACAAAATCCAAAAAATCGAAGTTATTTTCATCTAAATTTACTCACTTGTAGATCCTACAACAAAAGTACTCAAGAAAATCCAAAAAATCGAATTTGGTTTCAAATAAATTTATTAAAATTTGACACTTCCAACTAAAATTTTTTTCACAATCCACAAAATTGAAGTTATTTTCATCTAAATTTACTCAAATATAGATCCTACAACAAAAATACTCAACAAAATCCAAAATAATTCAAGTTGATTTCAAATAAATTTATTAAAATTTGACACTTCCAACTAAAATTTTTTTCACAATCCTAAAAATTGAAGATATTTTCATCTAAATTTACTCAAATATAGATCCTACAACAAAAATACTCAACAAATTCCAAAATTATCCAAGTTGATTTCAAATAAATTTATTAAAATTTGACAAAAATCGTGACAAAATCCCAAAAATCGAAGTTATTTTCATCTAAATTTACTCAATTGTAGATCCTACAAAAAAAATACTCAAGAAAATCAAAAAAATCGAAGTTGGTTTCAAATAAATTTATTAAAATTTGACGCTTCCAACTAATTTTTTTTTCACAATCCAAAAAATTGTCGTTATTTTCATATAAATTTACTCAAATATAGATCCTACAACAAAAATACTCAACAAAATCCAAAATAATTTAAGTTGATTTCAAATAAATTTATTAAAATTTGACACTTCCAACTAAATTTTTTTTCACAATCCAAAAAATTGTCGTTATTTTCATCTAAATTTACTCAAATATAGATCCTACAACAAAAATACTCAACAAAATCAAAAATAATTCAAGTTGATTTCAAATAAATTTATTAAAATTTGACACTTCCAACTAAAATTTTTTTCACAATCCTAAAAATTGAAGATATTTTCATCTAAATTTACTCAAATATAGATCCTACAACAAAAATACTCAACAAATTCCAAAATTATCCAAGTTGATTTCAAATAAATTTATTAAAATTTGACACTTCCAACTAAAATTTTTTTCACAATCCTATAAATTGAAGATATTTTCATCTAAATTTACTCAAATATAGATCTTACAACAAAAATACTCAACAAATTCCAAAATTATCCAAGTTGATTTCAAATAAATTTATTAAAATTTGACAAAAATCGTGACAAAATCCAAAAAATCGAAGTTATTTTCATCTAAATTTACTCAATTGTAGATCCTACAACAAAAATACTCAAGAAAATCCAAATAATCGAATTTGGTTTCAAATAAATTTATTAAAATTTGACACTTCCAACTAAAATTTTTTCACAATCCACCAAATTGAATTTATTTTCATCTAAATTTACTCAAATATAGATCCTACAACAAAAATACTCAACAAAATCAAAAATAATTCAAGTTGATTTCAAATAAATTTATTGAAATTTGACACTTCCAACTAAAATTTTTTTCACAATCCTAAAAATTGAAGATATTTTCATCTAAATTTACTCAAATATAGATCCTACAACAAAAATACTCAACAAATTCCAAAATTATCCAAGTTGATTTCAAATAAATTTATTAAAATTTGACAAAAATCGTGACAAAATCAAAAAAATCGAAGTTATTTTCATCTAAATTTACTCAATTGTAGATCCTACAACAAAAATACTCAAGAAAATCCAAAAAATCGAATTTGGTTTCAAATAAATTTATTACAATTTGACACTTCCAACTAAACCTTTTTTCACAATCCTCAAAATTGAAGTTATTTTCATCTAAATTTACTCAAATATAGATCCTACAACAAAAATACTCAACAAAATCCAAAATAATTCAAGTTGATTTCAAATAAATTTATTAAAATTTGACACTTCCAACTAAAATTTTTTTCACAATCCTAAAAATTGAAGATATTTTCATCTAAATTTACCCAAATATTGATCCTACAACAAAAACACTCAACAAATTCCATAATTATCCATGTTGATTTCAAATAAATTTATTAAAATTTGACAAAAATCGTGACAAAATCCAAAAAATCGAAGTTATTTTCATCTAAATTTACTCAATTGTAGATCCTACAACAAAAATACTCAACAAAATCCAAAATAATTCAAGTTGATTTCAAATAAATTTATTAAAATTTGACACTTCCAACTAAAATTTTTTTCACAATCCTAAAAATTGAAGATATTTTCATCTAAATTTACCCAAATATTGATCCTACAACAAAAATACTCAACAAATTCCAAAATTATCCAAGTTGATTTCAAGTAAATTTATTAAAATTTGACACTTCCAACTAACAATTTTTTCACAATCCTAAAAATTGAAGATATTTTCATCTAAATTTACTCAAATATAGATCTTACAACAAAAATACTCAGCAAATTCCAAAATTATCCAAGTTGATTTCAAATAAATTTATTAAAATTTGACAAAAATCGTGACAAAATCAAAAAAATCGAAGTTATTTTCATCTAAATTTACTCAATTGTAGATCCTACAACAAAAATACTCAAGAAAATCCAAAAAATCGAATTTGGTTTCAAATAAATTTATTAAAATTTGACACTTCCAACTAAATTTTTTTTCACAATCCTAAAAATTGAAAATATTTTCATCTAAATTTACCCAAATATTGATCCTACAACAAAAATACTCAACAAATTCCAAAATTATCCAAGTTGATTTCAAATAAATTTATTAAAATTTGACAAAAATCTTAACAAAATCCAAAAAATCGAAGTTATTTTCATCTAAATTTACTCAATTGTAGATCCTACAACAAAAATACTCAAGAAAATCCAAAAAATCGAATTTGGTTTCAAATAAGATTATTAATATTTGACACTTCCAACTAAAATTTTTTTCACAATCCTATAAATTGAAGATATTTTCATCTAAATTTACTCAAATATAGATCTTACAACAAAAATACTCAACAAATTCCAAAATTATCCAAGTTGATTTCAAATAAATTTATTAAAATTTGACAAAAATCGTTACAAAATCCAAAAAATTGAAGTTATTTTCATCTAAATTTACTCAATTGTAGATCCTACAACAAAAATACTCAAGAAAATCCAAAAAATCGAATTTGGTTTCAAATAAATTTATTAAAATTTGACACTTCCAACTAAAAATTTTTTCACAATCCTAAAAATTGAAGATATTTTCATCTAAATTTACTCAAATATAGATCTTACAACAAAAATACTCAACAAATTCCAAAATTATCCAAGTTGATTTCAAATAAATTTATTAAAATTTGACAAAAATCGTGACAAAATCCAAAAAATGGAAGTTATTTTCGTCTAAATTTACTCAATTGTAGATCCTACAACAAAAATACTCAAGAAAATCCAAAAAATCGAATTTGGTTTCCAATAAATTTATTAAAATTTGACACTTCCAACTAAATTTTTTTTCACAATCCACAAAATTTAAGTTATTTTCATCTAAATTTACTCAAATATAGATCCTACAACAAAAATACTCAACAAAATCCAAAATAATTCAAGTTGATTTCAAATAAATTTATTAAAATTTGACACTTCCAACTAACAATTTTTTCACAATCCTAAAAATTGAAGATATTTTCATCTAAATTTACCCAAATATTGATCCTACAACAAAAACACTCAACAAATTCCAAAATTATCCAAGTTGATTTCAAATAAATTTATTAAAATTTGACAAAAATCGTGACAAAATCAAAAAAATCGAAGTTATTTTCATCTAAATTTACTCAATTGTAGATCCTACAACAAAAGTACTCAAGAAAATCCAAAAAATCGAATTTGGTTTCAAATAAATTTATTAAAATTTGACACTTCCAACTAAAATTTTTTTCACAATCCACAAAATTGAAGTTATTTTCATCTAAATTTACTCAAATATAGATCCTACAACAAAAATACTCAACAAACTCCAAAATAATTCAAGTTGATTTCAAATAAATTTATTAAAATTTGACACTTCCAACTAACAATTTTTTCACAATCCTAAAAATTGAAGATATTTTCATCTAAATTTACTCAAATATAGATCTTACAACAAAAATACTCAGCAAATTCCAAAATTATCCAAGTTGATTTCAAATAAATTTATTAAAATTTGACAAAAATCGTGACAAAATCTAAAAAATCGAAGTTATTCTCATCTAAATTTACTCAATTGTAGATCCTACAACAAAAATACTCAAGAAAATCAAAAAATCGAATTTGGTTTCAAATAAATTTATTAAAATTTGACACTTCCATCAAAAATTTTTTTCACAATCCACAAAATTGAAGTTATTTGCATCTAAATTTATTCAATTGTAGATCCTACAACAAAAATACTCAAGAAAATCCAAAAAATCGAATTTGGTTTCAAATAAATTTATTAAAATTTGACAAAATCGTGACAAAATCCAAAAAATCGAAGTTATTTTCATCTAAATTTACTCAATTGTAGATCCTACAACAAAAATACTCAAGAAAATCCAAAAAATCGAATTTGGTTTCAAATAAATTTATTAAAATTTGACACTTCCAACTAAAATTTTTTTCACAATCCTAAAAATTGAAGATATTTTCATCTAAATTTACCCAAATATTGGTCCTACAACAAAAATACTGAACAAATTCCAAAATTATCTAAGTTGATTTCAAATAAATTTATTAAAATTTGACAAAAATCGTGACAAAATCCAAAAAATCGAAGTTATTTTCATCTAAATTTACTCAATTCTAGATCCTACAACAAAAATTCTCAAGAAAATCCAAAATTATCCAAGTTGATTTCAAATAAATTTATTAAAATTTGACAAAAATCGTGACAAAATCCAAAAAATCGAAGTTATTTTCATCTAAATTTACTCAATTGTAGATCCTACAACAAAAATACTCAAGAAAATCCAAAAAATCGAATTTGGTTTCCAATAAATTTATTAAAATTTGACACTTCCAACTAAATTTTTTTTCACAATCCACAAAATTGAAGTTATTTTCATCTAAATTTACTCAAATATAGATCCTACAACAAAAATACTCAACAAAATCCAAAATAATTCAAGTTGATTTCAAATAAATTTATTAAAATTTGACACTTCCAACTAACAATTTTTTCACAATCCTAAAAATTGAAGATTTTTTCATCTAAATTTACTCAAATATAGATCTTACAACAAAAATACTCAGCAAATTCCAAAATTATCCAAGTTGATTTCAAATAAATTTATTAAAATTTGACAAAAATCGTGACAAAATCTAAAAAATCGAAGTTATTTTCATCTAAATTTACTCAATTGTATATCCTACAACAAAAATACTCAAGAAAATCCAAAAAATCGAATTTGGTTTCAAATAAATTTATTAAAATTTGACACTTCCATCAAAAATTTTTTTCACAATCCACAAAATTGAAGTTATTTGCATCTAAATTTATTCAATTGTAGATCCTACAACAAAAATACTCAAGAAAATCCAAAAAATCGAATTTGGTTTCAAATAAATTTATTAAAATTTGACACTTCCAACTAAAATTTTTTTCACAATCCACAAAATTGAAGTTATTTGCATCTAAATTTACTCAAATATAGATCCTACAACAAAAATACTCAACAAAATCCAAAATAATTCAAGGTGATTTCAAATAAATTTATTAAAATTTGACACTTCCAACTAAAATTTTTTTCACAATCCGAAAAATTGAAGATATTTTCATCTAAATTTACCCAAATATTGATCCTACAACAAAAATACTCAACAAATTCCAAAATTATCCAAGTTGATTTCAAATAAATTTATTAAAATTTGACAAAAATCGTGACAAAATCCAAAAAATGGAAGTTATTTTCATCTAAATTTACTCAATTGTAGATCCTACAACAAAAATACTCAAGAAAATCCAAAAAATCGAATTTGGTTTCAAATAAATTTATTAAAATTTGACACTTCCAACTAAAATTTTTTTCACAATCCTATAAATTGAAGATATTTTCATCTAAATTTACTCAAATATAGATCTTACAACAAAAATACTCAACAAATTCCAAAATTATCCAAGTTGATTTCAAATAAATTTATTAAAATTTGACAAAAATCGTGACAAAATCCAAAAAATCGAAGTTATTTTCATCTAAATTTACTCAATTGTAAATCCTACAACAAAAATACTCAAGAAAATCCAAAAAATCGAATTTGGTTTCAAATAAATTTATTAAAATTTGACACTTCCAACTAAAAATTTTTTCACAATCCTAAAAATTGAAGATATTTTCATCTAAATTTACTCAAATATAGATCTTACAACAAAAATACTCAACAAATTCCAAAATTATCCAAGTTGATTTCAAATAAATTTATTAAAATTTGACAAAAATCGTGACAAAATCCAAAAAATCGAAGTTACTTTCATCTAAATTTACTCAATTGTAGATCCTACAACAAAAATATTCAAGAAAATCAAAAATAATTCAAGTTGATTTCAAATAAATTTATTAAAATTTGACACTTCCAACTAAAATTTTATTCACAATCCTAAAAATTGAAGATATTTTCATCTAAATTTACCCAAATATTGATCCTACAACAAAAATTCTCAACAAATTCCAAAATTATCCACGTTGATTTCAAATAAATTTATTAAAATTTGACAAAAATCGTGACAAAATCCAAAAAATCGAAGTTATTTTCATCTAAATTTACTCACTTGTAGATCATACAACAAAAATACTCAAGAAAATCCAAAAAATCGAATTTGGTTTCAAATAAATTTATTAAAATTTGACACTTCCAACAAAAATTTTTTTCACAATCCACAAAATTGAAGTTATTTTCATCTAAATTTACTCAAATATAGATCCTACAACAAAAATACTCAACAAAATCCAAAATAATTCAAGTTGATTTCAAATAAATTTATTAAAATTTGACACTTCCAACTAAAATATTTTTCACAATCCTAAAAATTGAAGATATTTTCATCTAAATTTACCCAAATATTGATCCTACAACAAAAATACTCAACAAATTCCAAAATTATCCAAGTTGATTTCAAATAAATTTATTAAAATTTGACAAAAATCGTGACAAAATCCAAAAAATCGAAGTTATTTTCATCTAAATTTACTCAAATATAGATCCTACAACAAAAATACTCAACAAAATCCAAAATAATTCAAGTTGATTTCAAATAAATTTATTAAAATTTGACACTTCCAACTAAAATTTTTTTCACAATCCTATAAATTGAAGATATTTTCATCTAAATTTACTCAAATATAGATCTTACAACAAAAATACTCAACAAATTCCAAAATTATCCAAGTTGATTTCAAATAAATTTATTAAAATTAGACAAAATCGTGACAAAATCCAAAAAATCGAAGTTTATTTCATCTAAATATACTCCATTGTAGATCATACAACAAAAATACTCAAGAAAATCCAAAAAATCGAATTTGGTTTCAAATAAATTTATTAAAATTTGACACTTCCCACAAAAATTTTTTTCACAATTCACAAAATTGAAGTTATTTTCATCTAAATTTACTCAAATATAGATCCTACAACAAAAATACTCAACAAAATCCAAAATAATTCAAGTTGATTTCAAATAAATTTATTAAAATTTGACACTTCCAACTAAAATTTTTTTCTCAATCCAAAAAATTGAAGATATTTTCATCTAAATTTACTCAAATATAGATCTTACAACAAAAATACTCAGCAAATTCCAAAATTATCCAAGTTGATTTCAAATAAATTTATTAAAATTTGACAAAAATCGTGACAAAATCCAAAAAATCGAAGTTATTTTCATCTAAATTTACTCAATTGTAGATCCTACAACAAAAATACTCAAGAAAATCCAAAAAATCGAATTTGGTTTCAAATAAATTTATTAAAATTTGACACTTCCATCAAAAATTTTTTTCACAATCCACAAAATTGAAGTTATTTGCATCTAAATTTATTCAATTGTAGATCCTACAACAAAAATACTCAAGAAAATCCAAAAAATCGAATTTGGTTTCAAATAAATTTATTAAAATTTGACACTTCCAACTAAAATTTTTTTCACAATCCACAAAATTGAAGTTATTTTCATCTAAATTTACTCAAAGATAGATCCTACAACAAAAATACTCAACAAAATCCAAAATAATTCAAGGTGATTTCAAATAAATTTATTAAAATTTGACACTTCCAACTAAAATTTTTTCACAATCCTAAAAATTGAAGATATTTTCATCTAAATTTACCCAAATATTGATCCTACAACAAAAATACTCAACAAATTCCAAAATTATCCAAGTTGATTTCAAATAAATTTATTAAAATTTGACAAAAATCGTGACAAAATCCAAAAAATGGAAGTTATTTTCATCTAAATTTACTCAATTGAAGATCCTACAACAAAAATACTCAAGAAAATAAAAAAAATCGAATTTGGTTTCAAATAAATTTATTAAAATTTGACACTTCCAACAAATTTTTTTTTCACAATCCACAAAATTGAAGTTATTTTCATCTAAATTTACTCAAATATAGATCCTACAACAAAAATACTCAACAAAATCCAAAATAATTCAAGTTGATTTCAAATAAATTTATTAAAATTTGACACTTCCAACTAAAATTTTTTTCACAATCCGAAAAATTGAAGATATTTTCATCTAAATTTACCCAAATATTGATCCTACAACAAAAATACTCAACAAATTCCAAAATTATCCAAGTTGATTTCAAATAAATTTATTAAAATTTGACAAAATCGTGACAAAATTTAAAAAATCGAAGTTATTTTCATCTAAATTTACTCAATTGTAGATCCTACAACAAAAATACTCAAGAAAATCCAAAAAATCGAATTTGGTTTCAAATAAATTTATTAAAATTTGACACTTCCATCAGAAATTTTTTTCACAATCCACAAAATTGAAGTTATTTGCATCTAAATTTATTCAATTGTAGATCCTACAACAAAAATACTCAAGAAAATCCAAAAAATCGAATTTGGTTTCAAATAAATTTATTAAAATTTGACACTTCCAACTAAAATTTTTTTCACAATCCACAAAATTGAAGTTATTTTCATCTAAATTTATATAAAAACCAAAAAGTGATATCAGCGCGTAGGTTCGGTCATGTAAACACTTAAATAAAAGCTATTTTGCAATAATTATAATTCGACGTTTCGGTCTATGGTTTAGACCATTTTCAAGAAAGTTATTGAAGAATACTGCGTTTGCTTTTATACGTTAAACACGTTATCGAAGACGTGCACCTTGTTAGTCGGTTGGAGCGTGACTAAAGTAAATAGTATATAGAAGCGAGAACATCCGAAGGGTACAGAGGAATAACGGTCATAAACAAAGTCAAAAGTGAAACTGTTAATAATTATTGTTTGAATCGATTTTTGAGTACTGTTTATTGATCATAATTTAATTTGAAGTTTTATTAAATTTATAAAGAAAAGAATTTTTAGCCAAAACAACATTACCAATTCATACCACCAATTATTATATATGTGGTAAAGCATCATTCACTAAGTAAAAGAGCAAATTACATATGCAAAAATTTTTATGTACCAATGTTTGAATCATATGAAGGAAGCAAGATCTAAATTTACTCAAATATAGATCCTACAACAAAAATACTCATCAAAATCCAAAATAATTCAAGGTGATTTCAAATAAATTTATTAAAATTTGACACTTCCAACTAAAATTTTTTCACAATCCTAAAAATTGAAGATATTTTCATCTAAATTTACCCAAATATTGATCCTACAACAAAAATACTCAACAAATTCCAAAATTATCCAAGTTGATTTCAAATAAATTTATTAAAATTTGACAAATATCGTGACAAAATCCAAAAAATCGAAGTTATTTTCATCTAAATTTACTCAATTGTAGATCCTACAACAAAAGTTCTCAAGAAAATCCAAAAAATCGAATTTGGTTTCAAATAAATTTATTAAAATTTGACACTTCCAACTAAAATTTTTTTCACAATCCACAAAATTGAAGTTATTTTCATCTAAATTTACTCAAATATAGATCCTACAACAAAAATACTCAACAAAATCCAAAATAATTCAAGTTGATTACAAATAAATTTATTAAAATTTGACACTTCCAACTAAAATTTTTTTCACAATCCTAAAAATTGAAGATATTTTCATCTAAATTTACCCAAATATTGGTCCTACAACAAAAATACTCAACAAATTCCAAAATTATCCAAGTTGATTTCAAATAAATTTATTAAAATTTGACAAAAATCGTGACAAAATCCAAAAAATCGAAGTTATTTTCATCTAAATTTACTCAATTCTAGATCCTACAACAAAAATACTCAAGAAAATCCAAAATTATCCAAGTTGATTTCAAATAAATTTATTAAAATTTGACAAAAATCGTGACAAAATCCAAAAAATCGAAGTTATTTTCATCTAAATTTACTCAATTGTAGATCCTACAACAAAAATACTCAAGAAAATCCAAAAAATCGAATTTGGTTTCCAATAAATTTATTAAAATTTGACACTTCCAACTAAAATTTTTTTCACAATCCACAAAATTGAAGTTATTTTCATCTAAATTTACTCAAATATAGATCCTGCAACAAAAATACTCAATAAAATCCAAAATAATTCAAGTTGATTTCAAATAAATTTATTAAAATTTGACACTTCCAACTAACAATTTTTTCACAATCCTAAAAATTGAAGATTTTTTCATCTAAATTTACTCAAATATAGATCTTACAACAAAAATACTCAGCAAATTCCAAAATTATCCAAGTTGATTTCAAATAAATTTATTAAAATTTGACAAAAATCGTGACAAAATCTAAAAAATCGAAGTTATTTTCATCTAAATTTACTCAATTGTAGATCCTACAACAAAAATACTCAAGAAAATCCAAAAAATCGAATTTGGTTTCAAATAAATTTATTAAAATTTGACACTTCCATCAAAAATTTTTTTCACATTCCACAAAATTGAAGTTATTTGCATCTAACTTTATTCAATTGTAGATCCTACAACAAAAATACTCAAGAAAATCCAAAAAATCGAATTTGGTTTCAAATAAATTTATTAAAATTTGACACTTCCAACTAAATTTTTTTTCACAATCCACAAAATTGAAGTTATTTTCATCTAAATTTACTCAAATATAGATCCTACAACAAAAATACTCAACAAAATCCAAAATAATTCAAGGTGATTTCAAATAAATTTATTAAAATTTGACACTTCCAACTAAAATTTATTTCACAATCCGAAAAATTGAAGATATTTTCATCTAAATTTACCCAAATATTGATCCTACAACAAAAATACTCAACAAATTCCAAAATTATCCAAGTTGATTTCAAATAAATTTATTAAAATTTGACAAAAATCGTGACAAAATCCAAAAAATGGAAGTTATTTTCATCTAAATTTACTCAATTGTAGATCCTACAACAAAAATACTCAAGAAAATCCAAAAAATCGAATTTGGTTTCAAATAAATTTATTAAAATTTGACACTTCCAACTAAAATTTTTTTCACAATCCTATAAATTGAAGATATTTTCATCTAAATTTACTCAAATATAGATCTTACAACAAAAATACTCAACAAATTCCAAAATTATCCAAGTTGATTTCAAATAAATTTATTAAAATTTGACAAAAATCGTGACAAAATCCAAAAAATCGAAGTTATTTTCATCTAAATTTACTCAATTGTAGATCCTACAACAAAAATACTCAAGAAAATCCAAAAAATCGAATTTGGTTTCAAATAAATTTATTAAAATTTGACACTTCCAACTAAAAATTTTTTCACAATCCTAAAAATTGAAGATATTTTCATCTAAATTTACTCAAATATAGATCTTACAACAAAAATACTCAACAAATTCCAAAATTATCCAAGTTGATTTCAAATAAATTTATTAAAATTTGACAAAAATCGTGACAAAATCCAAAAAATCGAAGTTACTTTCATCTAAATTTACTCAATTGTAGATCCTACAACAAAAATACTCAAGAAAATCCAAAATAATTCAAGTTGATTTCAAATAAATTTATTAAAATTTGACACTTCCAACTAAAATTTTTTTCACAATCCTAAAAATTGAAGATATTTTCATCTAAATTTACCCAAATATTGATCCTACAACAAAAATACACAACAAATTCCAAAATTATCCTAGTTGATTTCAAATAAATTTATTAAAATTTGACAAAAATCGTGACAAAATCCAAAAAATCGAAGTTACTTTCATCTAAATTTACTCAATTGTAGATCCTACAACAAAAATACTCAAGAAAATCCAAAATAATTCAAGTTGATTTCAAATAAATTTATTAAAATTTGACACTTCCAACTAAAATTTTTTTCACAATCCACAAAATTGAAGTTATTTTCATCTAAATTTACTCAAATATAGATCCTGCAACAAAAATACTCAACAAAATCCAAAATAATTCAAGTTGATTTCAAATAAATTTATTAAAATTTGACACTTCCAACTAACAATTTTTTCACAATCCTAAAAATTGAAGATTTTTTCATCTAAATTTACTCAAATATAGATCTTACAACAAAAATACTCAGCAAATTCCAAAATTATCCAAGTTGATTTCAAATAAATTTATTAAAATTTGACAAAAATCGTGACAAAATCCAAAAAATCGAAGTTATTTTCATCTAAATTTACTCAATTGTAGATCCTACAACAAAAATACTCAAGAAAATCCAAAAAATCGAATTTGGTTTCAAATAAATTTATTAAAATTTGACACTTCCAACTAAAATTTTTTTCACAATCCACAAAATTGAAGTTATTTTCATCTAAATTTACTCAAATATAGATCCTACAACAAAAATACTCAACAAAATCCAAAATAATTCAAGGTGATTTCAAATAAATTTATTAAAATTTGACACTTCCAACTAAAATTTTTTTCACAATCCGAAAAATTGAAGATATTTTCATCTAAATTTACCCAAATATTGATCCTACAACAAAAATACTCAACAAATTCCAAAATTATCCAAGTTGATTTCAAATAAATTTATTAAAATTTGACAAAAATCGTGACAAAATCCAAAAAATGGAAGTTATTTTCATCTAAATTTACTCAATTGTAGATCCTACAACAAAAATACTCAAGAAAATCCAAAAAATCGAATTTGGTTTCAAATAAATTTATTAAAATTTGACACTTCCAACTAAAAATTTTTTCACAATCCTAAAAATTGAAGATATTTTCATCTAAATTTACTCAAATATAGATCTTACAACAAAAATACTCAACAAATTCCAAAATTATCCAAGTTGATTTCAAATAAATTTATTAAAATTTGACAAAAATCGTGACAAAATCCAAAAAATCGAAGTTATTTTCATCTAAATTTACTCAATTGTAGATCCTACAACAAAAATACTCAAGAAAATCCAAAAAATCGAATTTGGTTTCAAATAAATTTATTAAAATTTGACACTTCCAACTAAAAATTTTTTCACAATCCTAAAAATTGAAGATATTTTCATCTAAATTTACTCAAATATAGATCTTACAACAAAAATACTCAACAAATTCCAAAATTATCCAAGTTGATTTCAAATAAATTTATTAAAATTTGACAAAAATCGTGACAAAATCCAAAAAATCGAAGTTACTTTCATCTAAATTTACTCAATTGTAGATCCTACAACAAAAATACTCAAGAAAATCCAAAATAATTCAAGTTGATTTCAAGTAAATTTATTAAAATTTGACACTTCCAACTAAAATTTTTTTCACAATCCTAAAAATTGAAGATATTTTCATCTAAATTTACCCAAATATTGATCCTACAACAAAAATACACAACAAATTCCAAAATTATCCTAGTTGATTTCAAATAAATTTATTAAAATTTGACAAAAATCGTGACAAAATAAAAAAAAATCGAAGTTATTTTCATCTAAATTTATTCAATTGTAGATCCTACAACACAAATACTCAAGAAAATCCAAAAAATAGAATTTGGTTTCAAATAAATTTATTAAAATTTGACACTTCCAACTAAAATTTTTTTCACAATCCACAAAATTGAAGTTACTTTCATCTAAATTTACTCAAATATAGATCCTACAACAAAAATACTCAACAAAATCCAAAATAATTCAAGTTGATTTCAAATAAATTTATTAAAATTTGACACTTCCAACTAAAATTTTTTTCACAATCCTAAAAATTGAAGATATTTTCATCTAAATTTACCCAAATATTGGTCCTACAACAAAAATACTCAACAAATTCCAAAATTATCTAAGTTGATTTCAAATAAATTTATTAAAATTTGACAAAAATCGTGACAAAATCCAAAAAATCGAAGTTATTTTCATCTAAATTTACTCAATTCTAGATCCTACAACAAAAATTCTCAAGAAAATCCAAAATTATCCAAGTTGATTTCAAATAAATTTATTAAAATTTGACAAAAATCGTGACAAAATCCAAAAAATCGAAGTTATTTTCATCTAAATTTACTCAATTGTAGATCCTACAACAAAAATACTCAAGAAAATCCAAAAAATCGAATTTGGTTTCCAATAAATTTATTAAAATTTGACACTTCCAACTAAATTTTTTTTCACAATCCACAAAATTGAAGTTATTTTCATCTAAATTTACTCAAATATAGATCCTACAACAAAAATACTCAACAAAATCCAAAATAATTCAAGATGATTTCAAATAAATTTATTAAAATTTGACACTTCCAACTAACAATTTTTTCACAATCCTAAAAATTGAAGATTTTTTCATCTAAATTTACTCAAATATAGATCTTACAACAAAAATACTCAGCAAATTCCAAAATTATCCAAGTTGATTTCAAATAAATTTATTAAAATTTGACAAAAATCGTGACAAAATCTAAAAAATCGAAGTTATTTTCATCTAAATTTACTCAATTGTATATCCTACAACAAAAATACTCAAGAAAATCCAAAAAATCGAATTTGGTTTCAAATAAATTTATTAAAATTTGACACTTCCATCAAAATTTTTTTTCACAATCCACAAAATTGAAGTTATTTGCATCTAAATTTATTCAATTGTAGATCCTACAACAAAAATACTCAAGAAAATCCAAAAAATCGAATTTGGTTTCAAATAATTTTATTAAAATTTGACACTTCCAACTAAAATTTTTTTCACAATCCACAAAATTGAAGTTATTTGCATCTAAATTTACTCAAATATAGATCCTACAACAAAAATACTCAACAAAATCCAAAATAATTCAAGGTGATTTCAAATAAATTTATTAAAATTTGACACTTCCAACTAAAATTTTTTTCACAATCCGAAAAATTGAAGATATTTTCATCTAAATTTACCCAAATATTGATCCTACAACAAAAATACTCAACAAATTCCAAAATTATCCAAGTTGATTTCAAATAAATTTATTAAAATTTGACAAAAATCGTGACAAAATCCAAAAAATGGAAGTTATTTTCATCTAAATTTACTCAATTGTAGATCCTACAACAAAAATACTCAAGAAAATCCAAAAAATCGAATTTGGTTTCAAATAAATTTATTAAAATTTGACACTTCCAACTAAAATTTTTTTCACAATCCTATAAATTGAAGATATTTTCATCTAAATTTACTCAAATATAGATCTTACAACAAAAATACTCAACAAATTCCAAAATTATCCAAGTTGATTTCAAATAAATTTATTAAAATTTGACAAAAATCGTGACAAAATCCAAAAAATCGAAGTTATTTTCATCTAAATTTACTCAATTGTAGATCCTACAACAAAAATACTCAAGAAAATCCAAAAAATCGAATTTGGTTTCAAATAAATTTATTAAAATTTGACACTTCCAACTAAAAATTTTTTCACAATCCTAAAAATTGAAGATATTTTCATCTAAATTTACTCAAATATAGATCTTACAACAAAAATACTCAACAAATTCCAAAATTATCCAAGTTGATTTCAAATAAATTTATTAAAATTTGACAAAAATCGTGACAAAATCCAAAAAATCGAAGTTACTTTCATCTAAATTTACTCAATTGTAGATCCTACAACAAAAATACTCAAGAAAATCCAAAATAATTCAAGTTGATTTCAAATAAATTTATTAAAATTTGACACTTCCAACTAAAATTTTTTTCACAATCCTAAAAATTGAAGATATTTTCATCTAAATTTACCCAAATATTGATCCTACAACAAAAATTCTCAACAAATTCCAAAATTATCCACGTTGATTTCAAATAAATTTATTAAAATTTGACAAAAATCGTGACAAAATCCAAAAAATCGAAGTTATTTTCATCTAAATTTACTCACTTGTAGATCATACAACAAAAATACTCAAGAAAATCCAAAAAATCGAATTTGGTTTCAAATAAATTTATTAAAATTTGACACTTCCAACAAAAATTTTTTTCACAATCCACAAAATTGAAGTTATTTTCATCTAAATTTACTCAAATATAGATCCTACAACAAAAATACTCAACAAAATCCAAAATAATTCAAGTTGATTTCAAATAAATTTATTAAAATTTGACACTTCCAACTAAAATATTTTTCACAATCCTAAAAATTGAAGATATTTTCATCTAAATTTACCCAAATATTGATCCTACAACAAAAATACTCAACAAATTCCAAAATTATCCAAGTTGATTTCAAATAAATTTATTAAAATTTGACAAAAATCGTGACAAAATCCAAAAAATCGAAGTTATTTTCATCTAAATTTACTCAAATATAGATCCTACAACAAAAATACTCAACAAAATCCAAAATAATTTAAGTTGATTTCAAATAAATTTATTAAAATTTGACACTTCCAACTAAAATTTTTTTCACAATCCTATAAATTGAAGATATTTTCATCTAAATTTACTCAAATATAGATCTTACAACAAAAATACTCAACAAATTCCAAAATTATCCAAGTTGATTTCAAATAAATTTATTAAAATTAGACAAAATCGTGACAAAATCCAAAAAATCGAAGTTTATTTCATCTAAATATACTCCATTGTAGATCATACAACAAAAATACTCAAGAAAATCCAAAAAATCGAATTTGGTTTCAAATAAATTTATTAAAATTTGACACTTCCCACAAAAATTTTTTTCACAATTCACAAAATTGAAGTTATTTTCATCTAAATTTACTCAAATATAGATCCTACAACAAAAATACTCAACAAAATCCAAAATAATTCAAGTTGATTTCAAATAAATTTATTAAAATTTGACACTTCCAACTAAAATTTTTTTCACAATCCAAAAAATTGAAGATATTTTCATCTAAATTTACTCAAATATAGATCTTACAACAAAAATACTCAGCAAATTCCAAAATTATCCAAGTTGATTTCAAATAAATTTATTAAAATTTGACAAAAATCGTGACAAAATCCAAAAAATGGAAGTTATTTTCATCTAAATTTACTCAATTGTAGATCCTACAACAAAAATACTCAAGAAAATAAAAAAAATCGAATTTGGTTTCAAATAAATTTATTAAAATTTGACACTTCCAACAAAATTTTTTTTCACAATCCACAAAATTGAAGTTATTTTCATCTAAATTTACTCAAATATAGATCCTACAACAAAAATACTCAACAAAATCCAAAATAATTCAAGTTGATTTCAAATAAATTTATTAAAATTTGACACTTCCAACTAAAATTTTTTTCACAATCCGAAAAATTGAAGATATTTTCATCTAAATTTACCCAAATATTGATCCTACAACAAAAATACTCAACAAATTCCAAAATTATCCAAGTTGATTTCAAATAAATTTATTAAAATTTGACAAAATCGTGACAAAATCTAAAAAATCGAAGTTATTTTCATCTAAATTTACTCAATTGTAGATCCTACAACAAAAATACTCAAGAAAATCCAAAAAATCGAATTTGGTTTCAAATAAATTTATTAAAATTTGACACTTCCATCAGAAATTTTTTTCACAATCCACAAAATTGAAGTTATTTGCATCTAAATTTATTCAATTGTAGATCCTACAACAAAAATACTCAAGAAAATCCAAAAAATCGAATTTGGTTTCAAATAAATTTATTAAAATTTGACACTTCCAACTAAAATTTTTTTCACAATCCACAAAATTGAAGTTATTTTCATCTAAATTTATATAAAAACCAAAAAGTGATATCAGCGCGTAGGTTCGGTCATGTAAACACTTAAATAAAAGCTATTTTGCAATAATTATAATTCGACGTTTCGGTCTATGGTTTAGACCATTTTCAAGAAAGTTATTGAAGAATACTGCGTTTGCTTTTATACGTTAAACACGTTATCGAAGACGTGCACCTTGTTAGTCGGTTGGAGCGTGACTAAAGTAAATAGTATATAGAAGCGAGAACATCCGAAGGGTACAGAGGAATAACGGTCATAAACAAAGTCAAAAGTGAAACTGTTAATAATTATTGTTTGAATCGATTTTTGAGTACTGTTTATTGATCATAATTTAATTTGAAGTTTTATTAAATTTATAAAGAAAAGAATTTTTAGCCAAAACAACATTACCAATTCATACCACCAATTATTATATATGTGGTAAAGCATCATTCACTAAGTAAAAGAGCAAATTACATATGCAAAAATTTTTATGTACCAATGTTTGAATCATATGAAGGAAGCAAGATCTAAATTTACTCAAATATAGATCCTACAACAAAAATACTCATCAAAATCCAAAATAATTCAAGGTGATTTCAAATAAATTTATTAAAATTTGACACTTCCAACTAAAATTTTTTCACAATCCTAAAAATTGAAGATATTTTCATCTAAATTTACCCAAATATTGATCCTACAACAAAAATACTCAACAAATTCCAAAATTATCCAAGTTGATTTCAAATAAATTTATTAAAATTTGACAAATATCGTGACAAAATCCAAAAAATCGAAGTTATTTTCATCTAAATTTACTCAATTGTAGATCCTACAACAAAAGTTCTCAAGAAAATCCAAAAAATCGAATTTGGTTTCAAATAAATTTATTAAAATTTGACACTTCCAACTAAAATTTTTTTCACAATCCACAAAATTGAAGTTATTTTCATCTAAATTTACTCAAATATAGATCCTACAACAAAAATACTCAACAAAATCCAAAATAATTCAAGTTGATTACAAATAAATTTATTAAAATTTGACACTTCCAACTAAAATTTTTTTCACAATCCTAAAAATTGAAGATATTTTCATCTAAATTTACCCAAATATTGGTCCTACAACAAAAATACTCAACAAATTCCAAAATTATCCAAGTTGATTTCAAATAAATTTATTAAAATTTGACAAAAATCGTGACAAAATCCAAAAAATCGAAGTTATTTTCATCTAAATTTACTCAATTGTATATCCTACAACAAAAATACTCAAGAAAATCCAAAAAATCGAATTTGGTTTCAAATAAATTTATTAAAATTTGACACTTCCATCAAAATTTTTTTTCACAATCCACAAAATTGAAGTTATTTGCATCTAAATTTATTCAATTGTAGATCCTACAACAAAAATACTCAAGAAAATCCAAAAAATCGAATTTGGTTTCAAATAATTTTATTAAAATTTGACACTTCCAACTAAAATTTTTTTCACAATCCACAAAATTGAAGTTATTTGCATCTAAATTTACTCAAATATAGATCCTACAACAAAAATACTCAACAAAATCCAAAATAATTCAAGGTGATTTCAAATAAATTTATTAAAATTTGACACTTCCAACTAAAATTTTTTTCACAATCCGAAAAATTGAAGATATTTTCATCTAAATTTACCCAAATATTGATCCTACAACAAAAATACTCAACAAATTCCAAAATTATCCAAGTTGATTTCAAATAAATTTATTAAAATTTGACAAAAATCGTGACAAAATCCAAAAAATGGAAGTTATTTTCATCTAAATTTACTCAATTGTAGATCCTACAACAAAAATACTCAAGAAAATCCAAAAAATCGAATTTGGTTTCAAATAAATTTATTAAAATTTGACACTTCCAACTAAAATTTTTTTCACAATCCTATAAATTGAAGATATTTTCATCTAAATTTACTCAAATATAGATCTTACAACAAAAATACTCAACAAATTCCAAAATTATCCAAGTTGATTTCAAATAAATTTATTAAAATTTGACAAAAATCGTGACAAAATCCAAAAAATCGAAGTTATTTTCATCTAAATTTACTCAATTGTAGATCCTACAACAAAAATACTCAAGAAAATCCAAAAAATCGAATTTGGTTTCAAATAAATTTATTAAAATTTGACACTTCCAACTAAAAATTTTTTCACAATCCTAAAAATTGAAGATATTTTCATCTAAATTTACTCAAATATAGATCTTACAACAAAAATACTCAACAAATTCCAAAATTATCCAAGTTGATTTCAAATAAATTTATTAAAATTTGACAAAAATCGTGACAAAATCCAAAAAATCGAAGTTACTTTCATCTAAATTTACTCAATTGTAGATCCTACAACAAAAATACTCAAGAAAATCCAAAATAATTCAAGTTGATTTCAAATAAATTTATTAAAATTTGACACTTCCAACTAAAATTTTTTTCACAATCCTAAAAATTGAAGATATTTTCATCTAAATTTACCCAAATATTGATCCTACAACAAAAATTCTCAACAAATTCCAAAATTATCCACGTTGATTTCAAATAAATTTATTAAAATTTGACAAAAATCGTGACAAAATCCAAAAAATCGAAGTTATTTTCATCTAAATTTACTCACTTGTAGATCATACAACAAAAATACTCAAGAAAATCCAAAAAATCGAATTTGGTTTCAAATAAATTTATTAAAATTTGACACTTCCAACAAAAATTTTTTTCACAATCCACAAAATTGAAGTTATTTTCATCTAAATTTACTCAAATATAGATCCTACAACAAAAATACTCAACAAAATCCAAAATAATTCAAGTTGATTTCAAATAAATTTATTAAAATTTGACACTTCCAACTAAAATATTTTTCACAATCCTAAAAATTGAAGATATTTTCATCTAAATTTACCCAAATATTGATCCTACAACAAAAATACTCAACAAATTCCAAAATTATCCAAGTTGATTTCAAATAAATTTATTAAAATTTGACAAAAATCGTGACAAAATCCAAAAAATCGAAGTTATTTTCATCTAAATTTACTCAAATATAGATCCTACAACAAAAATACTCAACAAAATCCAAAATAATTTAAGTTGATTTCAAATAAATTTATTAAAATTTGACACTTCCAACTAAAATTTTTTTCACAATCCTATAAATTGAAGATATTTTCATCTAAATTTACTCAAATATAGATCTTACAACAAAAATACTCAACAAATTCCAAAATTATCCAAGTTGATTTCAAATAAATTTATTAAAATTAGACAAAATCGTGACAAAATCCAAAAAATCGAAGTTTATTTCATCTAAATATACTCCATTGTAGATCATACAACAAAAATACTCAAGAAAATCCAAAAAATCGAATTTGGTTTCAAATAAATTTATTAAAATTTGACACTTCCCACAAAAATTTTTTTCACAATTCACAAAATTGAAGTTATTTTCATCTAAATTTACTCAAATATAGATCCTACAACAAAAATACTCAACAAAATCCAAAATAATTCAAGTTGATTTCAAATAAATTTATTAAAATTTGACACTTCCAACTAAAATTTTTTTCACAATCCAAAAAATTGAAGATATTTTCATCTAAATTTACTCAAATATAGATCTTACAACAAAAATACTCAGCAAATTCCAAAATTATCCAAGTTGATTTCAAATAAATTTATTAAAATTTGACAAAAATCGTGACAAAATCCAAAAAATGGAAGTTATTTTCATCTAAATTTACTCAATTGTAGATCCTACAACAAAAATACTCAAGAAAATAAAAAAAATCGAATTTGGTTTCAAATAAATTTATTAAAATTTGACACTTCCAACAAAATTTTTTTTCACAATCCACAAAATTGAAGTTATTTTCATCTAAATTTACTCAAATATAGATCCTACAACAAAAATACTCAACAAAATCCAAAATAATTCAAGTTGATTTCAAATAAATTTATTAAAATTTGACACTTCCAACTAAAATTTTTTTCACAATCCGAAAAATTGAAGATATTTTCATCTAAATTTACCCAAATATTGATCCTACAACAAAAATACTCAACAAATTCCAAAATTATCCAAGTTGATTTCAAATAAATTTATTAAAATTTGACAAAATCGTGACAAAATCTAAAAAATCGAAGTTATTTTCATCTAAATTTACTCAATTGTAGATCCTACAACAAAAATACTCAAGAAAATCCAAAAAATCGAATTTGGTTTCAAATAAATTTATTAAAATTTGACACTTCCATCAGAAATTTTTTTCACAATCCACAAAATTGAAGTTATTTGCATCTAAATTTATTCAATTGTAGATCCTACAACAAAAATACTCAAGAAAATCCAAAAAATCGAATTTGGTTTCAAATAAATTTATTAAAATTTGACACTTCCAACTAAAATTTTTTTCACAATCCACAAAATTGAAGTTATTTTCATCTAAATTTATATAAAAACCAAAAAGTGATATCAGCGCGTAGGTTCGGTCATGTAAACACTTAAATAAAAGCTATTTTGCAATAATTATAATTCGACGTTTCGGTCTATGGTTTAGACCATTTTCAAGAAAGTTATTGAAGAATACTGCGTTTGCTTTTATACGTTAAACACGTTATCGAAGACGTGCACCTTGTTAGTCGGTTGGAGCGTGACTAAAGTAAATAGTATATAGAAGCGAGAACATCCGAAGGGTACAGAGGAATAACGGTCATAAACAAAGTCAAAAGTGAAACTGTTAATAATTATTGTTTGAATCGATTTTTGAGTACTGTTTATTGATCATAATTTAATTTGAAGTTTTATTAAATTTATAAAGAAAAGAATTTTTAGCCAAAACAACATTACCAATTCATACCACCAATTATTATATATGTGGTAAAGCATCATTCACTAAGTAAAAGAGCAAATTACATATGCAAAAATTTTTATGTACCAATGTTTGAATCATATGAAGGAAGCAAGATCTAAATTTACTCAAATATAGATCCTACAACAAAAATACTCATCAAAATCCAAAATAATTCAAGGTGATTTCAAATAAATTTATTAAAATTTGACAAAAATCGTGACAAAATCTAAAAAATCGAAGTTATTTTCATCTAAATTTACTCAATTGTAGATCCTACAACAAAAATACTCAAGAAAATCCAAAAAATCGAATTTGGTTTCAAATAAATTTATTAAAATTTGACACTTCCATCAAAATTTTTTTTCACATTCCACAAAATTGAAGTTATTTGCATCTAACTTTATTCAATTGTAGATCCTACAACAAAAATACTCAAGAAAATCCAAAAAATCGAATTTGGTTTCAAATAAATTTATTAAAATTTGACACTTCCAACTAAATTTTTTTTCACAATCCACAAAATTGAAGTTATTTTCATCTAAATTTACTCAAATATAGATCCTACAACAAAAATACTCAACAAAATCCAAAATAATTCAAGGTGATTTCAAATAAATTTATTAAAATTTGACACTTCCAACTAAAATTTTTTTCACAATCCGAAAAATTGAAGATATTTTCATCTAAATTTACCCAAATATTGATCCTACAACCAAAATACTCAACAAATTCCAAAATTATCCAAGTTGATTTCAAATAAATTTATTAAAATTTGACAAAAATCGTGACAAAATCCAAAAAATCGAAGTTACTTTCATCTAAATTTACTCAATTGTAGATCCTACAACAAAAATACTCAAGAAAATCCAAAATAATTCAAGTTGATTTCAAATAAATTTATTAAAATTTGACACTTCCAACTAAAATTTTTTTCACAATCCTAAAAATTGAAGATATTTTCATCTAAATTTACCCAAATATTGATCCTACAACAAAAATACACAACAAATTCCAAAATTATCCAAGTTGATTTCAAATAAATTTATTAAAATTTGACAAAAATCGTGACAAAATCCAAAAAATCGAAGTTATTTTCATCTAAATTTACTCAATTCTAGATCCTACAACAAAAATACTCAAGAAAATCCAAAATTATCCAAGTTGATTTCAAATAAATTTATTAAAATTTGACAAAAATCGTGACAAAATCCAAAAAATCGAAGTTATTTTCATCTAAATTTACTCAATTGTAGATCCTACAACAAAAATACTCAAGAAAATCCAAAAAATCGAATTTGGTTTCCAATAAATTTATTAAAATTTGACACTTCCAACTAAAATTTTTTTCACAATCCACAAAATTGAAGTTATTTTCATCTAAATTTACTCAAATATAGATCCTGCAACAAAAATACTCAACAAAATCCAAAATAATTCAAGTTGATTTCAAATAAATTTATTAAAATTTGACACTTCCAACTAACAATTTTTTCACAATCCTAAAAATTGAAGATTTTTTCATCTAAATTTACTCAAATATAGATCTTACAACAAAAATACTCAGCAAATTCCAAAATTATCCAAGTTGATTTCAAATAAATTTATTAAAATTTGACAAAAATCGTGACAAAATCCAAAAAATCGAAGTTATTTTCATCTAAATTTACTCAATTGTAGATCCTACAACAAAAATACTCAAGAAAATCCAAAAAATCGAATTTGGTTTCAAATAAATTTATTAAAATTTGACACTTCCAACTAAAATTTTTTTCACAATCCTAAAAATTGAAGATATTTTCATCTAAATGTACCCAAATATTGATCCTACAACAAAAACACTCAACAAATTCCAAAATTATCCAAGTTGATTTCAAATAAATTTATTAAAATTTGACAAAAATCGTGACAAAATCCAAAAAATCGAAGTTATTTTCATCTAAATTTACTCAATTGTAGATCCTACAACAAAAGTACTCAAGAAAATCCAAAAAATCGAATTTGGTTTCAAATAAATTTATTAAAATTTGACACTTCCAACTAAAATTTTTTTCACAATCCACAAAATTGAAGTTATTTTCATCTAAATTTACTCAAATATAGATCCTCCAACAAAAATACTCAACAAAATCCAAAATAATTCAAGTTGATTTCAAATAAATTTATTAAAATTTGACACTTCCAACTAAAATTTTTTTCACAATCCTAAAAATTGAAGATATTTTCATCTAAATTTACCCAAATATTGGTCCTACAACAAAAATACTCAACAAATTCCAAAATTATCCAAGTTGATTTCAAATAAATTTATTAAAATTTGACAAATATCGTGACAAAATCCAAAAAATCGAAGTTATTTTCATCTAAATTTACTCAATTCTAGATCCTACAACAAAAATACTCAAGAAAATCCAAAATTATCCAAGTTGATTTCAAATAAATTTATTAAAATTTGACAAAAATCGTGACAAAATCCAAAAAATCGAAGTTATTTTCATCTAAATTTACTCAATTGTAGATCCTACAACCAAAATACTCAAGAAAATCCAAAAAATCGAATTTGGTTTCCAATAAATTTATTAAAATTTGACACTTCCAACTAAAATTTTTTTCACAATCCACAAAATTGAAGTTATTTTCATCTAAATTTACTCAAATATAGATCCTACAACAAAAATACTCAACAAAATCCAAAATAATTCAAGTTGATTTCAAATAAATTTATTAAAATTTGACACTTCCAACTAACAATTTTTTCACAATCCTAAAAATTGAAGATATTTTCATCTAAATTTACTCAAATATAGATCTTACAACAAAAATACTCAGCAAATTCCAAAATTATCCAAGTTGATTTCAAATAAATTTATTAAAATTTGACAAAAATCGTGACAAAATCCAAAAAATCGAAGTTATTTTCATCTGAATTTACTCAATTCTAGATCCTACAACAAAAATACTCAAGAAAATCCAAAATTATCCAAGTTGATTTCAAATAAATTTATTAAAATTTGACAAAAATCGTGACAAAATCCAAAAAATCGAAGTTATTTTCATCTAAATTTACTCAATTGTAGATCCTACAACAAAAATACTCAAGAAAATCCAAAAAATCGAATTTGGTTTCCAATAAATTTATTAAAATTTGACACTTCCAACTAAAATTTTTTTCACAATCCACAAAATTGAAGTTATTTTCATCTAAATTTACTCAAATATAGATCCTACAACAAAAATACTCAACAAAATCCAAAATAATTCAAGTTGATTTCAAATAAATTTATTAAAATTTGACAAAAATCGTGACAAAATCCAAAAAATCGAAGTTATTTTCATCTAAATTTACTCAATTCTAGATCCTACAACAAAAATACTCAAGAAAATCCAAAATTATCCAAGTTGATTTCAAATAAATTTATTAAAATTTGACCAAAATCGTGACAAAATCCAAAATATCGAAGTTATTTTCATCTAAATTTACTCAATTGTAGATCCCACAACAAAAATTCTCAAGAAAATAAAAAAAAACGAATTTGGTTTCCAATAAATTTATTAAAATTTGACACTTCCACCTAAAATTTTTTTCACAATCCACAAAATTGAAGTTATTTTCATCTAAATTTACTCAAATATAGATCCTACAACAAAAATACTCAACAAAATCCAAAATAATTCAAGTTGATTTCAAATAAATTTATTAAAATTTGACACTTCCAACTAAAATTTTTTTCACAATCCTAAAAATTGAAGATATTTTCATCTAAATTTACTCAAATATAGATCTTACAACAAAAATACTCAACAAATTCCAAAATTATCCAAGTTGATGTCAAAGAAATTTATTAAAATTTGACAAAAATCGTGACAAAATCCAAAAAATCGAAGTTATTTTCATCTAAATTTACTCAATTGTAGATCCTGCAACAAAAATACTCAAGAAAATCCAAAAAATCGAATTTGGTTTCAAATAAATTTATTAAAATTTGACACTTCCAACTAAATTTTTTTTCACAATCCTAAAAATTGAAGATATTTTCATCTAAATTTACCCAAATATTGATCCTACAACAAAAATACTCAAGAAAATCCGAAAAATCGAATTTGGTTTCAAATAAATTTATTAAAATTTGACACTTCCAACTAAAATTTTTTTCACAATCCACAAAATTGAAGTTATTTTCATCTAAATTTACTCAAATATAGATCCTACAACAAAAATACTCAACAAAATCCAAAATAATTCAAGTTGATTTCAAATAAATTTATTAAAATTTGACACTTCCAACTAAAATTTTTTTCACAATCCTAAAAATTGAAGATATTTTCATCTAAATTTACCCAAATATTGATCCTACAACAAAAATACTCAACAAATTCCAAAATTATCCTAGTTGATTTCAAATAAATTTATTAAAATTTGACAAAAATCGTGACAAAATCCAAAAAATGGAAGTTATTTTCATCTAAATTTACTCAAATATAGATCCTACAACAAAAATACTCAACAAAATCCAAAATAATTCAAGGTGATTTCAAATAAATTTATTAAAATTTGACACTTCCAACTAAAATTTTTTCCCAATCCTAAAAATTGAAGATATTTTCATCTAAATTTACCCAAATATTGATCCTACAACAAAAATACTCAACAAATTCCAAAATTATCCAAGTTGATTTCAAATAAATTTATTAAAATTTGACAAAAATCGTGACAAAATCCAAAAAATGGAAGTTATTTTCATCTAAATTTACTCAATTGTAGATCCTACAACAAAAATACTCAAGAAAATAAAAAAAATCGAATTTGGTTTCAAATAAATTTATTAAAATTTGACACTTCCAACAAAATTTTTTTTCACAATCCACAAAATTGAAGTTATTTTCATCTAAATTTACTCAAATATAGATCCTACAACAAAAATACTCAACAAAATCCAAAATAATTCAAGTTGATTTCAAATAAATTTATTAAAATTTGACACTTCCAACTAAAATTTTTTTCACAATCCTATAAATTGAAGATATTTTCATCTAAATTTACTCAAATATAGATCTTACAACAAAAATACTCAACAAATTCCAAAATTATCCAAGTTGATTTCATATAAATTTATTAAAATTTGACAAAATCGTGACAAAATCCAAAAAATCGAAGTTATTTTCATCTAAATTTACTCAATTGTAGATCCTACAACAAAAATACTCAAGAAAATCCAAAAAATCGAATTTGGTTTCAAATAAATTTATTAAAATTTGACACTTCCAACTAAAATTTTTTTCACAATCCTATAAATTGAAGATATTTTCATCTAAATTTACTCAAATATAGATCTTACAACAAAAATACTCAACAAATTCCAAAATTATCCAAGTTGATTTCTAATAAATTTATTAAAATTTGACAAAAATCGTGACAAAATCCAAAAAATCGAAGTTATTTTCATCTAAATTTACTCAATTGTAGATCCTACAACAAAAATACTCAAGAAAATCCAAAATAATTCAAGTTGATTTCAAATAAATTTATTAAAATTTGACACTTCCAACTAAAATTTTTTTCACAATCCTAAAAATTGAAGATATTTTCATCTAAATTTACCCAAATATTGATCCTACAACAAAAATACTCAACAAATTCCAAAATTATCCAAGTTGATTTCAAATAAATTTATTAAAATTTGACAAAAATCGTGACAAAATCCAAAAAAATCGAAGTTATTTTCATCTAAATTTATTCAATTGTAGATCCTACAACAAAAATACTCAAGAAAATCCAAAAAATCGAATTTGGATTAAAATAAATTTATTAAAATTTGACACTTCCAACTAAAATTTTTTTCACAATCCACAAAATTGAAGTTATTTTCATCTAAATTTACTCAAATATAGATCCTACAACAAAAATACTCAAGAAAATCCAAAATAATTCAAGTTGATTTCAAATAAATTTATTAAAATTTGACACTTCCAACTAAAATTTTTTTCACAATCCTAAAAATTGAAGATATTTTCATCTAAATTTACCCAAATATTGATCCTACAACAAAAATACTCAACAAATTCCAAAATTATCCTAGTTGATTTCAAATAAATTTATTAAAATTTGACAAAAATCGTGACAAAATCCAAAAAAATCGAAGTTATTTTCATCTAAATTTATTCAATTGTAGATCCTACAACAAAAATACTCAAGAAAATCCAAAAAATCGAATTTGGTTTCAAATAAATTTATTAAAATTTGACACTTCCAACTAAAATTTTTTCACAATCCACAAAATTGAAGTTATTTTCATCTAAATTTACTCAAATATAGATCCTACAACAAAAATATTCAACAAAATCCAAAATAATTCAAGTTGATTTCAAATAAATTTATTAAAATTTGACACTTCCAACTAAAATTTTTTTCACAATCCTAAAAATTGAAGATATTTTCATCTAAATTTACCCAAATATTGATCCTACAACAAAAATACTCAAGAAAATCCGAAAAATCGAATTTGGTTTCAAATAAATTTATTAAAATTTGACACTTCCAACTAAAATTTTTTTCACAATCCACAAAATTGAAGTTATTTTCATCTAAATTTACTCAAATATAGATCCTGCAACAAAAATACTCAACAAAATCCAAAATAATTCAAGTTGATTTCAAATAAATTTATTAAAATTTGACACTTCCAACTAAAATTTTTTTCACAATCCTAAAAATTGAAGATATTTTCATCTAAATTTACCCAAATATTGATCCTACAACAAAAATACTCAACAAATTCCAAAATTATCCTAGTTGATTTCAAATAAATTTATTAAAATTTGACAAAAATCGTGACAAAATCCAAAAAAATCGAAGTTATTTTCATCTAAATTTATTCAATTGTAGATCCTACAACAAAAATACTCAAGAAAATCCAAAAAATCGAATTTGGTTTCAAATAAATTTATTAAAATTTGACACTTCCAACTAAAATTTTTTCACAATCCACAAAATTGAAGTTATTTTCATCTAAATTTACTCAAATATAGATCCTACAACAAAAATACTCAACAAAATCCAAAATAATTCAAGTTGATTTCAAATAAATTTATTAAAATTTGACACTTCCAACTAAAATTTTTTTCACAATCCTAAAAATTGAAGATATTTTCATCTAAATTTACCCAAATATTGATCCTACAACAAAAATACTCAAGAAAATCCGAAAAATCGAATTTGGTTTCAAATAAATTTATTAAAATTTGACACTTCCAACTAAAATTTTTTTCACAATCCACAAAATTGAAGTTATTTTCATCTAAATTTACTCAACTATAGATCCTACAACAAAAATACTCAACAAAATCCAAAATAATTCAAGTTGATTTCAAATAAATTTATTAAAATTTGACACTTCCAACTAAATTTTTTTTCACAATCCTAAAAATTGAAGATATTTTCATCTAAATTTACCCAAATATTGATCCTACAACAAAAACACTCAACAAATTCCAAAATTATCCAAGTTGATTTCAAATAAATTTATTAAAATTTGACAAAAATCGTGACAAAATCCAAAAAATCGAAGTTATTTTCATCTAAATTTACTCAATTGTAGATCCTACAACAAAAGTACTCAAGAAAATCAAAAAAATCGAATTTGGTTTCAAATAAATTTATTAAAATTTGACATCTCCATCTAAAATTTTTTTCACAATCCACAAAATTGAAGTTATTTTCATCTAAATTTACTCAAATATAGATCCTACAACAAAAATACTCAACAAAATCCAAAATAATTCAAGTTGATTTCAAATAAATTTATTAAAATTTGACACTTCCAACTAAAATTTTTTTCACAATCCTAAAAATTGAAGATATTTTCATCTAAATTTACCCAAATATTGGTCCTACAACAAAAATACTCAACAAATTCCAAAATTATCCAAGTTGATTTCAAATAAATTTATTAAAATTTGACAAAAATCGTGACAAAATCCAAAAAATCGAAGTTATTTTCATCTATATTTACTCAATTCTAGATCCTACAACAAAAATACTCAAGAAAATCCAAAATTATCCAAGTTGATTTCAAATAAATTTATTAAAATTTGACAAAAATCGTGACAAAATCCAAAAAATCGAAGTTATTTTCATCTAAATTTACTCAATTGTAGATCCTACAACAAAAATACTCAAGAAAATCCAAAAAATCGAATTTGGTTTCCAATAAATTTATTAAAATTTGACACTTCCAACTAAAATTTTTTTCACAATCCACAAAATTGAAGTTATTTTCATCTAAATTTACTCAAATATAGATCCTACAACAAAAATACTCAACAAAATCCAAAATAATTCAAGTTGATTTCAAATAAATTTATTAAAATTTGACACTTCCAACTAACAATTTTTACACAATCCTAAAAATTGAAGATTTTTTCATCTAAATTTACTCAAATATAGATCTTACAACAAAAATACTCAGCAAATTCCAAAATTATCCAAGTTGATTTCTAATAAATTTATTAAAATTTGACAAAAATCGTGACAAAATCCAAAAAATCGAAGTTATTTTCATCTAAATTTACTCAATTGTAGATCCTACAACAAAAATACTCAAGAAAATCCAAAATAATTCAAGTTGATTTCAAATAAATTTATTAAAATTTGACACTTCCAACTAAAATTTTTTTCACAATCCTAAAAATTGAAGATATTTTCATCTAAATTTACCCAAATATTGATCCTACAACAAAAATACTCAACAAATTCCCAAATTATCCAAGTTGATTTCAAATAAATTTATTAAAATTTGACAAAAATCGTGACAAAATCCAAAAAAATCGAAGTTATTTTCATCTAAATTTATTCAATTGTAGATCCTACAACAAAAATACTCAAGAAAATCCAAAAAATCGAATTTGGTTTAAAATAAATTTATTAAAATTTGACACTTCCAACTAAAATTTTTTTCACAATCCACAAAATTGAAGTTATTTTCATCTAAATTTACTCAACTATAGATCCTACAACAAAAATACTCAACAAAATCCAAAATAATTCAAGTTGATTTCAAATAAATTTATTAAAATTTGACACTTCCAACTAAAATTTTTTTCACAATCCTAAAAATTGAAGATATTTTCATCTAAATTTACCCAAATATTGATCCTACAACAAAAACACTCAACAAATTCCAAAATTATCCAAGTTGATTTCAAATAAATTTATTAAAATTTGACAAAAATCGTGACAAAATCCAAAAAATCGAAGTTATTTTCATCTAAATTTACTCAATTGTAGATCCTACAACAAAAGTACTCAAGAAAATCAAAAAAATCGAATTCGGTTTCAAATAAATTTATTAAAATTTGACATCTCCATCTAAAATTTTTTTCACAATCCACAAAATTGAAGTTATTTTCATCTAAATTTACTCAAATATAGATCCTACAACAAAAATACTCAACAAAATCCAAAATAATTCAAGTTGATTTCAAATAAATTTATTAAAATTTGACACTTCCAACTAAAATTTTTTTCACAATCCTAAAAATTGAAGATATTTTCATCTAAATTTACCCAAATATTGGTCCTACAACAAAAATACTCAACAAATTCCAAAATTATCCAAGTTGATTTCAAATAAATTTATTAAAATTTGACAAAAATCGTGACAAAATCCAAAAAATCGAAGTTATTTTCATCTATATTTACTCAATTCTAGATCCTACAACAAAAATACTCAAGAAAATCCAAAATTATCCAAGTTGATTTCAAATAAATTTATTAAAATTTGACAAAAATCGTGACAAAATCCACAAAATTGAAGTTATTTGCATCTAAATTTATTCAATTGTAGATCCTACAACAAAAATACTCAAGAAAATCCAAAAAATCGAATTTGGTTTCAAATAAATTTATTAAAATTTGACACTTCCAACTAAAATTTTTTTCACAATCCACAAAATTGAAGTTATTTTCATCTAAATTTACTCAAATGTAGATCCTACAACAAAAATACTCAACAAAATCCAAAATAATTCAAGTTGATTTCAAATAAATTTATTAAAATTTGACACTTCCAACTAACAATTTTTACACAATCCTAAAAATTGAAGATTTTTTCATCTAAATTTACTCAAATATAGATCTTACAACAAAAATACTCAACAAATTCCAAAATTATCCAAGTTGATTTCTAATAAATTTATTAAAATTTGACAAAAATCGTGACAAAATCCAAAAAATCGAAGTTATTTTCATCTAAATTTACTCAATTGTAGATCCTACAACAAAAATACTCAAGAAAATCCAAAATAATTCAAGTTGATTTCAAATAAATTTATTAAAATTTGACACTTCCAACTAAAATTTTTTTCACAATCCTAAAAATTGAAGATATTTTCATCTAAATTTACCCAAATATTGGTCCTACAACAAAAATACTCAACAAATTCCAAAATTATCCAAGTTGATTTCAAATAAATTTATTAAAATTTGACAAAAATCGTGACAAAATCCAAAAAATCGAAGTTATTTTCATCTAAATTTACTCAATTCTAGATCCTACAACAAAAATACTCAAGAAAATCCAAAATTATCCAAGTTGATTTCAAATAAATTTATTAAAATTTGACAAAAATCGTGACAAAATCCAAAAAATCGAAGTTATTTTCATCTAAATTTACTCAATTGTAGATCCTACAACAAAAATACTCAAGAAAATCCAAAAAATCGAATTTGGTTTCCAATAAATTTATTAAAATTTGACACTTCCAACTAAAATTTTTTTCACAATCCACAAAATTGAAGTTATTTTCATCTAAATTTACTCAAATATAGATCCTACAACAAAAATACTCAACAAAATCCAAAATAATTCAAGTTGATTTCAAATAAATTTATTAAAATTTGACACTTCCAACTAACAATTTTTACACAATCCTAAAAATTGAAGATTTTTTCATCTAAATTTACTCAAATATAGATCTTACAACAAAAATACTCAGCAAATTCCAAAATTATCCAAGTTGATTTCAAATAAATTTATTAAAATTTGACAAAAATCGTGACAAAATCTAAAAAATCGAAGTTATTTTCATCTAAATTTACTCAATTGTAGATCCTACAACAAAAATACTCAAGAAAATCCAAAAAATCGAATTTGGTTTCAAATAAATTTATTAAAATTTGACACTTCCATCAAAATTTTTTTTCACAATCCACAAAATTGAAGTTATTTGCATCTAAATTTATTCAATTGTAGATCCTACAACAAAAATACTCAAGAAAATCCAAAAAATCGAATTTGGTTTCAAATAAATTTATTAAAATTTGACACTTCCAACTAAATTTTTTTTCACAATCCACAAAATTGAAGTTATTTTCATCTAAATTTACTCAAATATAGATCCTACAACAAAAATACTCAAGAAAATCCAAAAAATCGAATTTGGTTTCAAATAAATTTATTAAAATTTGACACTTCCAACTAAAAATTTTTTCACAATCCTAAAAATTGAAGATATTTTCATCTAAATTTACTCAAATATAGATCTTACAACAAAAATACTCAACAAATTCCAAAATTATCCAAGTTGATTTCAAATAAATTTATTAAAATTTGACAAAAATCGTGACAAAATCCAAAAAATCGAAGTTATTTTCATCTAAATTTACTCAATTGTAGATCCTACAACAAAAATACTCAAGAAAATCCAAAATAATTCAAGTTGATTTCAAATAAATTTATTAAAATTTGACACTTCCAACTAAAATTTTTTTCACAATCCTAAAAATTGAAGATATTTTCATCTAAATTTACCCAAATATTGATCCTACAACAAAAATACTCAACAAATTCCAAAATTATCCTAGTTGATTTCAAATAAATTTATTAAAATTTGACAAAAATCGTGACAAAATCCAAAAAAATCGAAGTTATTTTCATCTAAATTTATTCAATTGTAGATCCTACAACAAAAATACTCATGAAAATCCAAAAAATCGAATTTGGTTTCAAATAAATTTATTAAAATTTGACACTTCCAACTAAAATTTTTTTCACAATCCACAAAATTGAAGTTATTTTCATCTAAATTTACTCAAATATAGATCCTACAACAAAAATACTCAACAAAATCCAAAATAATTCAAGTTGATTTCAAATAAATTTATTAAAATTTGACACTTCCAACTAAAATTTTTTTCACAATCCTAAAAATTGAAGATATTTTCATATAAATTTACCCAAATATTGGTCCTACAACAAAAATACTCAACAAATTCCAAAATTATCCAAGTTGATTTCAAATAAATTTATTAAAATTTGGCAAAAATCGTGACAAAATCCAAAAAATCGAAGTTATTTTCATCTAAATTTACTCAATTCTAGATCCTACAACAAAAATACTCAAGAAAATCCAAAATTATCCAAGTTGATTTCAAATAAATTTATTAAAATTTGACAAAAATCGTGACAAAATCCAAAAAATCGAAGTTATTTTCATCTAAATTTACTCAATTGTAGATCCTACAACAAAAATACTCAAGAAAATCCAAAAAATCGAATTTGGTTTCCAATAAATTTATTAAAATTTGACACTTCCAGCTTAAATTTTTTTCACAATCCACAAAATTGAAGTTATTTTCATCTAAATTTACTCAAATATAGATCCTACAACAAAAATACTCAACAAAATCCAAAATAATTCAAGTTGATTTCAAATAAATTTATTAAAATTTGACACTTCCAACTAAAATTTTTTTCACAATCCTAAAAATTGAAGATATTTTCATCTAAATTTACCCAAATATTGATCCTACAACAAAAACACTCAACAAATTCCAAAATTATCCAAGTTGATTTCAAATAAATTTATTAAAATTTGACAAAAATCGTGACAAAATCCAAAAAATCGAAGTTATTTTCATCTAAATTTACTCAATTGTAGATCCTACAACAAAAGTACTCAAGAAAATCAAAAAAATCGAATTTGGTTTCAAATAAATTTATTAAAATTTGACACTTCCATCTAAAATTTTTTTCACAATCCACAAAATTGAAGTTATTTTCATCTAAATTTACTCAAATATAGATCCTACAACAAAAATACTCAACAAAATCCAAAATAATTCAACTTGATTTCAAATAAATTTATTAAAATTTGACACTTCCATCTAAAATTTTTTTCACAATCCTAAAAATTGAAGATATTTTCATCTAAATTTACCCAAATATTGATCCTACAACAAAAATACTCAAGAAAATCCAAAAAATCGAATTTGGTTTCAAATAAATTTATTAAAATTTGACACTTCCAACTAAAATTTTTTTCACAATCCACAAAATTGAAGTTATTTTCATCTAAATTTACTCAAATATAGATCCTACAACAAAAATACTCAACAAAATCCAAAATAATTCAAGTTGATTTCAAATAAATTTATTAAAATTTGACACTTCCAACTAAAATTTTTTTCACAATCCTAAAAATTGAAGATATTTTCATCTAAATTTACTCAATTGTAGATCCTACAACAAAAATACTCAAGAAAATCCAAAAAATCGAATTTGGTTTCAAATAAATTTATTAAAATTTGACACTTCCATCAAAAATTTTTTTCACAATCCACAAAATTGAAGTTATTTTCATCTAAATTTACTCAAATATAGATCCTACAACAAAAATACTCAACAAAATCCAAAATAATTCAAGTTGATTTCAAATAAATTTATTAAAATTTGACACTTCCAACTAAAATTTTTTTCACAATCCACAAAATTGAAGTTATTTTCATCTAAATTTACTCAAATATAGATCCTACAACAAAAATACTCAAGAAAATCCAAAAAATCGAATTTGGTTTCAAATAAAATTATTAAAATTTGACACTTCCAACTAAAAATTTTTTCACAATCCTAAAAATTGAAGATATTTTCATCTAAATTTACTCAAATATAGATCTTACAACAAAAATACTCAACAAATTCCAAAATTATCCAAGTTGATTACAAATAAATTTATTAAAATTTGACAAAAATCGTGACAAAATCCAAAAAATCGAAGTTATTTTCATCTAAATTTACTCAATTGTAGATCCTACAACAAAAATACTCAAGAAAATCCAAAATAATTCAAGTTGATTTCAAATAAATTTATTAAAATTTGACACTTCCAACTAAAATTTTTTTCACAATCCTAAAAATTGAAGATATTTTCATCTAAATTTACCCAAATATTGATCCTACAACAAAAATACTCAACAAATTCCAAAATTATCCTAGTTGATTTCAAATAAATTTATTAAAATTTGACAAAAATCGTGACAAAATCCAAAAAAATCGAAGTTATTTTCATCTAAATTTATTCAATTGTAGATCCTACAACAAAAATACTCATGAAAATCCAAAAAATCGAATTTGGTTTCAAATAAATTTATTAAAATTTGACACTTCCAACTAAAATTTTTTTCACAATCCACAAAATTGAAGTTATTTTCATCTAAATTTACTCAAATATAGATCCTACAACAAAAATACTCAACAAAATCCAAAATAATTCAAGTTGATTTCAAATAAATTTATTAAAATTTGACACTTCCAACTAAAATTTTTTTCACAATCCTAAAAATTGAAGATATTTTCATCTAAATTTACCCAAATATTGGTCCTACAACAAAAATACTCAACAAATTCCAAAATTATCCAAGTTGATTTCAAATAAATTTATTAAAATTTGGCAAAAATCGTGACAAAATCCAAAAAATCGAAGTTATTTTCATCTAAATTTACTCAATTCCAGATCCTACAACAAAAATACTCAAGAAAATCCAAAATTATCCAAGTTGATTTCAAATAAATTTATTAAAATTTGACAAAAATCGTGACAAAATCCAAAAAATCGAAGTTATTTTCATCTAAATTTACTCAATTGTAGATCCTACAACAAAAATACTCAAGAAAATCCAAAAAATCGAATTTGGTTTCCAATAAATTTATTAAAATTTGACACTTCCAACTAAAATTTTTTTCACAATCCACAAAATTGAAGTTATTTTCATCTAAATTTACTCAAATATAGATCCTACAACAAAAATACTCAACAAAATCCAAAATAATTCAAGTTGATTTCAAATAAATTTATTAAAATTTGACACTTCCAACTAAAATTTTATTCACAATCCTAAAAATTGAAGATATTTTCATCTAAATTTACCCAAATATTGATCCTACAACAAAAACACTCAACAAATTCCAAAATTATCCAAGTTGATTTCAAATAAATTTATTAAAATTTGACACTTCCAACTAAAATTTTTTTCACAATCCACAAAATTGAAGTTATTTTCATCTAAATTTACTCAAATATAGATCCTACAACAAAAATACTCAACAAAATCCAAAATAATTCAAGTTGATTTCAAATAAATTTATTAAAATTTGACACTTCCAACTAAAATTTTTTTCACAATCCTAAAAATTGAAGATATTTTCATCTAAATTTACTCAATTGTAGATCCTACAACAAAAATACTCAAGAAAATCCAAAAAATCGAATTTGGTTTCAAATAAATTTATTAAAATTTGACACTTCCATCAAAAATTTTTTTCACAATCCACAAAATTGAAGTTATTTGCATCTAAATTTATTCAATTGTAGATCCTACAACAAAAATACTCAAGAAAATCCAAAAAATCGAATTTGGTTTCAAATAAATTTATTAAAATTTGACACTTCCAACTAAAATTTTTTTCACAATCCACAAAATTGAAGTTATTTTCATCTAAATTTACTCAAATATAGATCCTACAACAAAAATACTCAAGAAAATCCAAAAAATCGAATTTGGTTTCAAATAAATTTATTAAAATTTGACACTTCCAACTAAAAATTTTTTCACAATCCTAAAAATTGAAGATATTTTCATCTAAATTTACTCAAATATAGATCTTACAACAAAAATACTCAACAAATTCCAAAATTATCCAAGTTGATTACAAATAAATTTATTAAAATTTGACAAAAATCGTGACAAAATCCAAAAAATCGAAGTTATTTTCATCTAAATTTACTCAATTCTAGATCCTACAACAAAAATACTCAAGAAAATCCAAAATAATTCAAGTTGATTTCAAATAAATTTATTAAAATTTGACAAAAATCGTGACAAAATCCAAAAAATCGAAGTTATTTTCATCTGAATTTACTCAATTCTAGATCCTACAACAAAAATACTCAAGAAAATCCAAAATTATCCAAGTTGATTTCAAATAAATTTATTAAAATTTGACAAAAATCGTGACAAAATCCAAAAAATCTAAGTTATTTTCATCTAAATTTACTCAATTGTAGATCCTACAACAAAAATACTCAAGAAAATCCAAAAAATCGAATTTGGTTTCCAATAAATTTATTAAAATTTGACACTTCCAACTAAAATTTTTTTCACAATCCACAAAATTGAAGTTATTTTCATCTAAATTTACTCAAATATAGATCCTACAACAAAAATACTCAACAAAATCCAAAATAATTCAAGTTGATTTCAAATAAATTTATTAAAATTTGACACTTCCAACTAAAAATTTTTTCACAATCCTAAAAATTGAAGATATTTTCATCTAAATTTACTCAATTCTAGATCCTACAACAAAAATACTCAAGAAAATCCAAAATTATCCAAGTTGATTTCAAATAAATTTATTAAAATTTGACAAAAATCGTGACAAAATCCAAAATATCGAAGTTATTTTCATCTAAATTTACTCAATTGTAGATCCTACAACAAAAATACTCAAGAAAATCCAAAAAAAACGAATTTGGTTTCCAATAAATTTATTAAAATTTGACACTTCCACCTAAAATTTTTTTCACAATCCACAAAATTGAAGTTATTTTCATCTAAATTTACTCAAATATAGATCCTACAACAAAAATACTCAACAAAATCCAAAATAATTCAAGTTGATTTCAAATAAATTTATTAAAATTTGACACTTCCAACTAAAAATTTTTTCACAATCCTAAAAATTGAAGATATTTTCATCTAAATTTACTCAAATATAGATCTTACAACAAAATACTCAACAAATTCCAAAATTATCCAAGTTGATGTCAAAGAAATTTATTAAAATTTGACAAAAATCGTGACAAAATCCAAAAAATCGAAGTTATTTTCATCTAAATTTACTCAATTGTAGATCCTACAACAAAAATACTCAAGAAAACCCAAAAAATCGAATTTGGTTTCAAATAAATTTATTAAAATTTGACACTTCCAACTAAATTTTTTTTCACAATCCTAAAAATTGAAGATATTTTCATCTAAATTTACCCAAATATTGATCCTACAACAAAAATACTCAACAAATTCCAAAATTATCCAAGTTGAATTCAAATAAATTTATTAAAATTTGACAAAAATCGTTACAAAATCCAAAAAATCGAAGTGATTTTCATCTAAATTTACTCAATTCTAGATCCTACAACAAAAATACTCAAGAAAATCCAAAATTATCCAAGTTGATTTCAAATAAATTTATTAAAATTTGACAAAAATCGTGACAAAATCCAAAAAATCGAAGTTATTTTCATCTAAATTTACTCAATTGTAGATCCTACAACAAAAATACTCAAGAAAATCCAAAAAATCGAATTTGGTTTCAAATAAATTTATTAAAATTTGACACTTCCAACTAAATTTTTTTTCACAATCCTAAAAATTGAAGATATTTTCATCTAAATTTACCCAAATATTGATCCTACAACAAAAATACTCAACAAATTCCAAAATTATCCAAGTTGAATTCAAATAAATTTATTAAAATTTGACAAAAATCTTGACAAAATCCAAAAAATCGAAGTTATTTTCATCTAAATTTACTCAATTGTAGATCCTACAACAAAAATACTCAAGAAAATCCAAAAAATCGAATTTGGTTTCAAATAAATTTATTAAAATTTGACACTTCCAACTAAAATTTTTTTCACAATCCTAAAATTTGAAGATATTTTCATCTAAATGTACCCAAATATTGATCCTACAACAAAAACACTCAACAAATTCCAAAATTATCCAAGTTGATTTCAAATAAATTTATTAAAATTTGACAAAAATCGTGACAAAATCCAAAAAATCGAAGTTATTTTCATCTAAATTTACTCAATTGTAGATCCTACAACAAAAGTACTCAAGAAAATCCAAAAAATCGAATTTGGTTTCAAATAAATTTATTAAAATTTGACACTTCCAACTAAAATTTTTTTCACAATCCACAAAATTGAAGTTATTTTCATCTAAATTTACTCAAATATAGATCCTCCAACAAAAATACTCAACAAAATCCAAAATAATTCAAGTTGATTTCAAATAAATTTATTAAAATTTGACAAATATCGTGACAAAATCCAAAAAATCGAAGTTATTTTCATCTAAATTTACTCAATTCTAGATCCTACAACAAAAATACTCAAGAAAATCCAAAATTATCCAAGTTGATTTCAAATAAATTTATTAAAATTTGACACTTCCAACTAACAATTTTTTCACAATCCTAAAAATTGAAGATATTTTCATCTAAATTTACTCAAATATAGATCTTACAACAAAAATACTCAGCAAATTCCAAAATTATCCAAGTTGATTTCAAATAAATTTATTAAAATTTGACAAAAATCGTGACAAAATCCAAAAAATCGAAGTTATTTTCATCTAAATTTACTCAATTGTAGATCCTACAACAAATATACTCAAGAAAATCCAAAAAATCGAATTTGGTTTCAAATAAATTTATTAAAATTTGACACTTCCATCAAAAATTTTTATCACAATCCACAAAATTGAAGTTATTTGCATCTAAATTTATTCAATTGTAGATCCTACAACAAAAATACTCAAGAAAATCCAAAAAATCGAATTTGGTTTCAAATAAATTTATTAAAATTTGACACTCCCAACTAAAATTTTTTTCACAATCCACAAAATTGAAGTTATTTTCATCTAAATTTACTCAAATATAGATCCTACAACAAAAATACTCAACAAAATCCAAAATAATTCAAGTTCATTTCAAATAAATTTATTAAAATTTGACACTTCCAACTAAAATTTTTTTCACAATCCTAAAAATTGAAGATATTTTCATTTAAATTTACTCAAATATAGATCTTACAACAAAAATACTCAGCAAATTCCAAAATTATCCAAGTTGATTTCAAATAAATTTATTAAAATTTGACAAAAATCGTGACAAAATCCAAAAAATCGAAGTTATTTTCATCTAAATTTACTCAATTGTAGATCCTACAACAAAAATACTCAAGAAAATCCAAAAAATCGAATTTGGTTTCAAATAAATTTATTAAAATTTGACACTTCCAACTAAAATTTTTTTCACAATCCACAAAATTGAAGTTATTTTCATCTAAATTTACTCAAATATAGATCCTACAACAAAAATACTCAACAAAATCCAAAATAATTCAAGTTGATTTCAAATAAATTTATTAAAATTTGACACTTCCAACTAAAATTTTTTTCACAATCCTAAAAATTGAAGATATTTTCAACTAAATTTACCCAAATATTGATCCTACAACAAAAATACTCAACAAATTCCAAAATTATCCAAGTTGATTTCAAATAAATTTATTAAAATTTGACAAAAATCGTGACAAAATCCAAAAAATCGAAGTTATTTTCATCTGAATTTACTCAATTCTAGATCCTACAACAAAAATACTCAAGAAAATCCAAAATTATCCAAGTTGATTTCAAATAAATTTATTAAAATTTGACAAAAATCGTGACAAAATCCAAAAAATCGAAGTTATTTTCATCTAAATTTACTCAATTGTAGATCCTACAACAAAAATACTCAAGAAAATCCAAAAAATCGAATTTGGTTTCCAATAAATTTATTAAAATTTGACACTTCCAACTAAAATTTTTTTCACAATCCACAAAATTGAAGTTATTTTCATCTAAATTTACTCAAATATAGATCCTACAACAAAAATACTCAACAAAATCCAAAATAATTCAAGTTGATTTCAAATAAATTTATTAAAATTTGACACTTCCAACTAAAATTTTTTTCACAATCCTAAAAATTGAAGATATTTTCAACTAAATTTACCCAAATATTGATCCTACAACAAAAATACTCAACAAATTCCAAAATTATCCAAGTTGATTTCAAATAAATTTATTAAAATTTGACAAAAATCGTGACAAAATCCAAAAAATCGAAGTTATTTTCATCTAAATTTACTCAATTGTAGATCCTACAACAAAAGTACTCAAGAAAATCCAAAAAATCGAATTTGGTTTCAAATAAATTTATTAAAATTTGACACTTCCAACTAAAATTTTTTTCACAATCCACAAAATTGAAGTTATTTTCATCTAAATTTACTCAAATATAGATCCTCCAACAAAAATACTCAACAAAATCCAAAATAATTCAAGTTGATTTCAAATAAATTTATTAAAATTTGACACTTCCAACTAAAATTTTTTTCACAATCCTAAAAATTGAAGATATTTTCATCTAAATTTACCCAAATATTGGTCCTACAACAAAAATACTCAACAAATTCCAAAATTATCCAAGTTGATTTCAAATAAATTTATTAAAATTTGACAAAAATCGTGACAAAATCCAAAAAATCGAAGTTATTTTCATCTGAATTTACTCAATTCTAGATCCTACAACAAAAATACTCAAGAAAATCCAAAATTATCCAAGTTGATTTCAAATAAATTTATTAAAATTTGACAAAAATCGTGACAAAATCCAAAAAATCGAAGTTATTTTCATCTAAATTTACTCAATTGTAGATCCTACAACAAAAATACTCAAGAAAATCCAAAAAATCGAATTTGGTTTCCAATAAATTTATTAAAATTTGACACTTCCAACTAAAATTTTTTTCACAATCCACAAAATTGAAGTTATTTTCATCTAAATTTACTCAAATATAGATCCTACAACAAAAATACTCAACAAAATCCAAAATAATTCAAGTTGATTTCAAATAAATTTATTAAAATTTGACACTTCCAACTAAAATTTTTTTCACAATCCTAAAAATTGAAGATATTTTCAACTAAATTTACCCAAATATTGATCCTACAACAAAAATACTCAACAAATTCCAAAATTATCCAAGTTGATTTCAAATAAATTTATTAAAATTTGACAAAAATCGTGACAAAATCCAAAAAATCGAAGTTATTTTCATCTAAATTTACTCAATTCTAGATCCTACAACAAAAATACTCAAGAAAATCCAAAATTATCCAAGTTGATTTCAAATAAATTTATTAAAATTTGACAAAAATCGTGACAAAATCCAAAAAATCGAAGTTATTTTCATCTAAATTTACTCAATTGTAGATCCTACAACAAAAATACTCAAGAAAATCCAAAAAATCGAATTTGGTTTCCAATAAATTTATTAAAATTTGACACTTCCAACTAAATTTTTTTTCACAATCCACAAAATTGAAGTTATTTTCATCTAAATTTACTCAAATATAGATCCTCCAACAAAAATACTCAACAAAATCCAAAATAATTCAAGTTGATTTCAAATAAATTTATTAAAATTTGACACTTCCAACTAAAATTTTTTTCACAATCCTAAAAATTGAAGATATTTTCATCTAAATTTACCCAAATATTGGTCCTACAACAAAAATACTCAACAAATTCCAAAATTATCCAAGTTGATTTCAAATAAATTTATTAAAATTTGACAAATATCGTGACAAAATCCAAAAAATCGAAGTTATTTTCATCTAAATTTACTCAATTCTAGATCCTACAACAAAAATACTCAAGAAAATCCAAAATTATCCAAGTTGATTTCAAATAAATTTATTAAAATTTGACAAAAATCGTGACAAAATCCAAAAAATCGAAGTTATTTTCATCTAAATTTACTCAATTGTAGATCCTACAACAAAAATACTCAAGAAAATCCAAAAAATCGAATTTGGTTTCCAATAAATTTATTAAAATTTGACACTTCCAACTAAAATTTTTTTCACAATCCACAAAATTGAAGTTATTTTCATCTAAATTTACTCAAATATAGATCCTACAACAAAAATACTCAACAAAATCCAAAATAATTCAAGTTGATTTCAAATAAATTTATTAAAATTTGACACTTCCAAGTAACAATTTTTTCACAATCCTAAAAATTGAAGATATTTTCATCTAAATTTACTCAAATATAGATCTTACAACAAAAATACTCAGCAAATTCCAAAATTATCCAAGTTGATTTCAAATAAATTTATTAAAATTTGACAAAAATCGTGACAAAATCCAAAAAATCGAAGTTATTTTCATCTAAATTTACTCAATTGTAGATCCTACAACAAATATACTCAAGAAAATCCAAAAAATCGAATTTGGTTTCAAATAAATTTATTAAAATTTGACACTTCCATCAAAAATTTTTTTCACAATCCACAAAATTGAAGTTATTTGCATCTAAATTTATTCAATTGTAGATCCTACAACAAAAATACTCAAGAAAATCCAAAAAATCGAATTTGGTTTCAAATAAATTTATTAAAATTTGACACTTCCAACTAAAATTTTTTTCACAATCCACAAAATTGAAGTTATTTTCATCTAAATTTACTCAAATATAGATCCTACAACAAAAATACTCAACAAAATCCAAAATAATTCAAGTTCATTTCAAATAAATTTATTAAAATTTGACACTTCCAACTAAAATTTTTTTCACAATCCTAAAAATTGAAGATATTTTCATTTAAATTTACTCAAATATAGATCTTACAACAAAAATACTCAGCAAATTCCAAAATTATCCAAGTTGATTTCAAATAAATTTATTAAAATTTGACAAAAATCGTGACAAAATCCAAAAAATCGAAGTTATTTTCATCTAAATTTACTCAATTGTAGATCCTACAACAAAAATACTCAAGAAAATCCAAAAAATCGAATTTGGTTTCAAATAAATTTATTAAAATTTGACACTTCCATCAAAAATTTTTTCACAATCCACAAAATTGAAGTTATTTGCATCTAAATTTATTCAATTGTAGATCCTACATCAAAAATACTCAAGAAAATCCAAAAAATCGAATTTGGTTTCAAATAAATTTATTAAAATTTGACACTTCCAACTAAAATTTTTTTCACAATCCACAAAATTGAAGTTATTTTCATCTAAATTTACTCAAATATAGATCCTCCAACAAAAATACTCAACAAAATCCAAAATAATTCAAGTTGATTTCAAATAAATTTATTAAAATTTGACACTTCCAACTAAAATTTTTTTCACAATCCTAAAAATTGAAGATATTTTCATCTAAATTTACCCAAATATTGGTCCTACAACAAAAATACTCAACAAATTCCAAAATTATCCAAGTTGATTTCAAATAAATTTATTAAAATTTGACAAATATCGTGACAAAATCCAAAAAATCGAAGTTATTTTCATCTAAATTTACTCAATTCTAGATCCTACAACAAAAATACTCAAGAAAATCCAAAATTATCCAAGTTGATTTCAAATAAATTTATTAAAATTTGACAAAAATCGTGACAAAATCCAAAAAATCGAAGTTATTTTCATCTAAATTTACTCAATTGTAGATCCTACAACAAAAATACTCAAGAAAATCCAAAAAATCGAATTTGGTTTCCAATAAATTTATTAAAATTTGACACTTCCAACTAAAATTTTTTTCACAATCCACAAAATTGAAGTTATTTTCATCTAAATTTACTCAAATATAGATCCTACAACAAAAATACTCAACAAAATCCAAAATAATTCAAGTTGATTTCAAATAAATTTATTAAAATTTGACACTTCCAAGTAACAATTTTTTCACAATCCTAAAAATTGAAGATATTTTCATCTAAATTTACTCAAATATAGATCTTACAACAAAAATACTCAGCAAATTCCAAAATTATCCAAGTTGATTTCAAATAAATTTATTAAAATTTGACAAAAATCGTGACAAAATCCAAAAAATCGAAGTTATTTTCATCTAAATTTACTCAATTGTAGATCCTACAACAAATATACTCAAGAAAATCCAAAAAATCGAATTTGGTTTCAAATAAATTTATTAAAATTTGACACTTCCATCAAAAATTTTTTTCACAATCCACAAAATTGAAGTTATTTGCATCTAAATTTATTCAATTGTAGATCCTACAACAAAAATACTCAAGAAAATCCAAAAAATCGAATTTGGTTTCAAATAAATTTATTAAAATTTGACAATTCCAACTAAAATTTTTTTCACAATCCACAAAATTGAAGTTATTTTCATCTAAATTTACTCAAATATAGATCCTACAACAAAAATACTCAACAAAATCCAAAATAATTCAAGTTCATTTCAAATAAATTTATTAAAATTTGACACTTCCAACTAAAATTTTTTTCACAATCCTAAAAATTGAAGATATTTTCATTTAAATTTACTCAAATATAGATCTTACAACAAAAATACTCAGCAAATTCCAAAATTATCCAAGTTGATTTCAAATAAATTTATTAAAATTTGACAAAAATCGTGACAAAATCCAAAATATCGAAGTTATTTTCATCTAAATTTACTCAATTGTAGATCCTACAACAAAAATACTCAAGAAAATCCAAAAAATCGAATTTGGTTTCAAATAAATTTATTAAAATTTGACACTTCCATCAAAAATTTTTTCACAATCCACAAAATTGAAGTTATTTGCATCTAAATTTATTCAATTGTAGATCCTACAACAAAAATACTCAAGAAAATCCAAAAAATCGAATTTGGTTTCAAATAAATTTATTAAAATTTGACACTTCCAACTAAAATTTTTTTCACAATCCACAAAATTGAAGTTATTTTCATCTAAATTTACTCAAATATAGATCCTACAACAAAAATACTCAACAAAATCCAAAATAATTCAAGTTGATTTCAAATAAATTTATTAAAATTTGACACTTCCAACTAAAATTTTTTTCACAATCCTAAAAATTGAAGATATTTTCAACTAAATTTACCCAAATATTGATCCTACAACAAAAATACTCAACAAATTCCAAAATTATCCAAGTTGATTTCAAATAAATTTATTAAAATTTGACAAAAATCGTGACAAAATCCAAAAAATCGAAGTTATTTTCATCTAAATTTACTCAATTGTAGATCCTACAACAAAAATACTCAAGAAAATCCAAAAAATCGAATTTGGTTTCAAATAAATTTATTAAAATTTGACACTTCCAACTAAAATTTTTTTCACAATCCTAAAAATTGAAGTTATTTTCATCTAAATTTACCCAAATATTGATCCTACAACAAAAATACTCAACAAATTCCAAAATCATCCAAGTTGAATTCAAATAAATTTATTAAAATTTGACAAAAATCTTGACAAAATCCAAAAAATCGAAGTTATTTTCATCTAAATTTACTCAATTGTAGATCCTACAACAAAAATACTCAAGAAAATCCAAAAAATCGAATTTGGTTTCAAATAAATTTATTAAAATTTGACACTTCCAACTAAAATTTTTTTCACAATCCACAAAATTGAAGTTATTTTCATCTAAATTTACTCAAATATAGATCCTACAACAAAAATACTCAACAAAATCCAAAATAATTCAAGTTCATTTCAAATAAATTTATTAAAATTTGACACTTCCAACTAAAATTTTTTTCACAATCCTAAAAATTGAAGATATTTTCATTTAAATTTACTCAAATATAGATCTTACAACAAAAATACTCAGCAAATTCCAAAATTATCCAAGTTGATTTCAAATAAATTTATTAAAATTTGACAAAAATCGTGACAAAATCCAAAAAATCGAAGTTATTTTCATCTAAATTTACTCAATTGTAGATCCTACAACAAAAATACTCAAGAAAATCCAAAAAATCGAATTTGGTTTCAAATAAATTTATTAAAATTTGACACTTCCATCAAAAATTTTTTCACAATCCACAAAATTGAACTTATTTGCATCTAAATTTATTCAATTGTAGATCCTACAACAAAAATACTCAAGAAAATCCAAAAAATCGAATTTGGTTTCAAATAAATTTATTAAAATTTGACACTTCCAACTAAAATTTTTTTCACAATCCACAAAATTGAAGTTATTTTCATCTAAATTTACTCAAATATAGATCCTACAACAAAAATACTCAACAAAATCCAAAATAATTCAAGTTGATTTCAAATAAATATATTAAAATTTGACACTTCCAACTAAAATTTTTTTCACAATCCTAAAAATTGAAGATATTTTCATCTAAATGTACCCAAATATTGATCCTACAACAAAAACACTCAACAAATTCCAAAATTATCCAAGTTGATTTCAAATAAATTTAATAAAATTTGACAAAAATCGTGACAAAATCCAAAAAATCGAAGTTATTTTCATCTAAATTTACTCAATTGTAGATCCTACAACAAAAGTACTCAAGAAAATCCAAAAAATCGAATTTGGTTTCAAATAAATTTATTAAAATTTGACACTTCCAACTAAAATTTTTTTCACAATCCACAAAATTGAAGTTATTTTCATCTAAATTATCTCAAATATAGATCCTCCAACAAAAATACTCAACATAATCCAAAATAATTCAAGTTGATTTCAAATAAATTTATTAAAATTTGACACTTCCAACTAAAATTTTTTTCACAATCCTAAAAATTGAAGATATTTTCATCTAAATTTACCCAAATATTGGTCCTACAACAAAAATACTCAACAAATTCCAAAATTATCCAAGTTGATTTCAAATAAATTTATTAAAATTTGACAAAAATCGTGACAAAATCCAAAAAATCGAAGTTATTTTCATCTGAATTTACTCAATTCTAGATCCTACAACAAAAATACTCAAGAAAATCCAAAATTATCCAAGTTGATTTCAAATAAATTTATTAAAATTTGACAAAAATCGTGACAAAATCCAAAAAATCGAAGTTATTTTCATCTAAATTTACTCAATTGTAGATCCTACAACAAAAATACTCAAGAAAATCCAAAAAATCGAATTTGGTTTCCAATAAATTTATTAAAATTTGACACTTCCAACTAAAATTTTTTTCACAATCCACAAAATTGAAGTTATTTTCATCTAAATTTACTCAAATATAGATCCTACAACAAAAATACTCAACAAAATCCAAAATAATTCAAGTTGATTTCAAATAAATTTATTAAAATTTGACACTTCCAACTAAAATTTTTTTCACAATCCTAAAAATTGAAGATATTTTCAACTAAATTTACCCAAATATTGATCCTACAACAAAAATACTCAACAAATTCCAAAATTATCCAAGTTGATTTCAAATAAATTTATTAAAATTTGACAAAAATCGTGACAAAATCCAAAAAATCGAAGTTATTTTCATCTAAATTTACTCAATTGTAGATCCTACAACAAAAGTACTCAAGAAAATCCAAAAAATCGAATTTGGTTTCAAATAAATTTATTAAAATTTGACACTTCCAACTAAAATTTTTTTCACAATCCACAAAATTGAAGTTATTTTCATCTAAATTTACTCAAATATAGATCCTCCAACAAAAATACTCAACAAAATCCAAAATAATTCAAGTTGATTTCAAATAAATTTATTAAAATTTGACACTTCCAACTAAAATTTTTTTCACAATCCTAAAAATTGAAGATATTTTCATCTAAATTTACCCAAATATTGGTCCTACAACAAAAATACTCAACAAATTCCAAAATTATCCAAGTTGATTTCAAATAAATTTATTAAAATTTGACAAAAATCGTGACAAAATCCAAAAAATCGAAGTTATTTTCATCTGAATTTACTCAATTCTAGATCCTACAACAAAAATACTCAAGAAAATCCAAAATTATCCAAGTTGATTTCAAATAAATTTATTAAAATTTGACAAAAATCGTGACAAAATCCAAAAAATCGAAGTTATTTTCATCTAAATTTACTCAATTGTAGATCCTACAACAAAAATACTCAAGAAAATCCAAAAAATCGAATTTGGTTTCCAATAAATTTATTAAAATTTGACACTTCCAACTAAAATTTTTTTCACAATCCACAAAATTGAAGTTATTTTCATCTAAATTTACTCAAATATAGATCCTACAACAAAAATACTCAACAAAATCCAAAATAATTCAAGTTGATTTCAAATAAATTTATTAAAATTTGACACTTCCAACTAAAATTTTTTTCACAATCCTAAAAATTGAAGATATTTTCAACTAAATTTACCCAAATATTGATCCTACAACAAAAATACTCAACAAATTCCAAAATTATCCAAGTTGATTTCAAATAAATTTATTAAAATTTGACAAAAATCGTGACAAAATCCAAAAAATCGAAGTTATTTTCATCTAAATTTACTCAATTCTAGATCCTACAACAAAAATACTCAAGAAAATCCAAAATTATCCAAGTTGATTTCAAATAAATTTATTAAAATTTGACAAAAATCGTGACAAAATCCAAAAAATCGAAGTTATTTTCATCTAAATTTACTCAATTGTAGATCCTACAACAAAAATACTCAAGAAAATCCAAAAAATCGAATTTGGTTTCCAATAAATTTATTAAAATTTGACACTTCCAACTAAATTTTTTTTCACAATCCACAAAATTGAAGTTATTTTCATCTAAATTTACTCAAATATAGATCCTCCAACAAAAATACTCAACAAAATCCAAAATAATTCAAGTTGATTTCAAATAAATTTATTAAAATTTGACACTTCCAACTAAAATTTTTTTCACAATCCTAAAAATTGAAGATATTTTCATCTAAATTTACCCAAATATTGGTCCTACAACAAAAATACTCAACAAATTCCAAAATTATCCAAGTTGATTTCAAATAAATTTATTAAAATTTGACAAATATCGTGACAAAATCCAAAAAATCGAAGTTATTTTCATCTAAATTTACTCAATTCTAGATCCTACAACAAAAATACTCAAGAAAATCCAAAAAATCGAATTTGGTTTCCAATAAATTTATTAAAATTTGACACTTCCAACTAAAATTTTTTTCACAATCCACAAAATTGAAGTTATTTTCATCTAAATTTACTCAAATATAGATCCTACAACAAAAATACTCAACAAAATCCAAAATAATTCAAGTTGATTTCAAATAAATTTATTAAAATTTGACACTTCCAAGTAACAATTTTTTCACAATCCTAAAAATTGAAGATATTTTCATCTAAATTTACTCAAATATAGATCTTACAACAAAAATACTCAGCAAATTCCAAAATTATCCAAGTTGATTTCAAATAAATTTATTAAAATTTGACAAAAATCGTGACAAAATCCAAAAAATCGAAGTTATTTTCATCTAAATTTACTCAATTGTAGATCCTACAACAAATATACTCAAGAAAATCCAAAAAATCGAATTTGGTTTCAAATAAATTTATTAAAATTTGACACTTCCATCAAAAATTTTTTTCACAATCCACAAAATTGAAGTTATTTGCATCTAAATTTATTCAATTGTAGATCCTACAACAAAAATACTCAAGAAAATCCAAAAAATCGAATTTGGTTTCAAATAAATTTATTAAAATTGGACACTTCCAACTAAAATTTTTTTCACAATCCACAAAATTGAAGTTATTTTCATCTAAATTTACTCAAATATAGATCCTACAACAAAAATACTCAACAAAATCCAAAATAATTCAAGTTGATTTCAAATAAATTTATTAAAATTTGACACTTCCAACTAAAATTTTTTTCACAATCCTAAAAATTGAAGATATTTTCAACTAAATTTACCCAAATATTGATCCTACAACAAAAATACTCAACAAATTCCAAAATTATCCAAGTTGATTTCAAATAAATTTATTAAAATTTGACAAAAATCGTGACAAAATCCAAAAAATCGAAGTTATTTTCATCTAAATTTACTCAATTGTAGATCCTACAACAAAAATACTCAAGAAAATCCAAAAAATCGAATTTGGTTTCAAATAAATTTATTAAAATTTGACACTTCCAACTAAAATTTTTTTCACAATCCTAAAAATTGAAGTTATTTTCATCTAAATTTACCCAAATATTGATCCTACAACAAAAATACTCAACAAATTCCAAAATCATCCAAGTTGAATTCAAATAAATTTATTAAAATTTGACAAAAATCTTGACAAAATCCAAAAAATCGAAGTTATTTTCATCTAAATTTACTCAATTGTAGATCCTACAACAAAAATACTCAAGAAAATCCAAAAAATCGAATTTGGTTTCAAATAAATTTATTAAAATTTGACACTTCCAACTAAAATTTTTTTCACAATCCACAAAATTGAAGTTATTTTCATGTAAATTTACTCAAATATAGATCCTACAACAAAAATACTCAACAAAATCCAAAATAATTCAAGTTCATTTCAAATAAATTTATTAAAATTTGACACTTCCAACTAAAATTTTTTTCACAATCCTAAAAATTGAAGTTATTTTCATTTAAATTTACTCAAATATAGATCTTACAACAAAAATACTCAGCAAATTCCAAAATTATCCAAGTTGATTTCAAATAAATTTATTAAAATTTGACAAAAATCGTGACAAAATCCAAAAAATCGAAGTTATTTTCATCTAAATTTACTCAATTGTAGATCCTACAACAAAAATACTCAAGAAAATCCAAAAAATCGAATTTGGTTTCAAATAAATTTATTAAAATTTGACACTTCCATCAAAAATTTTTTCACAATCCACAAAATTGAACTTATTTGCATCTAAATTTATTCAATTGTAGATCCTACAACAAAAATACTCAAGAAAATCCAAAAAATCGAATTTGGTTTCAAATAAATTTATTAAAATTTGACACTTCCAACTAAAATTTTTTTCACAATCCACAAAATTGAAGTTATTTTCATCTAAATTTACTCAAATATAGATCCTACAACAAAAATACTCAACAAAATCCAAAATAATTCAAGTTGATTTCAAATAAATATATTAAAATTTGACACTTCCAACTAAAATTTTTTTCACAATCCTAAAAATTGAAGATATTTTCATCTAAATGTACCCAAATATTGATCCTACAACAAAAACACTCAACAAATTCCAAAATTATCCAAGTTGATTTCAAATAAATTTAATAAAATTTGACAAAAATCGTGACAAAATCCAAAAAATCGAAGTTATTTTCATCTAAATTTACTCAATTGTAGATCCTACAACAAAAGTACTCAAGAAAATCCAAAAAATCGAATTTGGTTTCAAATAAATTTATTAAAATTTGACACTTCCAACTAAAATTTTTTTCACGATCCACAAAATTGAAGTTATTTTCATCTAAATTATCTCAAATATAGATCCTCCAACAAAAATACTCAACATAATCCAAAATAATTCAAGTTGATTTCAAATAAATTTATTAAAATTTGACACTTCCAACTAAAATTTTTTTCACAATCCTAAAAATTGAAGATATTTTCATCAAAATTTACCCAAATATTGGTCCTACAACAAAAATACTCAACAAATTCCAAAATTATCCAAGTTGATTTCAAATAAATTTATTAAAATTTGACAAAAATCGTGACAAAATCCAAAAAATCGAAGTTATTTTCATCTGAATTTACTCAATTCTAGATCCTACAACAAAAATACTCAAGAAAATCCAAAATTATCCAAGTTGATTTCAAATAAATTTATTAAAATTTGACAAAAATCGTGACAAAATCCAAAAAATCGAAGTTATTTTCATCTAAATTTACTCAATTGTAGATCCTACAACAAAAATACTCAAGAAAATCCAAAAAATCGAATTTGGTTTCCAATAAATTTATTAAAATTTGACACTTCCAACTAAAATTTTTTTCACAATCCACAAAATTGAAGTTATTTTCATCTAAATTTACTCAAATATAGATCCTACAACAAAAATACTCATCAAAATCCAAAATAATTCAAGTTGATTTCAAATAAATTTATTAAAATTTGACACTTCCAACTAAAATTTTTTTCACAATCCTAAAAATTGAAGATATTTTCAACTAAATTTACCCAAATATTGATCCTACAACAAAAATACTCAACAAATTCCAAAATTATCCAAGTTGATTTCAAATAAATTTATTAAAATTTGACAAAAATCGTGACAAAATCCAAAAAATCGAAGTTATTTTCATCTAAATTTACTCAATTGTAGATCCTACAACAAAAGTACTCAAGAAAATCCAAAAAATCGAATTTGGTTTCAAATAAATTTATTAAAATTTGACACTTCCAACTAAAATTTTTTTCACAATCCACAAAATTGAAGTTATTTTCATCTAAATTTACTCAAATATAGATCCTCCAACAAAAATACTCAACAAAATCCAAAATAATTCAAGTTGATTTCAAATAAATTTATTAAAATTTGACACTTCCAACTAAAATTTTTTTCACAATCCTAAAAATTGAAGATATTTTCATCTAAATTTACCCAAATATTGGTCCTACAACAAAAATACTCAACAAATTCCAAAATTATCCAAGTTGATTTCAAATAAATTTATTAAAATTTGACAAAAATCGTGACAAAATCCAAAAAATCGAAGTTATTTTCATCTGAATTTACTCAATTCTAGATCCTACAACAAAAATACTCAAGAAAATCCAAAATTATCCAAGTTGATTTCAAATAAATTTATTAAAATTTGACAAAAATCGTGACAAAATCCAAAAAATCGAAGTTATTTTCATCTAAATTTACTCAATTGTAGATCCTACAACAAAAATACTCAAGAAAATCCAAAAAATCGAATTTGGTTTCCAATAAATTTATTAAAATTTGACACTTCCAACTAAAATTTTTTTCACAATCCACAAAATTGAAGTTATTTTCATCTAAATTTACTCAAATATAGATCCTACAACAAAAATACTCAACAAAATCCAAAATAATTCAAGTTGATTTCAAATAAATTTATTAAAATTTGACACTTCCAACTAAAATTTTTTTCACAATCCTAAAAATTGAAGATATTTTCAACTAAATTTACCCAAATATTGATCCTACAACAAAAATACTCAACAAATTCCAAAATTATCCAAGTTGATTTCAAATAAATTTATTAAAATTTGACAAAAATCGTGACAAAATCCAAAAAATCGAAGTTATTTTCATCTAAATTTACTCAATTCTAGATCCTACAACAAAAATACTCAAGAAAATCCAAAATTATCCAAGTTGATTTCAAATAAATTTATTAAAATTTGACAAAAATCGTGACAAAATCCAAAAAATCGAAGTTATTTTCATCTAAATTTACTCAATTGTAGATCCTACAACAAAAATACTCAAGAAAATCCAAAAAATCGAATTTGGTTTCCAATAAATTTATTAAAATTTGACACTTCCAACTAAATTTTTTTTCACAATCCACAAAATTGAAGTTATTTTCATCTAAATTTACTCAAATATAGATCCTCCAACAAAAATACTCAACAAAATCCAAAATAATTCAAGTTGATTTCAAATAAATTTATTAAAATTTGACACTTCCAACTAAAATTTTTTTCACAATCCTAAAAATTGAAGATATTTTCATCTAAATTTACCCAAATATTGGTCCTACAACAAAAATACTCAACAAATTCCAAAATTATCCAAGTTGATTTCAAATAAATTTATTAAAATTTGACAAATATCGTGACAAAATCCAAAAAATCGAAGTTATTTTCATCTAAATTTACTCAATTCTAGATCCTACAACAAAAATACTCAAGAAAATCCAAAATTATCCAAGTTGATTTCAAATAAATTTATTAAAATTTGACAAAAATCGTGACAAAATCCAAAAAATCGAAGTTATTTTCATCTAAATTTACTCAATTGTAGATCCTACAACAAAAATACTCAAGAAAATCCAAAAAATCGAATTTGGTTTCCAATAAATTTATTAAAATTTGACACTTCCAACTAAAATTTTTTTCACAATCCACAAAATTGAAGTTATTTTCATCTAAATTTACTCAAATATAGATCCTACAACAAAAATACTCAACAAAATCCAAAATAATTCAAGTTGATTTCAAATAAATTTATTAAAATTTGACACTTCCAAGTAACAATTTTTTCACAATCCTAAAAATTGAAGATATTTTCATCTAAATTTACTCAAATATAGATCTTACAACAAAAATACTCAGCAAATTCCAAAATTATCCAAGTTGATTTCAAATAAATTTATTAAAATTTGACAAAAATCGTGACAAAATCCAAAAAATCGAAGTTATTTTCATCTAAATTTACTCAATTGTAGATCCTACAACAAATATACTCAAGAAAATCCAAAAAATCGAATTTGGTTTCAAATAAATTTATTAAAATTTGACACTTCCATCAAAAATTTTTTTCACAATCCACAAAAATGAAGTTATTTGCATCTAAATTTATTCAATTGTAGATCCTACAACAAAAATACTCAAGAAAATCCAAAAAATCGAATTTGGTTTCAAATAAATTTATTAAAATTTGACACTTCCAACTAAAATTTTTTTCACAATCCACAAAATTGAAGTTATTTTCATCTAAATTTACTCAAATATAGATCCTACAACAAAAATACTCAACAAAATCCAAAATAATTCAAGTTCATTTCAAATAAATTTATTAAAATTTGACACTTCCAACTAAAATTTTTTTCACAATCCTAAAAATTGAAGATATTTTCATTTAAATTTACTCAAATATAGATCTTACAACAAAAATACTCAGCAAATTCCAAAATTATCCAAGTTGATTTCAAATAAATTTATTAAAATTTGACAAAAATCGTGACAAAATCCAAAAAATCGAAGTTATTTTCATCTAAATTTACTCAATTGTAGATCCTACAACAAAAATACTCAAGAAAATCCAAAAAATCGAATTTGGTTTCAAATAAATTTATTAAAATTTGACACTTCCATCAAAATTTTTTTCACAATCCACAAAATTGAAGTTATTTGCATCTAAATTTATTCAATTGTAGATCCTACAACAAAAATACTCAAGAAAATCCAAAAAATCGAATTTGGTTTCAAATAAATTTATTAAAATTTGACACTTCCAACTAAAATTTTTTTCACAATCCACAAAATTGAAGTTATTTTCATCTAAATTTACTCAAATATAGATCCTCCAACAAAAATACTCAACAAAATCCAAAATAATTCAAGTTGATTTCAAATAAATTTATTAAAATTTGACACTTCCAACTAAAATTTTTTTCACAATCCTAAAAATTGAAGATATTTTCATCTAAATTTACCCAAATATTGGTCCTACAACAAAAATACTCAACAAATTCCAAAATTATCCAAGTTGATTTCAAATAAATTTATTAAAATTTGACAAATATCGTGACAAAATCCAAAAAATCGAAGTTATTTTCATCTAAATTTACTCAATTCTAGATCCTACAACAAAAATACTCAAGAAAATCCAAAATTATCCAAGTTGATTTCAAATAAATTTATTAAAATTTGACAAAAATCGTGACAAAATCCAAAAAATCGAAGTTATTTTCATCTAAATTTACTCAATTGTAGATCCTACAACAAAAATACTCAAGAAAATCCAAAAAATCGAATTTGGTTTCAAATAAATTTATTAAAATTTGACACTTCCAACTAAAATTTTTTTCACAATCCACAAAATTGAAGTTATTTTCATGTAAATTTACTCAAATATAGATCCTACAACAAAAATACTCAACAAAATCCAAAATAATTCAAGTTCATTTCAAATAAATTTATTAAAATTTGACACTTCCAACTAAAATTTTTTTCACAATCCTAAAAATTGAAGTTATTTTCATTTAAATTTACTCAAATATAGATCTTACAACAAAAATACTCAGCAAATTCCAAAATTATCCAAGTTGATTTCAAATAAATTTATTAAAATTTGACAAAAATCGTGACAAAATCCAAAAAATCGAAGTTATTTTCATCTAAATTTACTCAATTGTAGATCCTACAACAAAAATACTCAAGAAAATCCAAAAAATCGAATTTGGTTTCAAATAAATTTATTAAAATTTGACACTTCCATCAAAAATTTTTTCACAATCCACAAAATTGAACTTATTTGCATCTAAATTTATTCAATTGTAGATCCTACAACAAAAATACTCAAGAAAATCCAAAAAATCGAATTTGGTTTCAAATAAATTTATTAAAATTTGACACTTCCAACTAAAATTTTTTTCACAATCCACAAAATTGAAGTTATTTTCATCTAAATTTACTCAAATATAGATCCTACAACAAAAATACTCAACAAAATCCAAAATAATTCAAGTTGATTTCAAATAAATATATTAAAATTTGACACTTCCAACTAAAATTTTTTTCACAATCCTAAAAATTGAAGATATTTTCATCTAAATGTACCCAAATATTGATCCTACAACAAAAACACTCAACAAATTCCAAAATTATCCAAGTTGATTTCAAATAAATTTAATAAAATTTGACAAAAATCGTGACAAAATCCAAAAAATCGAAGTTATTTTCATCTAAATTTACTCAATTGTAGATCCTACAACAAAAGTACTCAAGAAAATCCAAAAAATCGAATTTGGTTTCAAATAAATTTATTAAAATTTGACACTTCCAACTAAAATTTTTTTCACGATCCACAAAATTGAAGTTATTTTCATCTAAATTATCTCAAATATAGATCCTCCAACAAAAATACTCAACATAATCCAAAATAATTCAAGTTGATTTCAAATAAATTTATTAAAATTTGACACTTCCAACTAAAATTTTTTTCACAATCCTAAAAATTGAAGATATTTTCATCTAAATTTACCCAAATATTGGTCCTACAACAAAAATACTCAACAAATTCCAAAATTATCCAAGTTGATTTCAAATAAATTTATTAAAATTTGACAAAAATCGTGACAAAATCCAAAAAATCGAAGTTATTTTCATCTGAATTTACTCAATTCTAGATCCTACAACAAAAATACTCAAGAAAATCCAAAATTATCCAAGTTGATTTCAAATAAATTTATTAAAATTTGACAAAAATCGTGACAAAATCCAAAAAATCGAAGTTATTTTCATCTAAATTTACTCAATTGTAGATCCTACAACAAAAATACTCAAGAAAATCCAAAAAATCGAATTTGGTTTCCAATAAATTTATTAAAATTTGACACTTCCAACTAAAATTTTTTTCACAATCCACAAAATTGAAGTTATTTTCATCTAAATTTACTCAAATATAGATCCTACAACAAAAATACTCATCAAAATCCAAAATAATTCAAGTTGATTTCAAATAAATTTATTAAAATTTGACACTTCCAACTAAAATTTTTTTCACAATCCTAAAAATTGAAGATATTTTCAACTAAATTTACCCAAATATTGATCCTACAACAAAAATACTCAACAAATTCCAAAATTATCCAAGTTGATTTCAAATAAATTTATTAAAATTTGACAAAAATCGTGACAAAATCCAAAAAATCGAAGTTATTTTCATCTAAATTTACTCAATTGTAGATCCTACAACAAAAGTACTCAAGAAAATCCAAAAAATCGAATTTGGTTTCAAATAAATTTATTAAAATTTGACACTTCCAACTAAAATTTTTTTCACAATCCACAAAATTGAAGTTATTTTCATCTAAATTTACTCAAATATAGATCCTCCAACAAAAATACTCAACAAAATCCAAAATAATTCAAGTTGATTTCAAATAAATTTATTAAAATTTGACACTTCCAACTAAAATTTTTTTCACAATCCTAAAAATTGAAGATATTTTCATCTAAATTTACCCAAATATTGGTCCTACAACAAAAATACTCAACAAATTCCAAAATTATCCAAGTTGATTTCAAATAAATTTATTAAAATTTGACAAAAATCGTGACAAAATCCAAAAAATCGAAGTTATTTTCATCTGAATTTACTCAATTCTAGATCCTACAACAAAAATACTCAAGAAAATCCAAAATTATCCAAGTTGATTTCAAATAAATTTATTAAAATTTGACAAAAATCGTGACAAAATCCAAAAAATCGAAGTTATTTTCATCTAAATTTACTCAATTGTAGATCCTACAACAAAAATACTCAAGAAAATCCAAAAAATCGAATTTGGTTTCCAATAAATTTATTAAAATTTGACACTTCCAACTAAAATTTTTTTCACAATCCACAAAATTGAAGTTATTTTCATCTAAATTTACTCAAATATAGATCCTACAACAAAAATACTCAACAAAATCCAAAATAATTCAAGTTGATTTCAAATAAATTTATTAAAATTTGACACTTCCAACTAAAATTTTTTTCACAATCCTAAAAATTGAAGATATTTTCAACTAAATTTACCCAAATATTGATCCTACAACAAAAATACTCAACAAATTCCAAAATTATCCAAGTTGATTTCAAATAAATTTATTAAAATTTGACAAAAATCGTGACAAAATCCAAAAAATCGAAGTTATTTTCATCTAAATTTACTCAATTCTAGATCCTACAACAAAAATACTCAAGAAAATCCAAAATTATCCAAGTTGATTTCAAATAAATTTATTAAAATTTGACAAAAATCGTGACAAAATCCAAAAAATCGAAGTTATTTTCATCTAAATTTACTCAATTGTAGATCCTACAACAAAAATACTCAAGAAAATCCAAAAAATCGAATTTGGTTTCCAATAAATTTATTAAAATTTGACACTTCCAACTAAATTTTTTTTCACAATCCACAAAATTGAAGTTATTTTCATCTAAATTTACTCAAATATAGATCCTCCAACAAAAATACTCAACAAAATCCAAAATAATTCAAGTTGATTTCAAATAAATTTATTAAAATTTGACACTTCCAACTAAAATTTTTTTCACAATCCTAAAAATTGAAGATATTTTCATCTAAATTTACCCAAATATTGGTCCTACAACAAAAATACTCAACAAATTCCAAAATTATCCAAGTTGATTTCAAATAAATTTATTAAAATTTGACAAATATCGTGACAAAATCCAAAAAATCGAAGTTATTTTCATCTAAATTTACTCAATTCTAGATCCTACAACAAAAATACTCAAGAAAATCCAAAATTATCCAAGTTGATTTCAAATAAATTTATTAAAATTTGACAAAAATCGTGACAAAATCCAAAAAATCGAAGTTATTTTCATCTAAATTTACTCAATTGTAGATCCTACAACAAAAATACTCAAGAAAATCCAAAAAATCGAATTTGGTTTCCAATAAATTTATTAAAATTTGACACTTCCAACTAAAATTTTTTTCACAATCCACAAAATTGAAGTTATTTTCATCTAAATTTACTCAAATATAGATCCTACAACAAAAATACTCAACAAAATCCAAAATAATTCAAGTTGATTTCAAATAAATTTATTAAAATTTGACACTTCCAAGTAACAATTTTTTCACAATCCTAAAAATTGAAGATATTTTCATCTAAATTTACTCAAATATAGATCTTACAACAAAAATACTCAGCAAATTCCAAAATTATCCAAGTTGATTTCAAATAAATTTATTAAAATTTGACAAAAATCGTGACAAAATCCAAAAAATCGAAGTTATTTTCATCTAAATTTACTCAATTGTAGATCCTACAACAAATATACTCAAGAAAATCCAAAAAATCGAATTTGGTTTCAAATAAATTTATTAAAATTTGACACTTCCATCAAAAATTTTTTTCACAATCCACAAAAATGAAGTTATTTGCATCTAAATTTATTCAATTGTAGATCCTACAACAAAAATACTCAAGAAAATCCAAAAAATCGAATTTGGTTTCAAATAAATTTATTAAAATTTGACACTTCCAACTAAAATTTTTTTCACAATCCACAAAATTGAAGTTATTTTCATCTAAATTTACTCAAATATAGATCCTACAACAAAAATACTCAACAAAATCCAAAATAATTCAAGTTCATTTCAAATAAATTTATTAAAATTTGACACTTCCAACTAAAATTTTTTTCACAATCCTAAAAATTGAAGATATTTTCATTTAAATTTACTCAAATATAGATCTTACAACAAAAATACTCAGCAAATTCCAAAATTATCCAAGTTGATTTCAAATAAATTTATTAAAATTTGACAAAAATCGTGACAAAATCCAAAAAATCGAAGTTATTTTCATCTAAATTTACTCAATTGTAGATCCTACAACAAAAATACTCAAGAAAATCCAAAAAATCGAATTTGGTTTCAAATAAATTTATTAAAATTTGACACTTCCATCAAAAATTTTTTCACAATCCACAAAATTGAAGTTATTTGCATCTAAATTTATTCAATTGTAGATCCTACAACAAAAATACTCAAGAAAATCCAAAAAATCGAATTTGGTTTCAAATAAATTTATTAAAATTTGACACTTCCAACTAAAATTTTTTTCACAATCCACAAAATTGAAGTTATTTTCATCTAAATTTACTCAAATATAGATCCTCCAACAAAAATACTCAACAAAATCCAAAATAATTCAAGTTGATTTCAAATAAATTTATTAAAATTTGACACTTCCAACTAAAATTTTTTTCACAATCCTAAAAATTGAAGATATTTTCATCTAAATTTACCCAAATATTGGTCCTACAACAAAAATACTCAACAAATTCCAAAATTATCCAAGTTGATTTCAAATAAATTTATTAAAATTTGACAAATATCGTGACAAAATCCAAAAAATCGAAGTTATTTTCATCTAAATTTACTCAATTCTAGATCCTACAACAAAAATACTCAAGAAAATCCAAAATTATCCAAGTTGATTTCAAATAAATTTATTAAAATTTGACAAAAATCGTGACAAAATCCAAAAAATCGAAGTTATTTTCATCTAAATTTACTCAATTGTAGATCCTACAACAAAAATACTCAAGAAAATCCAAAAAATCGAATTTGGTTTCAAATAAATTTATTAAAATTTGACACTTCCATCAAAAATTTTTTCACAATCCACAAAATTGAACTTATTTGCATCTAAATTTATTCAATTGTAGATCCTACAACAAAAATACTCAAGAAAATCCAAAAAATCGAATTTGGTTTCAAATAAATTTATTAAAATTTGACACTTCCAACTAAAATTTTTTTCACAATCCACAAAATTGAAGTTATTTTCATCTAAATTTACTCAAATATAGATCCTACAACAAAAATACTCAACAAAATCCAAAATAATTCAAGTTGATTTCAAATAAATATATTAAAATTTGACACTTCCAACTAAAATTTTTTTCACAATCCTAAAAATTGAAGATATTTTCATCTAAATGTACCCAAATATTGATCCTACAACAAAAACACTCAACAAATTCCAAAATTATCCAAGTTGATTTCAAATAAATTTATTAAAATTTGACAAAAATCGTGACAAAATCCAAAAAATCGAAGTTATTTTCATCTAAATTTACTCAATTGTAGATCCTACAACAAAAATACTCAAGAAAATCCAAAAAATCGAATTTGGTTTCAAATAAATTTATTAAAATTTGACACTTCCAACTAAAATTTTTTTCACAATCCTAAAAATTGAAGTTATTTTCATCTAAATTTACCCAAATATTGATCCTACAACAAAAATACTCAACAAATTCCAAAATCATCCAAGTTGAATTCAAATAAATTTATTAAAATTTGACAAAAATCTTGACAAAATCCAAAAAATCGAAGTTATTTTCATCTAAATTTACTCAATTGTAGATCCTACAACAAAAATACTCAAGAAAATCCAAAAAATCGAATTTGGTTTCAAATAAATTTATTAAAATTTGACACTTCCAACTAAAATTTTTTTCACAATCCACAAAATTGAAGTTATTTTCATCTAAATTTACTCAAATATAGATCCTACAACAAAAATACTCAACAAAATCCAAAATAATTCAAGTTGATTTCAAATAAATATATTAAAATTTGACACTTCCAACTAAAATTTTTTTCACAATCCTAAAAATTGAAGATATTTTCATCTAAATGTACCCAAATATTGATCCTACAACAAAAACACTCAACAAATTCCAAAATTATCCAAGTTGATTTCAAATAAATTTAATAAAATTTGACAAAAATCGTGACAAAATCCAAAAAATCGAAGTTATTTTCATCTAAATTTACTCAATTGTAGATCCTACAACAAAAGTACTCAAGAAAATCCAAAAAATCGAATTTGGTTTCAAATAAATTTATTAAAATTTGACACTTCCAACTAAATTTTTTTTCACAATCCACAAAATTGAAGTTATTTTCATCTAAATTATCTCAAATATAGATCCTCCAACAAAAATACTCAACATAATCCAAAATAATTCAAGTTGATTTCAAATAAATTTATTAAAATTTGACACTTCCAACTAAAATTTTTTTCACAATCCTAAAAATTGAAGATATTTTCACCTAAAGTACCCAAATATTGGTCCTACAACAAAAATACTCAACAAATTCCAAAATTATCCAAGTTGATTTCAAATAAATTTATTAAAATTTGACAAAAATCGTGACAAAATCCAAAAAATCGAAGTTATTTTCATCTGAATTTACTCAATTCTAGATCCTACAACAAAAATACTCAAGAAAATCCAAAATTATCCAAGTTGATTTCAAATAAATTTATTAAAATTTGACAAAAATCGTGACAAAATCCAAAAAATCGAAGTTATTTTCATCTAAATTTACTCAATTGTAGATCCTACAACAAAAATACTCAAGAAAATCCAAAAAATCGAATTTGGTTTCCAATAAATTTATTAAAATTTGACACTTCCAACTAAAATTTTTTTCACAATCCACAAAATTGAAGTTATTTTCATCTAAATTTACTCAAATATAGATCCTACAACAAAAATACTCAACAAAATCCAAAATAATTCAAGTTGATTTCAAATAAATTTATTAAAATTTGACACTTCCAACTAAAATTTTTTTCACAATCCTAAAAATTGAAGATATTTTCAACTAAATTTACCCAAATATTGATCCTACAACAAAAATACTCAACAAATTCCAAAATTATCCAAGTTGATTTCAAATAAATTTATTAAAATTTGACAAAAATCGTGACAAAATCCAAAAAATCGAAGTTATTTTCATCTAAATTTACTCAATTGTAGATCCTACAACAAAAGTACTCAAGAAAATCCAAAAAATCGAATTTGGTTTCAAATAAATTTATTAAAATTTGACACTTCCAACTAAAATTTTTTTCACAATCCACAAAATTGAAGTTATTTTCATCTAAATTTACTCAAATATAGATCCTCCAACAAAAATACTCAACAAAATCCAAAATAATTCAAGTTGATTTCAAATAAATTTATTAAAATTTGACACTTCCAACTAAAATTTTTTTCACAATCCTAAAAATTGAAGATATTTTCATCTAAATTTACCCAAATATTGGTCCTACAACAAAAATACTCAACAAATTCCAAAATTATCCAAGTTGATTTCAAATAAATTTATTAAAATTTGACAAAAATCGTGACAAAATCCAAAAAATCGAAGTTATTTTCATCTGAATTTACTCAATTCTAGATCCTACAACAAAAATACTCAAGAAAATCCAAAATTATCCAAGTTGATTTCAAATAAATTTATTAAAATTTGACAAAAATCGTGACAAAATCCAAAAAATCGAAGTTATTTTCATCTAAATTTACTCAATTGTAGATCCTACAACAAAAATACTCAAGAAAATCCAAAAAATCGAATTTGGTTTCCAATAAATTTATTAAAATTTGACACTTCCAACTAAAATTTTTTTCACAATCCACAAAATTGAAGTTATTTTCATCTAAATTTACTCAAATATAGATCCTACAACAAAAATACTCAACAAAATCCAAAATAATTCAAGTTGATTTCAAATAAATTTATTAAAATTTGACACTTCCAACTAAAATTTTTTTCACAATCCTAAAAATTGAAGATATTTTCAACTAAATTTACCCAAATATTGATCCTACAACAAAAATACTCAACAAATTCCAAAATTATCCAAGTTGATTTCAAATAAATTTATTAAAATTTGACAAAAATCGTGACAAAATCCAAAAAATCGAAGTTATTTTCATCTAAATTTACTCAATTCTAGATCCTACAACAAAAATACTCAAGAAAATCCAAAATTATCCAAGTTGATTTCAAATAAATTTATTAAAATTTGACAAAAATCGTGACAAAATCCAAAAAATCGAAGTTATTTTCATCTAAATTTACTCAATTGTAGATCCTACAACAAAAATACTCAAGAAAATCCAAAAAATCGAATTTGGTTTCCAATAAATTTATTGAAATTTGACACTTCCAACTAAATTTTTTTTCACAATCCACAAAATTGAAGTTATTTTCATCTAAATTTACTCAAATATAGATCCTCCAACAAAAATACTCAACAAAATCCAAAATAATTCAAGTTGATTTCAAATAAATTTATTAAAATTTGACACTTCCAACTAAAATTTTTTTCACAATCCTAAAAATTGAAGATATTTTCATCTAAATTTACCCAAATATTGGTCCTACAACAAAAATACTCAACAAATTCCAAAATTATCCAAGTTGATTTCAAATAAATTTATTAAAATTTGACAAATATCGTGACAAAATCCAAAAAATCGAAGTTATTTTCATCTAAATTTACTCAATTCTAGATCCTACAACAAAAATACTCAAGAAAATCCAAAATTATCCAAGTTGATTTCAAATAAATTTATTAAAATTTGACAAAAATCGTGACAAAATCCAAAAAATCGAAGTTATTTTCATCTAAATTTACTCAATTGTAGATCCTACAACAAAAATACTCAAGAAAATCCAAAAAATCGAATTTGGTTTCCAATAAATTTATTAAAATTTGACACTTCCAACTAAAATTTTTTTCACAATCCACAAAATTGAAGTTATTTTCATCTAAATTTACTCAAATATAGATCCTACAACAAAAATACTCAACAAAATCCAAAATAATTCAAGTTGATTTCAAATAAATTTATTAAAATTTGACACTTCCAAGTAACAATTTTTTCACAATCCTAAAAATTGAAGATATTTTCATCTAAATTTACTCAAATATAGATCTTACAACAAAAATACTCAGCAAATTCCAAAATTATCCAAGTTGATTTCAAATAAATTTATTAAAATTTGACAAAAATCGTGACAAAATCCAAAAAATCGAAGTTATTTTCATCTAAATTTACTCAATTGTAGATCCTACAACAAAAATACTCAAGAAAATCCAAAAAATCGAATTTGGTTTCAAATAAATTTATTAAAATTTGACACTTCCATCAAAAATTTTTTCACAATCCACAAAATTGAACTTATTTGCATCTAAATTTATTCAATTGTAGATCCTACAACAAAAATACTCAAGAAAATCCAAAAAATCGAATTTGGTTTCAAATAAATTTATTAAAATTTGACACTTCCAACTAAAATTTTTTTCACAATCCACAAAATTGAAGTTATTTTCATCTAAATTTACTCAAATATAGATCCTACAACAAAAATACTCAACAAAATCCAAAATAATTCAAGTTGATTTCAAATAAATATATTAAAATTTGACACTTCCAACTAAAATTTTTTTCACAATCCTAAAAATTGAAGATATTTTCATCTAAATGTACCCAAATATTGATCCTACAACAAAAACACTCAACAAATTCCAAAATTATCCAAGTTGATTTCAAATAAATTTATTAAAATTTGACAAAAATCGTGACAAAATCCAAAAAATCGAAGTTATTTTCATCTAAATTTACTCAATTGTAGATCCTACAACAAAAATACTCAAGAAAATCCAAAAAATCGAATTTGGTTTCAAATAAATTTATTAAAATTTGACACTTCCAACTAAAATTTTTTTCACAATCCTAAAAATTGAAGTTATTTTCATCTAAATTTACCCAAATATTGATCCTACAACAAAAATACTCAACAAATTCCAAAATCATCCAAGTTGAATTCAAATAAATTTATTAAAATTTGACAAAAATCTTGACAAAATCCAAAAAATCGAAGTTATTTTCATCTAAATTTACTCAATTGTAGATCCTACAACAAAAATACTCAAGAAAATCCAAAAAATCGAATTTGGTTTCAAATAAATTTATTAAAATTTGACACTTCCAACTAAAATTTTTTTCACAATCCACAAAATTGAAGTTATTTTCATCTAAATTTACTCAAATATAGATCCTACAACAAAAATACTCAACAAAATCCAAAATAATTCAAGTTGATTTCAAATAAATATATTAAAATTTGACACTTCCAACTAAAATTTTTTTCACAATCCTAAAAATTGAAGATATTTTCATCTAAATGTACCCAAATATTGATCCTACAACAAAAACACTCAACAAATTCCAAAATTATCCAAGTTGATTTCAAATAAATTTAATAAAATTTGACAAAAATCGTGACAAAATCCAAAAAATCGAAGTTATTTTCATCTAAATTTACTCAATTGTAGATCCTACAACAAAAGTACTCAAGAAAATCCAAAAAATCGAATTTGGTTTCAAATAAATTTATTAAAATTTGACACTTCCAACTAAAATTTTTTTCACAATCCACAAAATTGAAGTTATTTTCATCTAAATTATCTCAAATATAGATCCTCCAACAAAAATACTCAACATAATCCAAAATAATTCAAGTTGATTTCAAATAAATTTATTAAAATTTGACACTTCCAACTAAAATTTTTTTCACAATCCTAAAAATTGAAGATATTTTCACCTAAAGTACCCAAATATTGGTCCTACAACAAAAATACTCAACAAATTCCAAAATTATCCAAGTTGATTTCAAATAAATTTATTAAAATTTGACAAAAATCGTGACAAAATCCAAAAAATCGAAGTTATTTTCATCTGAATTTACTCAATTCTAGATCCTACAACAAAAATACTCAAGAAAATCCAAAATTATCCAAGTTGATTTCAAATAAATTTATTAAAATTTGACAAAAATCGTGACAAAATCCAAAAAATCGAAGTTATTTTCATCTAAATTTACTCAATTGTAGATCCTACAACAAAAATACTCAAGAAAATCCAAAAAATCGAATTTGGTTTCCAATAAATTTATTAAAATTTGACACTTCCAACTAAAATTTTTTTCACAATCCACAAAATTGAAGTTATTTTCATCTAAATTTACTCAAATATAGATCCTACAACAAAAATACTCAACAAAATCCAAAATAATTCAAGTTGATTTCAAATAAATTTATTAAAATTTGACACTTCCAACTAAAATTTTTTTCACAATCCTAAAAATTGAAGATATTTTCAACTAAATTTACCCAAATATTGATCCTACAACAAAAATACTCAACAAATTCCAAAATTATCCAAGTTGATTTCAAATAAATTTATTAAAATTTGACAAAAATCGTGACAAAATCCAAAAAATCGAAGTTATTTTCATCTAAATTTACTCAATTGTAGATCCTACAACAAAAGTACTCAAGAAAATCCAAAAAATCGAATTTGGTTTCAAATAAATTTATTAAAATTTGACACTTCCAACTAAAATTTTTTTCACAATCCACAAAATTGAAGTTATTTTCATCTAAATTTACTCAAATATAGATCCTCCAACAAAAATACTCAACAAAATCCAAAATAATTCAAGTTGATTTCAAATAAATTTATTAAAATTTGACACTTCCAACTAAAATTTTTTTCACAATCCTAAAAATTGAAGATATTTTCATCTAAATTTACCCAAATATTGGTCCTACAACAAAAATACTCAACAAATTCCAAAATTATCCAAGTTGATTTCAAATAAATTTATTAAAATTTGACAAAAATCGTGACAAAATCCAAAAAATCGAAGTTATTTTCATCTGAATTTACTCAATTCTAGATCCTACAACAAAAATACTCAAGAAAATCCAAAATTATCCAAGTTGATTTCAAATAAATTTATTAAAATTTGACAAAAATCGTGACAAAATCCAAAAAATCGAAGTTATTTTCATCTAAATTTACTCAATTGTAGATCCTACAACAAAAATACTCAAGAAAATCCAAAAAATCGAATTTGGTTTCCAATAAATTTATTAAAATTTGACACTTCCAACTAAAATTTTTTTCACAATCCACAAAATTGAAGTTATTTTCATCTAAATTTACTCAAATATAGATCCTCCAACAAAAATACTCAACAAAATCCAAAATAATTCAAGTTGATTTCAAATAAATTTATTAAAATTTGACACTTCCAACTAAAATTTTTTTCACAATCCTAAAAATTGAAGATATTTTCATCTAAATTTACCCAAATATTGGTCCTACAACAAAAATACTCAACAAATTCCAAAATTATCCAAGTTGATTTCAAATAAATTTATTAAAATTTGACAAATATCGTGACAAAATCCAAAAAATCGAAGTTATTTTCATCTAAATTTACTCAATTCTAGATCCTACAACAAAAATACTCAAGAAAATCCAAAATTATCCAAGTTGATTTCAAATAAATTTATTAAAATTTGACAAAAATCGTGACAAAATCCAAAAAATCGAAGTTATTTTCATCTAAATTTACTCAATTGTAGATCCTACAACAAAAATACTCAAGAAAATCCAAAAAATCGAATTTGGTTTCCAATAAATTTATTAAAATTTGACACTTCCAACTAAAATTTTTTTCACAATCCACAAAATTGAAGTTATTTTCATCTAAATTTACTCAAATATAGATCCTACAACAAAAATACTCAACAAAATCCAAAATAATTCAAGTTGATTTCAAATAAATTTATTAAAATTTGACACTTCCAAGTAACAATTTTTTCACAATCCTAAAAATTGAAGATATTTTCATCTAAATTTACTCAAATATAGATCTTACAACAAAAATACTCAGCAAATTCCAAAATTATCCAAGTTGATTTCAAATAAATTTATTAAAATTTGACAAAAATCGTGACAAAATCCAAAAAATCGAAGTTATTTTCATCTAAATTTACTCAATTGTAGATCCTACAACAAATATACTCAAGAAAATCCAAAAAATCGAATTTGGTTTCAAATAAATTTATTAAAATTTGACACTTCCATCAAAAATTTTTTTCACAATCCACAAAATTGAAGTTATTTGCATCTAAATTTATTCAATTGTAGATCCTACAACAAAAATACTCAAGAAAATCCAAAAAATCGAATTTGGTTTCAAATAAATTTATTAAAATTTGACACTTCCAACTAAAATTTTTTTCACAATCCACAAAATTGAAGTTATTTTCATCTAAATTTACTCAAATATAGATCCTACAACAAAAATACTCAACAAAATCCAAAATAATTCAAGTTCATTTCAAATAAATTTATTAAAATTTGACACTTCCAACTAAAATTTTTTTCACAATCCTAAAAATTGAAGATATTTTCATTTAAATTTACTCAAATATAGATCTTACAACAAAAATACTCAGCAAATTCCAAAATTATCCAAGTTGATTTCAAATAAATTTATTAAAATTTGACAAAAATCGTGACAAAATCCAAAAAATCGAAGTTATTTTCATCTAAATTTACTCAATTGTAGATCCTACAACAAAAATACTCAAGAAAATCCAAAAAATCGAATTTGGTTTCAAATAAATTTATTAAAATTTGACACTTCCATCAAAAATTTTTTCACAATCCACAAAATTGAAGTTATTTGCATCTAAATTTATTCAATTGTAGATCCTACAACAAAAATACTCAAGAAAATCCAAAAAATCGAATTTGGTTTCAAATAAATTTATTAAAATTTGACACTTCCAACTAAAATTTTTTTCACAATCCACAAAATTGAAGTTATTTTCATCTAAATTTACTCAAATATAGATCCTCCAACAAAAATACTCAACAAAATCCAAAATAATTCAAGTTGATTTCAAATAAATTTATTAAAATTTGACACTTCCAACTAAAATTTTTTTCACAATCCTAAAAATTGAAGATATTTTCATCTAAATTTACCCAAATATTGGTCCTACAACAAAAATACTCAACAAATTCCAAAATTATCCAAGTTGATTTCAAATAAATTTATTAAAATTTGACAAATATCGTGACAAAATCCAAAAAATCGAAGTTATTTTCATCTAAATTTACTCAATTCTAGATCCTACAACAAAAATACTCAAGAAAATCCAAAATTATCCAAGTTGATTTCAAATAAATTTATTAAAATTTGACAAAAATCGTGACAAAATCCAAAAAATCGAAGTTATTTTCATCTAAATTTACTCAATTGTAGATCCTACAACAAAAATACTCAAGAAAATCCAAAAAATCGAATTTGGTTTCCAATAAATTTATTAAAATTTGACACTTCCAACTAAAATTTTTTTCACAATCCACAAAATTGAAGTTATTTTCATCTAAATTTACTCAAATATAGATCCTACAACAAAAATACTCAACAAAATCCAAAATAATTCAAGTTGATTTCAAATAAATTTATTAAAATTTGACACTTCCAAGTAACAATTTTTTCACAATCCTAAAAATTGAAGATATTTTCATCTAAATTTACTCAAATATAGATCTTACAACAAAAATACTCAGCAAATTCCAAAATTATCCAAGTTGATTTCAAATAAATTTATTAAAATTTGACAAAAATCGTGACAAAATCCAAAAAATCGAAGTTATTTTCATCTAAATTTACTCAATTGTAGATCCTACAACAAATATACTCAAGAAAATCCAAAAAATCGAATTTGGTTTCAAATAAATTTATTAAAATTTGACACTTCCATCAAAAATTTTTTTCACAATCCACAAAATTGAAGTTATTTGCATCTAAATTTATTCAATTGTAGATCCTACAACAAAAATACTCAAGAAAATCCAAAAAATCGAATTTGGTTTCAAATAAATTTATTAAAATTTGACACTTCCAACTAAAATTTTTTTCACAATCCACAAAATTGAAGTTATTTTCATCTAAATTTACTCAAATATAGATCCTACAACAAAAATACTCAACAAAATCCAAAATAATTCAAGTTCATTTCAAATAAATTTATTAAAATTTGACACTTCCAACTAAAATTTTTTTCACAATCCTAAAAATTGAAGATATTTTCATTTAAATTTACTCAAATATAGATCTTACAACAAAAATACTCAGCAAATTCCAAAATTATCCAAGTTGATTTCAAATAAATTTATTAAAATTTGACAAAAATCGTGACAAAATCCAAAAAATCGAAGTTATTTTCATCTAAATTTACTCAATTGTAGATCCTACAACAAAAATACTCAAGAAAATCCAAAAAATCGAATTTGGTTTCAAATAAATTTATTAAAATTTGACACTTCCATCAAAAATTTTTTCACAATCCACAAAATTGAAGTTATTTGCATCTAAATTTATTCAATTGTAGATCCTACAACAAAAATACTCAAGAAAATCCAAAAAATCGAATTTGGTTTCAAATAAATTTATTAAAATTTGACACTTCCAACTAAAATTTTTTTCACAATCCACAAAATTGAAGTTATTTTCATCTAAATTTACTCAAATATAGATCCTACAACAAAAATACTCAACAAAATCCAAAATAATTCAAGTTGATTTCAAATAAATTTATTAAAATTTGACACTTCCAACTAAAATTTTTTTCACAATCCTAAAAATTGAAGATATTTTCAACTAAATTTACCCAAATATTGATCCTACAACAAAAATACTCAACAAATTCCAAAATTATCCAAGTTGATTTCAAATAAATTTATTAAAATTTGACAAAAATCGTGACAAAATCCAAAAAATCGAAGTTATTTTCATCTAAATTTACTCAATTGTAGATCCTACAACAAAAATACTCAAGAAAATCCAAAAAATCGAATTTGGTTTCAAATAAATTTATTAAAATTTGACACTTCCAACTAAAATTTTTTTCACAATCCTAAAAATTGAAGTTATTTTCATCTAAATTTACCCAAATATTGATCCTACAACAAAAATACTCAACAAATTCCAAAATCATCCAAGTTGAATTCAAATAAATTTATTAAAATTTGACAAAAATCTTGACAAAATCCAAAAAATCGAAGTTATTTTCATCTAAATTTACTCAATTGTAGATCCTACAACAAAAATACTCAAGAAAATCCAAACAATCGAATTTGGTTTCAAATAAATTTATTAAAATTTGACACTTCCAACTAAAATTTTTTTCACAATCCTAAAAATTGAAGATATTTTCATCTAAATGTACCCAAATATTGATCCTACAACAAAAACACTCAACAAATTCCAAAATTATCCAAGTTGATTTCAAATAAATTTATTAAAATTTGACAAAAATCGTGACAAAATCCAAAAAATCGAAGTTATTTTCATCTAAATTTACTCAATTCTAGATCCTACAACAAAAATACTCAAGAAAATCCAAAATTATCCAAGTTGATTTCAAATAAATTTATTAAAATTTGACAAAAATCGTGACAAAATCCAAAAAATCGAAGTTATTTTCATCTAAATTTACTCAATTGTAGATCCTACAACAAAAATACTCAAGAAAATCCAAAAAATCGAATTTGGTTTCCAATAAATTTATTAAAATTTGACACTTCCAACTAAAATTTTTTTCACAATCCACAAAATTGAAGTTATTTTCATCTAAATTTACTCAAATATAGATCCTCCAACAAAAATACTCAACAAAATCCAAAATAATTCAAATTGATTTCAAATAAATTTATTAAAATTTGACACTTCCAACTAAAATTTTTTTCACAATCCTAAAAATTGAAGATATTTTCATCTAAATTTACCCAAATATTGGTCCTACAACAAAAATACTCAACAAATTCCAAAATTATCCAAGTTGATTTCAAATAAATTTATTAATATTTGACAAATATCGTGACAAAATCCAAAAAATCGAAGTTATTTTCATCTAAATTTACTCAATTCTAGATCCTACAACAAAAATACTCAAGAAAATCCAAAATTATCCAAGTTGATTTCAAATAAATTTATTAAAATTTGACAAAAATCGTGACAAAATCCAAAAAATCGAAGTTATTTTCATCTAAATTTACTCAATTGTAGATCCTACAACAAAAATACTCAAGAAAATCCAAAAAATCGAATTTGGTTTCCAATAAATTTATTAAAATTTGACACTTCCAACTAAAATTTTTTTCACAATCCACAAAATTGAAGTTATTTTCATCTAAATTTACTCAAATATAGATCCTACAACAAAAATACTCAACAAAATCCAAAATAATTCAAGTTGATTTCAAATAAATTTATTAAAATTTGACACTTCCAACTAACAATTTTTTCACAATCCTAAAAATTGAAGATATTTTCATCTAAATTTACTCAAATATAGATCTTACAACAAAAATACTCAGCAAATTCCAAAATTATCCAAGTTGATTTCAAATAAATTTATTAAAATTTGACAAAAATCGTGACAAAATCCAAAAAATCGAAGTTATTTTCATCTAAATTTACTCAATTGTAGATCCTACAACAAATATACTCAAGAAAATCCAAAAAATCCAATTTGGTTTCAAATAAATTTATTAAAATTTGACACTTCCATCAAAAATTTTTTTCACAATCCACAAAATTGAAGTTATTTGCATCTAAATTTATTCAATTGTAGATCCTACAACAAAAATACTCAAGAAAACCCAAAAAATCGAATTTGGTTTCAAATAAATTTATTAAAATTTGACACTTCCAACTAAATTTTTTTTCACAATCCTAAAAATTGAAGATATTTTCATCTAAATTTACCCAAATATTGATCCTACAACAAAAATACTCAACAAATTCCAAAATTATCCAAGTTGAATTCAAATAAATTTATTAAAATTTGACAAAAATCGTTACAAAATCCAAAAAATCGAAGTGATTTTCATCTAAATTTACTCAATTCTAGATCCTACAACAAAAATACTCAAGAAAATCCAAAATTATCCAAGTTGATTTCAAATAAATTTATTAAAATTTGACAAAAATCGTGACAAAATCCAAAAAATCGAAGTTATTTTCATCTAAATTTACTCAATTGTAGATCCTACAACAAAAATACTCAAGAAAATCCAAAAAATCGAATTTGGTGTCAAATAAATTTATTAAAATTTGACACTTCCAACTAAATTTTTTTTCACAATCCTAAAAATTGAAGATATTTTCATCTAAATTTACCCAAATATTGATCCTACAACAAAAATACTCAACAAATTCCAAAATTATCCAAGTTGAATTCAAATAAATTTATTAAAATTTGACAAAAATCTTGACAAAATCCAAAAAATCGAAGTTATTTTCATCTAAATTTACTCAATTGTAGATCCTACAACAAAAATACTCAAGAAAATCCAAAAAATCGAATTTGGTTTCAAATAAATTTATTAAAATTTGACACTTCCATCAAAAATTTTTTCACAATCCACAAAATTGAAGTTATTTGCATCTAAATTTATTCAATTGTAGATCCTACAACAAAAATACTCAAGAAAATCCAAAAAATCGAATTTGGTTTCAAATAAATTTATTAAAATTTGACACTTCCAACTAAAATTTTTTTCACAATCCACAAAATTGAAGTTATTTTCATCTAAATTTACTCAAATATAGATCCTACAACAAAAATACTCAACAAAATCCAAAATAATTCAAGTTGATTTCAAATAAATTTATTAAAATTTGACACTTCCAACTAAAATTTTTTTCACAATCCTAAAAATTGAAGATATTTTCAACTAAATTTACCCAAATATTGATCCTACAACAAAAATACTCAAGAAAATCCAAAATTATCCAAGTTGATTTCAAATAAATTTATTAAAATTTGACAAAAATCGTGACAAAATCCAAAAAATCGAAGTTATTTTCATCTAAATTTACTCAATTGTAGATCCTACAACAAAAATACTCAAGAAAATCCAAAAAATCGAATTTGGTTTCCAATAAATTTATTAAAATTTGACACTTCCAACTAAAATTTTTTTCACAATCCACAAAATTGAAGTTATTTTCATCTAAATTTACTCAAATATAGATCCTACAACAAAAATACTCAACAAAATCCAAAATAATTCAAGTTGATTTCAAATAAATTTATTAAAATTTGACACTTCCAAGTAACAATTTTTTCACAATCCTAAAAATTGAAGATATTTTCATCTAAATTTACTCAAATATAGATCTTACAACAAAAATACTCAGCAAATTCCAAAATTATCCAAGTTGATTTCAAATAAATTTATTAAAATTTGACAAAAATCGTGACAAAATCCAAAAAATCGAAGTTATTTTCATCTAAATTTACTCAATTGTAGATCCTACAACAAATATACTCAAGAAAATCCAAAAAATCGAATTTGGTTTCAAATAAATTTATTAAAATTTGACACTTCCATCAAAAATTTTTTTCACAATCCACAAAATTGAAGTTATTTGCATCTAAATTTATTCAATTGTAGATCCTACAACAAAAATACTCAAGAAAATCCAAAAAATCGAATTTGGTTTCAAATAAATTTATTAAAATTTGACACTTCCAACTAAAATTTTTTTCACAATCCACAAAATTGAAGTTATTTTCATCTAAATTTACTCAAATATAGATCCTACAACAAAAATACTCAACAAAATCCAAAATAATTCAAGTTCATTTCAAATAAATTTATTAAAATTTGACACTTCCAACTAAAATTTTTTTCACAATCCTAAAAATTGAAGATATTTTCATTTAAATTTACTCAAATATAGATCTTACAACAAAAATACTCAGCAAATTCCAAAATTATCCAAGTTGATTTCAAATAAATTTATTAAAATTTGACAAAAATCTTGACAAAATCCAAAAAATCGAAGTTATTTTCATCTAAATTTACTCAATTGTAGATCCTACAACAAAAATACTCAAGAAAATCCAAAAAATCGAATTTGGTTTCAAATAAATTTATTAAAATTTGACACTTCCATCAAAAATTTTTTCACAATCCACAAAATTGAAGTTATTTGCATCTAAATTTATTCAATTGTAGATCCTACAACAAAAATACTCAAGAAAATCCAAAAAATCGAATTTGGTTTCAAATAAATTTATTAAAATTTGACACTTCCAACTAAAATTTTTTTCACAATCCACAAAATTGAAGTTATTTTCATCTAAATTTACTCAAATATAGATCCTACAACAAAAATACTCAACAAAATCCAAAATAATTCAAGTTGATTTCAAATAAATTTATTAAAATTTGACACTTCCAACTAAAATTTTTTTCACAATCCTAAAAATTGAAGATATTTTCAACTAAATTTACCCAAATATTGATCCTACAACAAAAATACTCAACAAATTCCAAAATTATCCAAGTTGATTTCAAATAAATTTATTAAAATTTGACAAAAATCGTGACAAAATCCAAAAAATCGAAGTTATTTTCATCTAAATTTACTCAATTGTAGATCCTACAACAAAAATACTCAAGAAAATCCAAAAAATCGAATTTGGTTTCAAATAAATTTATTAAAATTTGACACTTCCAACTAAAATTTTTTTCACAATCCTAAAAATTGAAGTTATTTTCATCTAAATTTACCCAAATATTGATCCTACAACAAAAATACTCAACAAATTCCAAAATCATCCAAGTTGAATTCAAATAAATTTATTAAAATTTGACAAAAATCTTGACAAAATCCAAAAAATCGAAGTTATTTTCATCTAAATTTACTCAATTGTAGATCCTACAACAAAAATACTCAAGAAAATCCAAACAATCGAATTTGGTTTCAAATAAATTTATTAAAATTTGACACTTCCAACTAAAATTTTTTTCACAATCCTAAAAATTGAAGATATTTTCATCTAAATGTACCCAAATATTGATCCTACAACAAAAACACTCAACAAATTCCAAAATTATCCAAGTTGATTTCAAATAAATTTATTAAAATTTGACAAAAATCGTGACAAAATCCAAAAAATCGAAGTTATTTTCATCTAAATTTACTCAATTCTAGATCCTACAACAAAAATACTCAAGAAAATCCAAAATTATCCAAGTTGATTTCAAATAAATTTATTAAAATTTGACAAAAATCGTGACAAAATCCAAAAAATCGAAGTTATTTTCATCTAAATTTACTCAATTGTAGATCCTACAACAAAAATACTCAAGAAAATCCAAAAAATCGAATTTGGTTTCCAATAAATTTATTAAAATTTGACACTTCCAACTAAAATTTTTTTCACAATCCACAAAATTGAAGTTATTTTCATCTAAATTTACTCAAATATAGATCCTCCAACAAAAATACTCAACAAAATCCAAAATAATTCAAGTTGATTTCAAATAAATTTATTAAAATTTGACACTTCCAACTAAAATTTTTTTCACAATCCTAAAAATTGAAGATATTTTCATCTAAATTTACCCAAATATTGGTCCTACAACAAAAATACTCAACAAATTCCAAAATTATCCAAGTTGATTTCAAATAAATTTATTAATATTTGACAAATATCGTGACAAAATCCAAAAAATCGAAGTTATTTTCATCTAAATTTACTCAATTCTAGATCCTACAACAAAAATACTCAAGAAAATCCAAAATTATCCAAGTTGATTTCAAATAAATTTATTAAAATTTGACAAAAATCGTGACAAAATCCAAAAAATCGAAGTTATTTTCATCTAAATTTACTCAATTGTAGATCCTACAACAAAAATACTCAAGAAAATCCAAAAAATCGAATTTGGTTTCCAATAAATTTATTAAAATTTGACACTTCCAACTAAAATTTTTTTCACAATCCACAAAATTGAAGTTATTTTCATCTAAATTTACTCAAATATAGATCCTACAACAAAAATACTCAACAAAATCCAAAATAATTCAAGTTGATTTCAAATAAATTTATTAAAATTTGACACTTCCAACTAACAATTTTTTCACAATCCTAAAAATTGAAGATATTTTCATCTAAATTTACTCAAATATAGATCTTACAACAAAAATACTCAGCAAATTCCAAAATTATCCAAGTTGATTTCAAATAAATTTATTAAAATTTGACAAAAATCGTGACAAAATCCAAAAAATCGAAGTTATTTTCATCTAAATTTACTCAATTGTAGATCCTACAACAAATATACTCAAGAAAATCCAAAAAATCCAATTTGGTTTCAAATAAATTTATTAAAATTTGACACTTCCATCAAAAATTTTTTTCACAATCCACAAAATTGAAGTTATTTGCATCTAAATTTATTCAATTGTAGATCCTACAACAAAAATACTCAAGAAAACCCAAAAAATCGAATTTGGTTTCAAATAAATTTATTAAAATTTGACACTTCCAACTAAATTTTTTTTCACAATCCTAAAAATTGAAGATATTTTCATCTAAATTTACCCAAATATTGATCCTACAACAAAAATACTCAACAAATTCCAAAATTATCCAAGTTGAATTCAAATAAATTTATTAAAATTTGACAAAAATCGTTACAAAATCCAAAAAATCGAAGTGATTTTCATCTAAATTTACTCAATTCTAGATCCTACAACAAAAATACTCAAGAAAATCCAAAATTATCCAAGTTGATTTCAAATAAATTTATTAAAATTTGACAAAAATCGTGACAAAATCCAAAAAATCGAAGTTATTTTCATCTAAATTTACTCAATTGTAGATCCTACAACAAAAATACTCAAGAAAATCCAAAAAATCGAATTTGGTGTCAAATAAATTTATTAAAATTTGACACTTCCAACTAAATTTTTTTTCACAATCCTAAAATTTGAAGATATTTTCATCTAAATGTACCCAAATATTGATCCTACAACAAAAACACTCAACAAATTCCAAAATTATCCAAGTTGATTTCAAATAAATTTATTAAAATTTGACAAAAATCGTGACAAAATCCAAAAAATCGAAGTTATTTTCATCTAAATTTACTCAATTGTAGATCCTACAACAAAAGTACTCAAGAAAATCCAAAAAATCGAATTTGGTTTCAAATAAATTTATTAAAATTTGACACTTCCAACTAAAATTTTTTTCACAATCCACAAAATTGAAGTTATTTTCATCTAAATTTACTCAAATATAGATCCTCCAACAAAAATACTCAACAAAATCCAAAATAATTCAAGTTGATTTCAAATAAATTTATTAAAATTTGACAAATATCGTGACAAAATCCAAAAAATCGAAGTTATTTTCATCTAAATTTACTCAATTGTAGATCCTACAACAAATATACTCAAGAAAATCCAAAAAATCGAATTTGGTTTCAAATAAATTTATTAAAATTTGACACTTCCATCAAAAATTTTTTTCACAATCCACAAAATTGAAGTTATTTGCATCTAAATTTATTCAATTGTAGATCCTACAACAAAAATACTCAAGAAAATCCAAAAAATCGAATTTGGTTTCAAATAAATTTATTAAAATTTGACACTTCCAACTAAAATTTTTTTCACAATCCACAAAATTGAAGTTATTTTCATCTAAATTTACTCAAATATAGATCCTACAACAAAAATACTCAACAAAATCCAAAATAATTCAAGTTCATTTCAAATAAATTTATTAAAATTTGACACTTCCAACTAAAATTTTTTTCACAATCCTAAAAATTGAAGATATTTTCATTTAAATTTACTCAAATATAGATCTTACAACAAAAATACTCAGCAAATTCCAAAATTATCCAAGTTGATTTCAAATAAATTTATTAAAATTTGACAAAAATCGTGACAAAATCCAAAAAATCGAAGTTATTTTCATCTAAATTTACTCAATTGTAGATCCTACAACAAAAATACTCAAGAAAATCCAAAAAATCGAATTTGGTTTCAAATAAATTTATTAAAATTTGACACTTCCATCAAAAATTTTTTCACAATCCACAAAATTGAACTTATTTGCATCTAAATTTATTCAATTGTAGATCCTACAACAAAAATACTCAAGAAAATCCAAAAAATCGAATTTGGTTTCAAATAAATTTATTAAAATTTGACACTTCCAACTAAAATTTTTTTCACAATCCACAAAATTGAAGTTATTTTCATCTAAATTTACTCAAATATAGATCCTACAACAAAAATACTCAACAAAATCCAAAATAATTCAAGTTGATTTCAAATAAATATATTAAAATTTGACACTTCCAACTAAAATTTTTTTCACAATCCTAAAAATTGAAGATATTTTCATCTAAATGTACCCAAATATTGATCCTACAACAAAAACACTCAACAAATTCCAAAATTATCCAAGTTGATTTCAAATAAATTTAATAAAATTTGACAAAAATCGTGACAAAATCCAAAAAATCGAAGTTATTTTCATCTAAATTTACTCAATTGTAGATCCTACAACAAAAGTACTCAAGAAAATCCAAAAAATCGAATTTGGTTTCAAATAAATTTATTAAAATTTGACACTTCCAACTAAAATTTTTTTCACAATCCACAAAATTGAAGTTATTTTCATCTAAATTATCTCAAATATAGATCCTCCAACAAAAATACTCAACAAAATCCAAAATAATTCAAGTTGATTTCAAATAAATTTATTAAAATTTGACACTTCCAACTAAAATTTTTTTCACAATCCTAAAAATTGAAGATATTTTCATCTAAATTTACCCAAATATTGGTCCTACAACAAAAATACTCAACAAATTCCAAAATTATCCAAGTTGATTTCAAATAAATTTATTAAAATTTGACAAAAATCGTGACAAAATCCAAAAAATCGAAGTTATTTTCATCTGAATTTACTCAATTCTAGATCCTACAACAAAAATACTCAAGAAAATCCAAAATTATCCAAGTTGATTTCAAATAAATTTATTAAAATTTGACAAAAATCGTGACAAAATCCAAAAAATCGAAGTTATTTTCATCTAAATTTACTCAATTGTAGATCCTACAACAAAAATACTCAAGAAAATCCAAAAAATCGAATTTGGTTTCCAATAAATTTATTAAAATTTGACACTTCCAACTAAAATTTTTTTCACAATCCACAAAATTGAAGTTATTTTCATCTAAATTTACTCAAATATAGATCCTACAACAAAAATACTCAACAAAATCCAAAATAATTCAAGTTGATTTCAAATAAATTTATTAAAATTTGACACTTCCAACTAAAATTTTTTTCACAATCCTAAAAATTGAAGATATTTTCAACTAAATTTACCCAAATATTGATCCTACAACAAAAATACTCAACAAATTCCAAAATTATCCAAGTTGATTTCAAATAAATTTATTAAAATTTGACAAAAATCGTGACAAAATCCAAAAAATCGAAGTTATTTTCATCTAAATTTACTCAATTGTAGATCCTACAACAAATATACTCAAGAAAATCCAAAAAATCGAATTTGGTTTCAAATAAATTTATTAAAATTTGACACTTCCATCAAAAATTTTTTTCACAATCCACAAAATTGAAGTTATTTGCATCTAAATTTATTCAATTGTAGATCCTACAACAAAAATACTCAAGAAAATCCAAAAAATCGAATTTGGTTTCAAATAAATTTATTAAAATTTGACACTTCCAACTAAAATTTTTTTCACAATCCACAAAATTGAAGTTATTTTCATCTAAATTTACTCAAATATAGATCCTACAACAAAAATACTCAACAAAATCCAAAATAATTCAAGTTCATTTCAAATAAATTTATTAAAATTTGACACTTCCAACTAAAATTTTTTTCACAATCCTAAAAATTGAAGATATTTTCATTTAAATTTACTCAAATATAGATCTTACAACAAAAATACTCAGCAAATTCCAAAATTATCCAAGTTGATTTCAAATAAATTTATTAAAATTTGACAAAAATCGTGACAAAATCCAAAAAATCGAAGTTATTTTCATCTAAATTTACTCAATTGTAGATCCTACAACAAAAATACTCAAGAAAATCCAAAAAATCGAATTTGGTTTCAAATAAATTTATTAAAATTTGACACTTCCATCAAAAATTTTTTCACAATCCACAAAATTGAACTTATTTGCATCTAAATTTATTCAATTGTAGATCCTACAACAAAAATACTCAAGAAAATCCAAAAAATCGAATTTGGTTTCAAATAAATTTATTAAAATTTGACACTTCCAACTAAAATTTTTTTCACAATCCACAAAATTGAAGTTATTTTCATCTAAATTTACTCAAATATAGATCCTACAACAAAAATACTCAACAAAATCCAAAATAATTCAAGTTGATTTCAAATAAATATATTAAAATTTGACACTTCCAACTAAAATTTTTTTCACAATCCTAAAAATTGAAGATATTTTCATCTAAATGTACCCAAATATTGATCCTACAACAAAAACACTCAACAAATTCCAAAATTATCCAAGTTGATTTCAAATAAATTTAATAAAATTTGACAAAAATCGTGACAAAATCCAAAAAATCGAAGTTATTTTCATCTAAATTTACTCAATTGTAGATCCTACAACAAAAGTACTCAAGAAAATCCAAAAAATCGAATTTGGTTTCAAATAAATTTATTAAAATTTGACACTTCCAACTAAAATTTTTTTCACAATCCACAAAATTGAAGTTATTTTCATCTAAATTATCTCAAATATAGATCCTCCAACAAAAATACTCAACAAAATCCAAAATAATTCAAGTTGATTTCAAATAAATTTATTAAAATTTGACACTTCCAACTAAAATTTTTTTCACAATCCTAAAAATTGAAGATATTTTCATCTAAATTTACCCAAATATTGGTCCTACAACAAAAATACTCAACAAATTCCAAAATTATCCAAGTTGATTTCAAATAAATTTATTAAAATTTGACAAAAATCGTGACAAAATCCAAAAAATCGAAGTTATTTTCATCTGAATTTACTCAATTCTAGATCCTACAACAAAAATACTCAAGAAAATCCAAAATTATCCAAGTTGATTTCAAATAAATTTATTAAAATTTGACAAAAATCGTGACAAAATCCAAAAAATCGAAGTTATTTTCATCTAAATTTACTCAATTGTAGATCCTACAACAAAAATACTCAAGAAAATCCAAAAAATCGAATTTGGTTTCCAATAAATTTATTAAAATTTGACACTTCCAACTAAAATTTTTTTCACAATCCACAAAATTGAAGTTATTTTCATCTAAATTTACTCAAATATAGATCCTACAACAAAAATACTCAACAAAATCCAAAATAATTCAAGTTGATTTCAAATAAATTTATTAAAATTTGACACTTCCAACTAAAATTTTTTTCACAATCCTAAAAATTGAAGATATTTTCAACTAAATTTACCCAAATATTGATCCTACAACAAAAATACTCAACAAATTCCAAAATTATCCAAGTTGATTTCAAATAAATTTATTAAAATTTGACAAAAATCGTGACAAAATCCAAAAAATCGAAGTTATTTTCATCTAAATTTACTCAATTGTAGATCCTACAACAAAAGTACTCAAGAAAATCCAAAAAATCGAATTTGGTTTCAAATAAATTTATTAAAATTTGACACTTCCAACTAAAATTTTTTTCACAATCCACAAAATTGAAGTTATTTTCATCTAAATTTACTCAAATATAGATCCTCCAACAAAAATACTCAACAAAATCCAAAATAATTCAAGTTGATTTCAAATAAATTTATTAAAATTTGACACTTCCAACTAAAATTTTTTTCACAATCCTAAAAATTGAAGATATTTTCATCTAAATTTACCCAAATATTGGTCCTACAACAAAAATACTCAACAAATTCCAAAATTATCCAAGTTGATTTCAAATAAATTTATTAAAATTTGACAAAAATCGTGACAAAATCCAAAAAATCGAAGTTATTTTCATCTGAATTTACTCAATTCTAGATCCTACAACAAAAATACTCAAGAAAATCCAAAATTATCCAAGTTGATTTCAAATAAATTTATTAAAATTTGACAAAAATCGTGACAAAATCCAAAAAATCGAAGTTATTTTCATCTAAATTTACTCAATTGTAGATCCTACAACAAAAATACTCAAGAAAATCCAAAAAATCGAATTTGGTTTCCAATAAATTTATTAAAATTTGACACTTCCAACTAAAATTTTTTTCACAATCCACAAAATTGAAGTTATTTTCATCTAAATTTACTCAAATATAGATCCTACAACAAAAATACTCAACAAAATCCAAAATAATTCAAGTTGATTTCAAATAAATTTATTAAAATTTGACACTTCCAACTAAAATTTTTTTCACAATCCTAAAAATTGAAGATATTTTCAACTAAATTTACCCAAATATTGATCCTACAACAAAAATACTCAACAAATTCCAAAATTATCCAAGTTGATTTCAAATAAATTTATTAAAATTTGACAAAAATCGTGACAAAATCCAAAAAATCGAAGTTATTTTCATCTAAATTTACTCAATTGTAGATCCTACAACAAAAATACTCAAGAAAATCCAAAAAATCGAATTTGGTTTCCAATAAATTTATTAAAATTTGACACTTCCAACTAAAATTTTTTTCACAATCCACAAAATTGAAGTTATTTTCATCTAAATTTACTCAAATATTGGTCCTACAACAAAAATACTCAACAAATTCCAAAATTATCCAAGTTGATTTCAAATAAATTTATTAAAATTTGACAAATATCGTGACAAAATCCAAAAAATCGAAGTTATTTTCATCTAAATTTACTCAATTCTAGATCCTACAACAAAAATACTCAAGAAAATCCAAAATTATCCAAGTTGATTTCAAATAAATTTATTAAAATTTGACAAAAATCGTGACAAAATCCAAAAAATCGAAGTTATTTTCATCTAAATTTACTCAATTGTAGATCCTACAACAAAAATACTCAAGAAAATCCAAAAAATCGAATTTGGTTTCCAATAAATTTATTAAAATTTGACACTTCCAACTAAAATTTTTTTCACAATCCACAAAATTGAAGTTATTTTCATCTAAATTTACTCAAATATAGATCCTACAACAAAAATACTCAACAAAATCCAAAATAATTCAAGTTGATTTCAAATAAATTTATTAAAATTTGACACTTCCAAGTAACAATTTTTTCACAATCCTAAAAATTGAAGATATTTTCATCTAAATTTACTCAAATATAGATCTTACAACAAAAATACTCAGCAAATTCCAAAATTATCCAAGTTGATTTCAAATAAATTTATTAAAATTTGACAAAAATCGTGACAAAATCCAAAAAATCGAAGTTATTTTCATCTAAATTTACTCAATTGTAGATCCTACAACAAATATACTCAAGAAAATCCAAAAAATCGAATTTGGTTTCAAATAAATTTATTAAAATTTGACACTTCCATCAAAAATTTTTTTCACAATCCACAAAATTGAAGTTATTTGCATCTAAATTTATTCAATTGTAGATCCTACAACAAAAATACTCAAGAAAATCCAAAAAATCGAATTTGGTTTCAAATAAATTTATTAAAATTTGACACTTCCAACTAAAATTTTTTTCACAATCCACAAAATTGAAGTTATTTTCATCTAAATTTACTCAAATATAGATCCTACAACAAAAATACTCAACAAAATCCAAAATAATTCAAGTTCATTTCAAATAAATTTATTAAAATTTGACACTTCCAACTAAAATTTTTTTCACAATCCTAAAAATTGAAGATATTTTCATTTAAATTTACTCAAATATAGATCTTACAACAAAAATACTCAGCAAATTCCAAAATTATCCAAGTTGATTTCAAATAAATTTATTAAAATTTGACAAAAATCGTGACAAAATCCAAAAAATCGAAGTTATTTTCATCTAAATTTACTCAATTGTAGATCCTACAACAAAAATACTCAAGAAAATCCAAAAAATCGAATTTGGTTTCAAATAAATTTATTAAAATTTGACACTTCCATCAAAAATTTTTTCACAATCCACAAAATTGAAGTTATTTGCATCTAAATTTATTCAATTGTAGATCCTACAACAAAAATACTCAAGAAAATCCAAAAAATCGAATTTGGTTTCAAATAAATTTATTAAAATTTGACACTTCCAACTAAAATTTTTTTCACAATCCACAAAATTGAAGTTATTTTCATCTAAATTTACTCAAATATAGATCCTCCAACAAAAATACTCAACAAAATCCAAAATAATTCAAGTTGATTTCAAATAAATTTATTAAAATTTGACACTTCCAACTAAAATTTTTTTCACAATCCTAAAAATTGAAGATATTTTCATCTAAATTTACCCAAATATTGGTCCTACAACAAAAATACTCAACAAATTCCAAAATTATCCAAGTTGATTTCAAATAAATTTATTAAAATTTGACAAATATCGTGACAAAATCCAAAAAATCGAAGTTATTTTCATCTAAATTTACTCAATTCTAGATCCTACAACAAAAATACTCAAGAAAATCCAAAATTATCCAAGTTGATTTCAAATAAATTTATTAAAATTTGACAAAAATCGTGACAAAATCCAAAAAATCGAAGTTATTTTCATCTAAATTTACTCAATTGTAGATCCTACAACAAAAATACTCAAGAAAATCCAAAAAATCGAATTTGGTTTCCAATAAATTTATTAAAATTTGACACTTCCAACTAAAATTTTTTTCACAATCCACAAAATTGAAGTTATTTTCATCTAAATTTACTCAAATATAGATCCTACAACAAAAATACTCAACAAAATCCAAAATAATTCAAGTTGATTTCAAATAAATTTATTAAAATTTGACACTTCCAAGTAACAATTTTTTCACAATCCTAAAAATTGAAGATATTTTCATCTAAATTTACTCAAATATAGATCTTACAACAAAAATACTCAGCAAATTCCAAAATTATCCAAGTTGATTTCAAATAAATTTATTAAAATTTGACAAAAATCGTGACAAAATCCAAAAAATCGAAGTTATTTTCATCTAAATTTACTCAATTGTAGATCCTACAACAAATATACTCAAGAAAATCCAAAAAATCGAATTTGGTTTCAAATAAATTTATTAAAATTTGACACTTCCATCAAAAATTTTTTTCACAATCCACAAAATTGAAGTTATTTGCATCTAAATTTATTCAATTGTAGATCCTACAACAAAAATACTCAAGAAAATCCAAAAAATCGAATTTGGTTTCAAATAAATTTATTAAAATTTGACACTTCCAACTAAAATTTTTTTCACAATCCACAAAATTGAAGTTATTTTCATCTAAATTTACTCAAATATAGATCCTACAACAAAAATACTCAACAAAATCCAAAATAATTCAAGTTCATTTCAAATAAATTTATTAAAATTTGACACTTCCAACTAAAATTTTTTTCACAATCCTAAAAATTGAAGATATTTTCATTTAAATTTACTCAAATATAGATCTTACAACAAAAATACTCAGCAAATTCCAAAATTATCCAAGTTGATTTCAAATAAATTTATTAAAATTTGACAAAAATCGTGACAAAATCCAAAAAATCGAAGTTATTTTCATCTAAATTTACTCAATTGTAGATCCTACAACAAAAATACTCAAGAAAATCCAAAAAATCGAATTTGGTTTCAAATAAATTTATTAAAATTTGACACTTCCATCAAAAATTTTTTCACAATCCACAAAATTGAAGTTATTTGCATCTAAATTTATTCAATTGTAGATCCTACAACAAAAATACTCATGAAAATCCAAAAAATCGAATTTGGTTTCAAATAAATTTATTAAAATTTGACACTTCCAACTAAAATTTTTTTCACAATCCACAAAATTGAAGTTATTTTCATCTAAATTTACTCAAATATAGATCCTACAACAAAAATACTCAACAAAATCCAAAATAATTCAAGTTGATTTCAAATAAATTTATTAAAATTTGACACTTCCAACTAAAATTTTTTTCACAATCCTAAAAATTGAAGATATTTTCAACTAAATTTACCCAAATATTGATCCTACAACAAAAATACTCAACAAATTCCAAAATTATCCAAGTTGATTTCAAATAAATTTATTAAAATTTGACAAAAATCGTGACAAAATCCAAAAAATCGAAGTTATTTTCATCTAAATTTACTCAATTGTAGATCCTACAACAAAAATACTCAAGAAAATCCAAAAAATCGAATTTGGTTTCAAATAAATTTATTAAAATTTGACACTTCCAACTAAAATTTTTTTCACAATCCTAAAAATTGAAGTTATTTTCATCTAAATTTACCCAAATATTGATCCTACAACAAAAATACTCAACAAATTCCAAAATCATCCAAGTTGAATTCAAATAAATTTATTAAAATTTGACAAAAATCTTGACAAAATCCAAAAAATCGAAGTTATTTTCATCTAAATTTACTCAATTGTAGATCCTACAACAAAAATACTCAAGAAAATCCAAACAATCGAATTTGGTTTCAAATAAATTTATTAAAATTTGACACTTCCAACTAAAATTTTTTTCACAATCCTAAAAATTGAAGATATTTTCATCTAAATGTACCCAAATATTGATCCTACAACAAAAACACTCAACAAATTCCAAAATTATCCAAGTTGATTTCAAATAAATTTATTAAAATTTGACAAAAATCGTGACAAAATCCAAAAAATCGAAGTTATTTTCATCTAAATTTACTCAATTCTAGATCCTACAACAAAAATACTCAAGAAAATCCAAAATTATCCAAGTTGATTTCAAATAAATTTATTAAAATTTGACAAAAATCGTGACAAAATCCAAAAAATCGAAGTTATTTTCATCTAAATTTACTCAATTGTAGATCCTACAACAAAAATACTCAAGAAAATCCAAAAAATCGAATTTGGTTTCCAATAAATTTATTAAAATTTGACACTTCCAACTAAAATTTTTTTCACAATCCACAAAATTGAAGTTATTTTCATCTAAATTTACTCAAATATAGATCCTCCAACAAAAATACTCAACAAAATCCAAAATAATTCAAGTTGATTTCAAATAAATTTATTAAAATTTGACACTTCCAACTAAAATTTTTTTCACAATCCTAAAAATTGAAGATATTTTCATCTAAATTTACCCAAATATTGGTCCTACAACAAAAATACTCAACAAATTCCAAAATTATCCAAGTTGATTTCAAATAAATTTATTAATATTTGACAAATATCGTGACAAAATCCAAAAAATCGAAGTTATTTTCATCTAAATTTACTCAATTCTAGATCCTACAACAAAAATACTCAAGAAAATCCAAAATTATCCAAGTTGATTTCAAATAAATTTATTAAAATTTGACAAAAATCGTGACAAAATCCAAAAAATCGAAGTTATTTTCATCTAAATTTACTCAATTGTAGATCCTACAACAAAAATACTCAAGAAAATCCAAAAAATCGAATTTGGTTTCCAATAAATTTATTAAAATTTGACACTTCCAACTAAAATTTTTTTCACAATCCACAAAATTGAAGTTATTTTCATCTAAATTTACTCAAATATAGATCCTACAACAAAAATACTCAACAAAATCCAAAATAATTCAAGTTGATTTCAAATAAATTTATTAAAATTTGACACTTCCAACTAACAATTTTTTCACAATCCTAAAAATTGAAGATATTTTCATCTAAATTTACTCAAATATAGATCTTACAACAAAAATACTCAGCAAATTCCAAAATTATCCAAGTTGATTTCAAATAAATTTATTAAAATTTGACAAAAATCGTGACAAAATCCAAAAAATCGAAGTTATTTTCATCTAAATTTACTCAATTGTAGATCCTACAACAAATATACTCAAGAAAATCCAAAAAATCCAATTTGGTTTCAAATAAATTTATTAAAATTTGACACTTCCATCAAAAATTTTTTTCACAATCCACAAAATTGAAGTTATTTGCATCTAAATTTATTCAATTGTAGATCCTACAACAAAAATACTCAAGAAAACCCAAAAAATCGAATTTGGTTTCAAATAAATTTATTAAAATTTGACACTTCCAACTAAATTTTTTTTCACAATCCTAAAAATTGAAGATATTTTCATCTAAATTTACCCAAATATTGATCCTACAACAAAAATACTCAACAAATTCCAAAATTATCCAAGTTGAATTCAAATAAATTTATTAAAATTTGACAAAAATCGTTACAAAATCCAAAAAATCGAAGTGATTTTCATCTAAATTTACTCAATTCTAGATCCTACAACAAAAATACTCAAGAAAATCCAAAATTATCCAAGTTGATTTCAAATAAATTTATTAAAATTTGACAAAAATCGTGACAAAATCCAAAAAATCGAAGTTATTTTCATCTAAATTTACTCAATTGTAGATCCTACAACAAAAATACTCAAGAAAATCCAAAAAATCGAATTTGGTGTCAAATAAATTTATTAAAATTTGACACTTCCAACTAAATTTTTTTTCACAATCCTAAAAATTGAAGATATTTTCATCTAAATTTACCCAAATATTGATCCTACAACAAAAATACTCAACAAATTCCAAAATTATCCAAGTTGAATTCAAATAAATTTATTAAAATTTGACAAAAATCTTGACAAAATCCAAAAAATCGAAGTTATTTTCATCTAAATTTACTCAATTGTAGATCCTACAACAAAAATACTCAAGAAAATCCAAAAAATCGAATTTGGTTTCAAATAAATTTATTAAAATTTGACACTTCCATCAAAAATTTTTTCACAATCCACAAAATTGAAGTTATTTGCATCTAAATTTATTCAATTGTAGATCCTACAACAAAAATACTCAAGAAAATCCAAAAAATCGAATTTGGTTTCAAATAAATTTATTAAAATTTGACACTTCCAACTAAAATTTTTTTCACAATCCACAAAATTGAAGTTATTTTCATCTAAATTTACTCAAATATAGATCCTACAACAAAAATACTCAACAAAATCCAAAATAATTCAAGTTGATTTCAAATAAATTTATTAAAATTTGACACTTCCAACTAAAATTTTTTTCACAATCCTAAAAATTGAAGATATTTTCAACTAAATTTACCCAAATATTGATCCTACAACAAAAATACTCAAGAAAATCCAAAATTATCCAAGTTGATTTCAAATAAATTTATTAAAATTTGACAAAAATCGTGACAAAATCCAAAAAATCGAAGTTATTTTCATCTAAATTTACTCAATTGTAGATCCTACAACAAAAATACTCAAGAAAATCCAAAAAATCGAATTTGGTTTCCAATAAATTTATTAAAATTTGACACTTCCAACTAAAATTTTTTTCACAATCCACAAAATTGAAGTTATTTTCATCTAAATTTACTCAAATATAGATCCTACAACAAAAATACTCAACAAAATCCAAAATAATTCAAGTTGATTTCAAATAAATTTATTAAAATTTGACACTTCCAAGTAACAATTTTTTCACAATCCTAAAAATTGAAGATATTTTCATCTAAATTTACTCAAATATAGATCTTACAACAAAAATACTCAGCAAATTCCAAAATTATCCAAGTTGATTTCAAATAAATTTATTAAAATTTGACAAAAATCGTGACAAAATCCAAAAAATCGAAGTTATTTTCATCTAAATTTACTCAATTGTAGATCCTACAACAAATATACTCAAGAAAATCCAAAAAATCGAATTTGGTTTCAAATAAATTTATTAAAATTTGACACTTCCATCAAAAATTTTTTTCACAATCCACAAAATTGAAGTTATTTGCATCTAAATTTATTCAATTGTAGATCCTACAACAAAAATACTCAAGAAAATCCAAAAAATCGAATTTGGTTTCAAATAAATTTATTAAAATTTGACACTTCCAACTAAAATTTTTTTCACAATCCACAAAATTGAAGTTATTTTCATCTAAATTTACTCAAATATAGATCCTACAACAAAAATACTCAACAAAATCCAAAATAATTCAAGTTCATTTCAAATAAATTTATTAAAATTTGACACTTCCAACTAAAATTTTTTTCACAATCCTAAAAATTGAAGATATTTTCATTTAAATTTACTCAAATATAGATCTTACAACAAAAATACTCAGCAAATTCCAAAATTATCCAAGTTGATTTCAAATAAATTTATTAAAATTTGACAAAAATCTTGACAAAATCCAAAAAATCGAAGTTATTTTCATCTAAATTTACTCAATTGTAGATCCTACAACAAAAATACTCAAGAAAATCCAAAAAATCGAATTTGGTTTCAAATAAATTTATTAAAATTTGACACTTCCATCAAAAATTTTTTCACAATCCACAAAATTGAAGTTATTTGCATCTAAATTTATTCAATTGTAGATCCTACAACAAAAATACTCAAGAAAATCCAAAAAATCGAATTTGGTTTCAAATAAATTTATTAAAATTTGACACTTCCAACTAAAATTTTTTTCACAATCCACAAAATTGAAGTTATTTTCATCTAAATTTACTCAAATATAGATCCTACAACAAAAATACTCAACAAAATCCAAAATAATTCAAGTTGATTTCAAATAAATTTATTAAAATTTGACACTTCCAACTAAAATTTTTTTCACAATCCTAAAAATTGAAGATATTTTCAACTAAATTTACCCAAATATTGATCCTACAACAAAAATACTCAACAAATTCCAAAATTATCCAAGTTGATTTCAAATAAATTTATTAAAATTTGACAAAAATCGTGACAAAATCCAAAAAATCGAAGTTATTTTCATCTAAATTTACTCAATTGTAGATCCTACAACAAAAATACTCAAGAAAATCCAAAAAATCGAATTTGGTTTCAAATAAATTTATTAAAATTTGACACTTCCAACTAAAATTTTTTTCACAATCCTAAAAATTGAAGTTATTTTCATCTAAATTTACCCAAATATTGATCCTACAACAAAAATACTCAACAAATTCCAAAATCATCCAAGTTGAATTCAAATAAATTTATTAAAATTTGACAAAAATCTTGACAAAATCCAAAAAATCGAAGTTATTTTCATCTAAATTTACTCAATTGTAGATCCTACAACAAAAATACTCAAGAAAATCCAAACAATCGAATTTGGTTTCAAATAAATTTATTAAAATTTGACACTTCCAACTAAAATTTTTTTCACAATCCTAAAAATTGAAGATATTTTCATCTAAATGTACCCAAATATTGATCCTACAACAAAAACACTCAACAAATTCCAAAATTATCCAAGTTGATTTCAAATAAATTTATTAAAATTTGACAAAAATCGTGACAAAATCCAAAAAATCGAAGTTATTTTCATCTAAATTTACTCAATTCTAGATCCTACAACAAAAATACTCAAGAAAATCCAAAATTATCCAAGTTGATTTCAAATAAATTTATTAAAATTTGACAAAAATCGTGACAAAATCCAAAAAATCGAAGTTATTTTCATCTAAATTTACTCAATTGTAGATCCTACAACAAAAATACTCAAGAAAATCCAAAAAATCGAATTTGGTTTCCAATAAATTTATTAAAATTTGACACTTCCAACTAAAATTTTTTTCACAATCCACAAAATTGAAGTTATTTTCATCTAAATTTACTCAAATATAGATCCTCCAACAAAAATACTCAACAAAATCCAAAATAATTCAAGTTGATTTCAAATAAATTTATTAAAATTTGACACTTCCAACTAAAATTTTTTTCACAATCCTAAAAATTGAAGATATTTTCATCTAAATTTACCCAAATATTGGTCCTACAACAAAAATACTCAACAAATTCCAAAATTATCCAAGTTGATTTCAAATAAATTTATTAATATTTGACAAATATCGTGACAAAATCCAAAAAATCGAAGTTATTTTCATCTAAATTTACTCAATTCTAGATCCTACAACAAAAATACTCAAGAAAATCCAAAATTATCCAAGTTGATTTCAAATAAATTTATTAAAATTTGACAAAAATCGTGACAAAATCCAAAAAATCGAAGTTATTTTCATCTAAATTTACTCAATTGTAGATCCTACAACAAAAATACTCAAGAAAATCCAAAAAATCGAATTTGGTTTCCAATAAATTTATTAAAATTTGACACTTCCAACTAAAATTTTTTTCACAATCCACAAAATTGAAGTTATTTTCATCTAAATTTACTCAAATATAGATCCTACAACAAAAATACTCAACAAAATCCAAAATAATTCAAGTTGATTTCAAATAAATTTATTAAAATTTGACACTTCCAACTAACAATTTTTTCACAATCCTAAAAATTGAAGATATTTTCATCTAAATTTACTCAAATATAGATCTTACAACAAAAATACTCAGCAAATTCCAAAATTATCCAAGTTGATTTCAAATAAATTTATTAAAATTTGACAAAAATCGTGACAAAATCCAAAAAATCGAAGTTATTTTCATCTAAATTTACTCAATTGTAGATCCTACAACAAATATACTCAAGAAAATCCAAAAAATCCAATTTGGTTTCAAATAAATTTATTAAAATTTGACACTTCCATCAAAAATTTTTTTCACAATCCACAAAATTGAAGTTATTTGCATCTAAATTTATTCAATTGTAGATCCTACAACAAAAATACTCAAGAAAACCCAAAAAATCGAATTTGGTTTCAAATAAATTTATTAAAATTTGACACTTCCAACTAAATTTTTTTTCACAATCCTAAAAATTGAAGATATTTTCATCTAAATTTACCCAAATATTGATCCTACAACAAAAATACTCAACAAATTCCAAAATTATCCAAGTTGAATTCAAATAAATTTATTAAAATTTGACAAAAATCGTTACAAAATCCAAAAAATCGAAGTGATTTTCATCTAAATTTACTCAATTCTAGATCCTACAACAAAAATACTCAAGAAAATCCAAAATTATCCAAGTTGATTTCAAATAAATTTATTAAAATTTGACAAAAATCGTGACAAAATCCAAAAAATCGAAGTTATTTTCATCTAAATTTACTCAATTGTAGATCCTACAACAAAAATACTCAAGAAAATCCAAAAAATCGAATTTGGTGTCAAATAAATTTATTAAAATTTGACACTTCCAACTAAATTTTTTTTCACAATCCTAAAAATTGAAGATATTTTCATCTAAATTTACCCAAATATTGATCCTACAACAAAAATACTCAACAAATTCCAAAATTATCCAAGTTGAATTCAAATAAATTTATTAAAATTTGACAAAAATCTTGACAAAATCCAAAAAATCGAAGTTATTTTCATCTAAATTTACTCAATTGTAGATCCTACAACAAAAATACTCAAGAAAATCCAAAAAATCGAATTTGGTTTCAAATAAATTTATTAAAATTTGACACTTCCAACTAAAATTTTTTTCACAATCCTAAAATTTGAAGATATTTTCATCTAAATGTACCCAAATATTGATCCTACAACAAAAACACTCAACAAATTCCAAAATTATCCAAGTTGATTTCAAATAAATTTATTAAAATTTGACAAAAATCGTGACAAAATCCAAAAAATCGAAGTTATTTTCATCTAAATTTACTCAATTGTAGATCCTACAACAAAAGTACTCAAGAAAATCCAAAAAATCGAATTTGGTTTCAAATAAATTTATTAAAATTTGACACTTCCAACTAAAATTTTTTTCACAATCCACAAAATTGAAGTTATTTTCATCTAAATTTACTCAAATATAGATCCTCCAACAAAAATACTCAACAAAATCCAAAATAATTCAAGTTGATTTCAAATAAATTTATTAAAATTTGACAAATATCGTGACAAAATCCAAAAAATCGAAGTTATTTTCATCTAAATTTACTCAATTGTAGATCCTACAACAAATATACTCAAGAAAATCCAAAAAATCGAATTTGGTTTCAAATAAATTTATTAAAATTTGACACTTCCATCAAAAATTTTTTTCACAATCCACAAAATTGAAGTTATTTGCATCTAAATTTATTCAATTGTAGATCCTACAACAAAAATACTCAAGAAAATCCAAAAAATCGAATTTGGTTTCAAATAAATTTATTAAAATTTGACACTTCCAACTAAAATTTTTTTCACAATCCACAAAATTGAAGTTATTTTCATCTAAATTTACTCAAATATAGATCCTACAACAAAAATACTCAACAAAATCCAAAATAATTCAAGTTCATTTCAAATAAATTTATTAAAATTTGACACTTCCAACTAAAATTTTTTTCACAATCCTAAAAATTGAAGATATTTTCATTTAAATTTACTCAAATATAGATCTTACAACAAAAATACTCAGCAAATTCCAAAATTATCCAAGTTGATTTCAAATAAATTTATTAAAATTTGACAAAAATCGTGACAAAATCCAAAAAATCGAAGTTATTTTCATCTAAATTTACTCAATTGTAGATCCTACAACAAAAATACTCAAGAAAATCCAAAAAATCGAATTTGGTTTCAAATAAATTTATTAAAATTTGACACTTCCATCAAAAATTTTTTCACAATCCACAAAATTGAACTTATTTGCATCTAAATTTATTCAATTGTAGATCCTACAACAAAAATACTCAAGAAAATCCAAAAAATCGAATTTGGTTTCAAATAAATTTATTAAAATTTGACACTTCCAACTAAAATTTTTTTCACAATCCACAAAATTGAAGTTATTTTCATCTAAATTTACTCAAATATAGATCCTACAACAAAAATACTCAACAAAATCCAAAATAATTCAAGTTGATTTCAAATAAATATATTAAAATTTGACACTTCCAACTAAAATTTTTTTCACAATCCTAAAAATTGAAGATATTTTCATCTAAATGTACCCAAATATTGATCCTACAACAAAAACACTCAACAAATTCCAAAATTATCCAAGTTGATTTCAAATAAATTTAATAAAATTTGACAAAAATCGTGACAAAATCCAAAAAATCGAAGTTATTTTCATCTAAATTTACTCAATTGTAGATCCTACAACAAAAGTACTCAAGAAAATCCAAAAAATCGAATTTGGTTTCAAATAAATTTATTAAAATTTGACACTTCCAACTAAAATTTTTTTCACAATCCACAAAATTGAAGTTATTTTCATCTAAATTATCTCAAATATAGATCCTCCAACAAAAATACTCAACAAAATCCAAAATAATTCAAGTTGATTTCAAATAAATTTATTAAAATTTGACACTTCCAACTAAAATTTTTTTCACAATCCTAAAAATTGAAGATATTTTCATCTAAATTTACCCAAATATTGGTCCTACAACAAAAATACTCAACAAATTCCAAAATTATCCAAGTTGATTTCAAATAAATTTATTAAAATTTGACAAAAATCGTGACAAAATCCAAAAAATCGAAGTTATTTTCATCTGAATTTACTCAATTCTAGATCCTACAACAAAAATACTCAAGAAAATCCAAAATTATCCAAGTTGATTTCAAATAAATTTATTAAAATTTGACAAAAATCGTGACAAAATCCAAAAAATCGAAGTTATTTTCATCTAAATTTACTCAATTGTAGATCCTACAACAAAAATACTCAAGAAAATCCAAAAAATCGAATTTGGTTTCCAATAAATTTATTAAAATTTGACACTTCCAACTAAAATTTTTTTCACAATCCACAAAATTGAAGTTATTTTCATCTAAATTTACTCAAATATAGATCCTACAACAAAAATACTCAACAAAATCCAAAATAATTCAAGTTGATTTCAAATAAATTTATTAAAATTTGACACTTCCAACTAAAATTTTTTTCACAATCCTAAAAATTGAAGATATTTTCAACTAAATTTACCCAAATATTGATCCTACAACAAAAATACTCAACAAATTCCAAAATTATCCAAGTTGATTTCAAATAAATTTATTAAAATTTGACAAAAATCGTGACAAAATCCAAAAAATCGAAGTTATTTTCATCTAAATTTACTCAATTGTAGATCCTACAACAAATATACTCAAGAAAATCCAAAAAATCGAATTTGGTTTCAAATAAATTTATTAAAATTTGACACTTCCATCAAAAATTTTTTTCACAATCCACAAAATTGAAGTTATTTGCATCTAAATTTATTCAATTGTAGATCCTACAACAAAAATACTCAAGAAAATCCAAAAAATCGAATTTGGTTTCAAATAAATTTATTAAAATTTGACACTTCCAACTAAAATTTTTTTCACAATCCACAAAATTGAAGTTATTTTCATCTAAATTTACTCAAATATAGATCCTACAACAAAAATACTCAACAAAATCCAAAATAATTCAAGTTCATTTCAAATAAATTTATTAAAATTTGACACTTCCAACTAAAATTTTTTTCACAATCCTAAAAATTGAAGATATTTTCATTTAAATTTACTCAAATATAGATCTTACAACAAAAATACTCAGCAAATTCCAAAATTATCCAAGTTGATTTCAAATAAATTTATTAAAATTTGACAAAAATCGTGACAAAATCCAAAAAATCGAAGTTATTTTCATCTAAATTTACTCAATTGTAGATCCTACAACAAAAATACTCAAGAAAATCCAAAAAATCGAATTTGGTTTCAAATAAATTTATTAAAATTTGACACTTCCATCAAAAATTTTTTCACAATCCACAAAATTGAACTTATTTGCATCTAAATTTATTCAATTGTAGATCCTACAACAAAAATACTCAAGAAAATCCAAAAAATCGAATTTGGTTTCAAATAAATTTATTAAAATTTGACACTTCCAACTAAAATTTTTTTCACAATCCACAAAATTGAAGTTATTTTCATCTAAATTTACTCAAATATAGATCCTACAACAAAAATACTCAACAAAATCCAAAATAATTCAAGTTGATTTCAAATAAATATATTAAAATTTGACACTTCCAACTAAAATTTTTTTCACAATCCTAAAAATTGAAGATATTTTCATCTAAATGTACCCAAATATTGATCCTACAACAAAAACACTCAACAAATTCCAAAATTATCCAAGTTGATTTCAAATAAATTTAATAAAATTTGACAAAAATCGTGACAAAATCCAAAAAATCGAAGTTATTTTCATCTAAATTTACTCAATTGTAGATCCTACAACAAAAGTACTCAAGAAAATCCAAAAAATCGAATTTGGTTTCAAATAAATTTATTAAAATTTGACACTTCCAACTAAAATTTTTTTCACAATCCACAAAATTGAAGTTATTTTCATCTAAATTATCTCAAATATAGATCCTCCAACAAAAATACTCAACAAAATCCAAAATAATTCAAGTTGATTTCAAATAAATTTATTAAAATTTGACACTTCCAACTAAAATTTTTTTCACAATCCTAAAAATTGAAGATATTTTCATCTAAATTTACCCAAATATTGGTCCTACAACAAAAATACTCAACAAATTCCAAAATTATCCAAGTTGATTTCAAATAAATTTATTAAAATTTGACAAAAATCGTGACAAAATCCAAAAAATCGAAGTTATTTTCATCTGAATTTACTCAATTCTAGATCCTACAACAAAAATACTCAAGAAAATCCAAAATTATCCAAGTTGATTTCAAATAAATTTATTAAAATTTGACAAAAATCGTGACAAAATCCAAAAAATCGAAGTTATTTTCATCTAAATTTACTCAATTGTAGATCCTACAACAAAAATACTCAAGAAAATCCAAAAAATCGAATTTGGTTTCCAATAAATTTATTAAAATTTGACACTTCCAACTAAAATTTTTTTCACAATCCACAAAATTGAAGTTATTTTCATCTAAATTTACTCAAATATAGATCCTACAACAAAAATACTCAACAAAATCCAAAATAATTCAAGTTGATTTCAAATAAATTTATTAAAATTTGACACTTCCAACTAAAATTTTTTTCACAATCCTAAAAATTGAAGATATTTTCAACTAAATTTACCCAAATATTGATCCTACAACAAAAATACTCAACAAATTCCAAAATTATCCAAGTTGATTTCAAATAAATTTATTAAAATTTGACAAAAATCGTGACAAAATCCAAAAAATCGAAGTTATTTTCATCTAAATTTACTCAATTGTAGATCCTACAACAAAAGTACTCAAGAAAATCCAAAAAATCGAATTTGGTTTCAAATAAATTTATTAAAATTTGACACTTCCAACTAAAATTTTTTTCACAATCCACAAAATTGAAGTTATTTTCATCTAAATTTACTCAAATATAGATCCTCCAACAAAAATACTCAACAAAATCCAAAATAATTCAAGTTGATTTCAAATAAATTTATTAAAATTTGACACTTCCAACTAAAATTTTTTTCACAATCCTAAAAATTGAAGATATTTTCATCTAAATTTACCCAAATATTGGTCCTACAACAAAAATACTCAACAAATTCCAAAATTATCCAAGTTGATTTCAAATAAATTTATTAAAATTTGACAAAAATCGTGACAAAATCCAAAAAATCGAAGTTATTTTCATCTGAATTTACTCAATTCTAGATCCTACAACAAAAATACTCAAGAAAATCCAAAATTATCCAAGTTGATTTCAAATAAATTTATTAAAATTTGACAAAAATCGTGACAAAATCCAAAAAATCGAAGTTATTTTCATCTAAATTTACTCAATTGTAGATCCTACAACAAAAATACTCAAGAAAATCCAAAAAATCGAATTTGGTTTCCAATAAATTTATTAAAATTTGACACTTCCAACTAAAATTTTTTTCACAATCCACAAAATTGAAGTTATTTTCATCTAAATTTACTCAAATATAGATCCTACAACAAAAATACTCAACAAAATCCAAAATAATTCAAGTTGATTTCAAATAAATTTATTAAAATTTGACACTTCCAACTAAAATTTTTTTCACAATCCTAAAAATTGAAGATATTTTCAACTAAATTTACCCAAATATTGATCCTACAACAAAAATACTCAACAAATTCCAAAATTATCCAAGTTGATTTCAAATAAATTTATTAAAATTTGACAAAAATCGTGACAAAATCCAAAAAATCGAAGTTATTTTCATCTAAATTTACTCAATTGTAGATCCTACAACAAAAATACTCAAGAAAATCCAAAAAATCGAATTTGGTTTCCAATAAATTTATTAAAATTTGACACTTCCAACTAAAATTTTTTTCACAATCCACAAAATTGAAGTTATTTTCATCTAAATTTACTCAAATATTGGTCCTACAACAAAAATACTCAACAAATTCCAAAATTATCCAAGTTGATTTCAAATAAATTTATTAAAATTTGACAAATATCGTGACAAAATCCAAAAAATCGAAGTTATTTTCATCTAAATTTACTCAATTCTAGATCCTACAACAAAAATACTCAAGAAAATCCAAAATTATCCAAGTTGATTTCAAATAAATTTATTAAAATTTGACAAAAATCGTGACAAAATCCAAAAAATCGAAGTTATTTTCATCTAAATTTACTCAATTGTAGATCCTACAACAAAAATACTCAAGAAAATCCAAAAAATCGAATTTGGTTTCCAATAAATTTATTAAAATTTGACACTTCCAACTAAAATTTTTTTCACAATCCACAAAATTGAAGTTATTTTCATCTAAATTTACTCAAATATAGATCCTACAACAAAAATACTCAACAAAATCCAAAATAATTCAAGTTGATTTCAAATAAATTTATTAAAATTTGACACTTCCAAGTAACAATTTTTTCACAATCCTAAAAATTGAAGATATTTTCATCTAAATTTACTCAAATATAGATCTTACAACAAAAATACTCAGCAAATTCCAAAATTATCCAAGTTGATTTCAAATAAATTTATTAAAATTTGACAAAAATCGTGACAAAATCCAAAAAATCGAAGTTATTTTCATCTAAATTTACTCAATTGTAGATCCTACAACAAATATACTCAAGAAAATCCAAAAAATCGAATTTGGTTTCAAATAAATTTATTAAAATTTGACACTTCCATCAAAAATTTTTTTCACAATCCACAAAATTGAAGTTATTTGCATCTAAATTTATTCAATTGTAGATCCTACAACAAAAATACTCAAGAAAATCCAAAAAATCGAATTTGGTTTCAAATAAATTTATTAAAATTTGACACTTCCAACTAAAATTTTTTTCACAATCCACAAAATTGAAGTTATTTTCATCTAAATTTACTCAAATATAGATCCTACAACAAAAATACTCAACAAAATCCAAAATAATTCAAGTTCATTTCAAATAAATTTATTAAAATTTGACACTTCCAACTAAAATTTTTTTCACAATCCTAAAAATTGAAGATATTTTCATTTAAATTTACTCAAATATAGATCTTACAACAAAAATACTCAGCAAATTCCAAAATTATCCAAGTTGATTTCAAATAAATTTATTAAAATTTGACAAAAATCGTGACAAAATCCAAAAAATCGAAGTTATTTTCATCTAAATTTACTCAATTGTAGATCCTACAACAAAAATACTCAAGAAAATCCAAAAAATCGAATTTGGTTTCAAATAAATTTATTAAAATTTGACACTTCCATCAAAAATTTTTTCACAATCCACAAAATTGAAGTTATTTGCATCTAAATTTATTCAATTGTAGATCCTACAACAAAAATACTCAAGAAAATCCAAAAAATCGAATTTGGTTTCAAATAAATTTATTAAAATTTGACACTTCCAACTAAAATTTTTTTCACAATCCACAAAATTGAAGTTATTTTCATCTAAATTTACTCAAATATAGATCCTCCAACAAAAATACTCAACAAAATCCAAAATAATTCAAGTTGATTTCAAATAAATTTATTAAAATTTGACACTTCCAACTAAAATTTTTTTCACAATCCTAAAAATTGAAGATATTTTCATCTAAATTTACCCAAATATTGGTCCTACAACAAAAATACTCAACAAATTCCAAAATTATCCAAGTTGATTTCAAATAAATTTATTAAAATTTGACAAATATCGTGACAAAATCCAAAAAATCGAAGTTATTTTCATCTAAATTTACTCAATTCTAGATCCTACAACAAAAATACTCAAGAAAATCCAAAATTATCCAAGTTGATTTCAAATAAATTTATTAAAATTTGACAAAAATCGTGACAAAATCCAAAAAATCGAAGTTATTTTCATCTAAATTTACTCAATTGTAGATCCTACAACAAAAATACTCAAGAAAATCCAAAAAATCGAATTTGGTTTCCAATAAATTTATTAAAATTTGACACTTCCAACTAAAATTTTTTTCACAATCCACAAAATTGAAGTTATTTTCATCTAAATTTACTCAAATATAGATCCTCCAACAAAAATACTCAACAAAATCCAAAATAATTCAAGTTGATTTCAAATAAATTTATTAAAATTTGACACTTCCAACTAAAATTTTTTTCACAATCCTAAAAATTGAAGATATTTTCATCTAAATTTACCCAAATATTGGTCCTACAACAAAAATACTCAACAAATTCCAAAATTATCCAAGTTGATTTCAAATAAATTTATTAATATTTGACAAATATCGTGACAAAATCCAAAAAATCGAAGTTATTTTCATCTAAATTTACTCAATTCTAGATCCTACAACAAAAATACTCAAGAAAATCCAAAATTATCCAAGTTGATTTCAAATAAATTTATTAAAATTTGACAAAAATCGTGACAAAATCCAAAAAATCGAAGTTATTTTCATCTAAATTTACTCAATTGTAGATCCTACAACAAAAATACTCAAGAAAATCCAAAAAATCGAATTTGGTTTCCAATAAATTTATTAAAATTTGACACTTCCAACTAAAATTTTTTTCACAATCCACAAAATTGAAGTTATTTTCATCTAAATTTACTCAAATATAGATCCTACAACAAAAATACTCAACAAAATCCAAAATAATTCAAGTTGATTTCAAATAAATTTATTAAAATTTGACACTTCCAACTAACAATTTTTTCACAATCCTAAAAATTGAAGATATTTTCATCTAAATTTACTCAAATATAGATCTTACAACAAAAATACTCAGCAAATTCCAAAATTATCCAAGTTGATTTCAAATAAATTTATTAAAATTTGACAAAAATCGTGACAAAATCCAAAAAATCGAAGTTATTTTCATCTAAATTTACTCAATTGTAGATCCTACAACAAATATACTCAAGAAAATCCAAAAAATCCAATTTGGTTTCAAATAAATTTATTAAAATTTGACACTTCCATCAAAAATTTTTTTCACAATCCACAAAATTGAAGTTATTTGCATCTAAATTTATTCAATTGTAGATCCTACAACAAAAATACTCAAGAAAACCCAAAAAATCGAATTTGGTTTCAAATAAATTTATTAAAATTTGACACTTCCAACTAAATTTTTTTTCACAATCCTAAAAATTGAAGATATTTTCATCTAAATTTACCCAAATATTGATCCTACAACAAAAATACTCAACAAATTCCAAAATTATCCAAGTTGAATTCAAATAAATTTATTAAAATTTGACAAAAATCGTTACAAAATCCAAAAAATCGAAGTGATTTTCATCTAAATTTACTCAATTCTAGATCCTACAACAAAAATACTCAAGAAAATCCAAAATTATCCAAGTTGATTTCAAATAAATTTATTAAAATTTGACAAAAATCGTGACAAAATCCAAAAAATCGAAGTTATTTTCATCTAAATTTACTCAATTGTAGATCCTACAACAAAAATACTCAAGAAAATCCAAAAAATCGAATTTGGTGTCAAATAAATTTATTAAAATTTGACACTTCCAACTAAATTTTTTTTCACAATCCTAAAAATTGAAGATATTTTCATCTAAATTTACCCAAATATTGATCCTACAACAAAAATACTCAACAAATTCCAAAATTATCCAAGTTGAATTCAAATAAATTTATTAAAATTTGACAAAAATCTTGACAAAATCCAAAAAATCGAAGTTATTTTCATCTAAATTTACTCAATTGTAGATCCTACAACAAAAATACTCAAGAAAATCCAAAAAATCGAATTTGGTTTCAAATAAATTTATTAAAATTTGACACTTCCATCAAAAATTTTTTCACAATCCACAAAATTGAAGTTATTTGCATCTAAATTTATTCAATTGTAGATCCTACAACAAAAATACTCAAGAAAATCCAAAAAATCGAATTTGGTTTCAAATAAATTTATTAAAATTTGACACTTCCAACTAAAATTTTTTTCACAATCCACAAAATTGAAGTTATTTTCATCTAAATTTACTCAAATATAGATCCTACAACAAAAATACTCAACAAAATCCAAAATAATTCAAGTTGATTTCAAATAAATTTATTAAAATTTGACACTTCCAACTAAAATTTTTTTCACAATCCTAAAAATTGAAGATATTTTCAACTAAATTTACCCAAATATTGATCCTACAACAAAAATACTCAAGAAAATCCAAAATTATCCAAGTTGATTTCAAATAAATTTATTAAAATTTGACAAAAATCGTGACAAAATCCAAAAAATCGAAGTTATTTTCATCTAAATTTACTCAATTGTAGATCCTACAACAAAAATACTCAAGAAAATCCAAAAAATCGAATTTGGTTTCCAATAAATTTATTAAAATTTGACACTTCCAACTAAAATTTTTTTCACAATCCACAAAATTGAAGTTATTTTCATCTAAATTTACTCAAATATAGATCCTACAACAAAAATACTCAACAAAATCCAAAATAATTCAAGTTGATTTCAAATAAATTTATTAAAATTTGACACTTCCAAGTAACAATTTTTTCACAATCCTAAAAATTGAAGATATTTTCATCTAAATTTACTCAAATATAGATCTTACAACAAAAATACTCAGCAAATTCCAAAATTATCCAAGTTGATTTCAAATAAATTTATTAAAATTTGACAAAAATCGTGACAAAATCCAAAAAATCGAAGTTATTTTCATCTAAATTTACTCAATTGTAGATCCTACAACAAATATACTCAAGAAAATCCAAAAAATCGAATTTGGTTTCAAATAAATTTATTAAAATTTGACACTTCCATCAAAAATTTTTTTCACAATCCACAAAATTGAAGTTATTTGCATCTAAATTTATTCAATTGTAGATCCTACAACAAAAATACTCAAGAAAATCCAAAAAATCGAATTTGGTTTCAAATAAATTTATTAAAATTTGACACTTCCAACTAAAATTTTTTTCACAATCCACAAAATTGAAGTTATTTTCATCTAAATTTACTCAAATATAGATCCTACAACAAAAATACTCAACAAAATCCAAAATAATTCAAGTTCATTTCAAATAAATTTATTAAAATTTGACACTTCCAACTAAAATTTTTTTCACAATCCTAAAAATTGAAGATATTTTCATTTAAATTTACTCAAATATAGATCTTACAACAAAAATACTCAGCAAATTCCAAAATTATCCAAGTTGATTTCAAATAAATTTATTAAAATTTGACAAAAATCTTGACAAAATCCAAAAAATCGAAGTTATTTTCATCTAAATTTACTCAATTGTAGATCCTACAACAAAAATACTCAAGAAAATCCAAAAAATCGAATTTGGTTTCAAATAAATTTATTAAAATTTGACACTTCCATCAAAAATTTTTTCACAATCCACAAAATTGAAGTTATTTGCATCTAAATTTATTCAATTGTAGATCCTACAACAAAAATACTCAAGAAAATCCAAAAAATCGAATTTGGTTTCAAATAAATTTATTAAAATTTGACACCTCCAACTAAAATTTTTTTCACAATCCACAAAATTGAAGTTATTTTCATCTAAATTTACTCAAATATAGATCCTACAACAAAAATACTCAACAAAATCCAAAATAATTCAAGTTGATTTCAAATAAATTTATTAAAATTTGACACTTCCAACTAAAATTTTTTTCACAATCCTAAAAATTGAAGATATTTTCAACTAAATTTACCCAAATATTGATCCTACAACAAAAATACTCAACAAATTCCAAAATTATCCAAGTTGATTTCAAATAAATTTATTAAAATTTGACAAAAATCGTGACAAAATCCAAAAAATCGAAGTTATTTTCATCTAAATTTACTCAATTGTAGATCCTACAACAAAAATACTCAAGAAAATCCAAAAAATCGAATTTGGTTTCAAATAAATTTATTAAAATTTGACACTTCCAACTAAAATTTTTTTCACAATCCTAAAAATTGAAGTTATTTTCATCTAAATTTACCCAAATATTGATCCTACAACAAAAATACTCAACAAATTCCAAAATCATCCAAGTTGAATTCAAATAAATTTATTAAAATTTGACAAAAATCTTGACAAAATCCAAAAAATCGAAGTTATTTTCATCTAAATTTACTCAATTGTAGATCCTACAACAAAAATACTCAAGAAAATCCAAACAATCGAATTTGGTTTCAAATAAATTTATTAAAATTTGACACTTCCAACTAAAATTTTTTTCACAATCCTAAAAATTGAAGATATTTTCATCTAAATGTACCCAAATATTGATCCTACAACAAAAACACTCAACAAATTCCAAAATTATCCAAGTTGATTTCAAATAAATTTATTAAAATTTGACAAAAATCGTGACAAAATCCAAAAAATCGAAGTTATTTTCATCTAAATTTACTCAATTCTAGATCCTACAACAAAAATACTCAAGAAAATCCAAAATTATCCAAGTTGATTTCAAATAAATTTATTAAAATTTGACAAAAATCGTGACAAAATCCAAAAAATCGAAGTTATTTTCATCTAAATTTACTCAATTGTAGATCCTACAACAAAAATACTCAAGAAAATCCAAAAAATCGAATTTGGTTTCCAATAAATTTATTAAAATTTGACACTTCCAACTAAAATTTTTTTCACAATCCACAAAATTGAAGTTATTTTCATCTAAATTTACTCAAATATAGATCCTCCAACAAAAATACTCAACAAAATCCAAAATAATTCAAGTTGATTTCAAATAAATTTATTAAAATTTGACACTTCCAACTAAAATTTTTTTCACAATCCTAAAAATTGAAGATATTTTCATCTAAATTTACCCAAATATTGGTCCTACAACAAAAATACTCAACAAATTCCAAAATTATCCAAGTTGATTTCAAATAAATTTATTAATATTTGACAAATATCGTGACAAAATCCAAAAAATCGAAGTTATTTTCATCTAAATTTACTCAATTCTAGATCCTACAACAAAAATACTCAAGAAAATCCAAAATTATCCAAGTTGATTTCAAATAAATTTATTAAAATTTGACAAAAATCGTGACAAAATCCAAAAAATCGAAGTTATTTTCATCTAAATTTACTCAATTGTAGATCCTACAACAAAAATACTCAAGAAAATCCAAAAAATCGAATTTGGTTTCCAATAAATTTATTAAAATTTGACACTTCCAACTAAAATTTTTTTCACAATCCACAAAATTGAAGTTATTTTCATCTAAATTTACTCAAATATAGATCCTACAACAAAAATACTCAACAAAATCCAAAATAATTCAAGTTGATTTCAAATAAATTTATTAAAATTTGACACTTCCAACTAACAATTTTTTCACAATCCTAAAAATTGAAGATATTTTCATCTAAATTTACTCAAATATAGATCTTACAACAAAAATACTCAGCAAATTCCAAAATTATCCAAGTTGATTTCAAATAAATTTATTAAAATTTGACAAAAATCGTGACAAAATCCAAAAAATCGAAGTTATTTTCATCTAAATTTACTCAATTGTAGATCCTACAACAAATATACTCAAGAAAATCCAAAAAATCCAATTTGGTTTCAAATAAATTTATTAAAATTTGACACTTCCATCAAAAATTTTTTTCACAATCCACAAAATTGAAGTTATTTGCATCTAAATTTATTCAATTGTAGATCCTACAACAAAAATACTCAAGAAAACCCAAAAAATCGAATTTGGTTTCAAATAAATTTATTAAAATTTGACACTTCCAACTAAATTTTTTTTCACAATCCTAAAAATTGAAGATATTTTCATCTAAATTTACCCAAATATTGATCCTACAACAAAAATACTCAACAAATTCCAAAATTATCCAAGTTGAATTCAAATAAATTTATTAAAATTTGACAAAAATCGTTACAAAATCCAAAAAATCGAAGTGATTTTCATCTAAATTTACTCAATTCTAGATCCTACAACAAAAATACTCAAGAAAATCCAAAATTATCCAAGTTGATTTCAAATAAATTTATTAAAATTTGACAAAAATCGTGACAAAATCCAAAAAATCGAAGTTATTTTCATCTAAATTTACTCAATTGTAGATCCTACAACAAAAATACTCAAGAAAATCCAAAAAATCGAATTTGGTGTCAAATAAATTTATTAAAATTTGACACTTCCAACTAAATTTTTTTTCACAATCCTAAAAATTGAAGATATTTTCATCTAAATTTACCCAAATATTGATCCTACAACAAAAATACTCAACAAATTCCAAAATTATCCAAGTTGAATTCAAATAAATTTATTAAAATTTGACAAAAATCTTGACAAAATCCAAAAAATCGAAGTTATTTTCATCTAAATTTACTCAATTGTAGATCCTACAACAAAAATACTCAAGAAAATCCAAAAAATCGAATTTGGTTTCAAATAAATTTATTAAAATTTGACACTTCCAACTAAAATTTTTTTCACAATCCTAAAATTTGAAGATATTTTCATCTAAATGTACCCAAATATTGATCCTACAACAAAAACACTCAACAAATTCCAAAATTATCCAAGTTGATTTCAAATAAATTTATTAAAATTTGACAAAAATCGTGACAAAATCCAAAAAATCGAAGTTATTTTCATCTAAATTTACTCAATTGTAGATCCTACAACAAAAGTACTCAAGAAAATCCAAAAAATCGAATTTGGTTTCAAATAAATTTATTAAAATTTGACACTTCCAACTAAAATTTTTTTCACAATCCACAAAATTGAAGTTATTTTCATCTAAATTTACTCAAATATAGATCCTCCAACAAAAATACTCAACAAAATCCAAAATAATTCAAGTTGATTTCAAATAAATTTATTAAAATTTGACAAATATCGTGACAAAATCCAAAAAATCGAAGTTATTTTCATCTAAATTTACTCAATTGTAGATCCTACAACAAATATACTCAAGAAAATCCAAAAAATCGAATTTGGTTTCAAATAAATTTATTAAAATTTGACACTTCCATCAAAAATTTTTTTCACAATCCACAAAATTGAAGTTATTTGCATCTAAATTTATTCAATTGTAGATCCTACAACAAAAATACTCAAGAAAATCCAAAAAATCGAATTTGGTTTCAAATAAATTTATTAAAATTTGACACTTCCAACTAAAATTTTTTTCACAATCCACAAAATTGAAGTTATTTTCATCTAAATTTACTCAAATATAGATCCTACAACAAAAATACTCAACAAAATCCAAAATAATTCAAGTTCATTTCAAATAAATTTATTAAAATTTGACACTTCCAACTAAAATTTTTTTCACAATCCTAAAAATTGAAGATATTTTCATTTAAATTTACTCAAATATAGATCTTACAACAAAAATACTCAGCAAATTCCAAAATTATCCAAGTTGATTTCAAATAAATTTATTAAAATTTGACAAAAATCGTGACAAAATCCAAAAAATCGAAGTTATTTTCATCTAAATTTACTCAATTGTAGATCCTACAACAAAAATACTCAAGAAAATCCAAAAAATCGAATTTGGTTTCAAATAAATTTATTAAAATTTGACACTTCCAACTAAAATTTTTTTCACAATCCACAAAATTGAAGTTATTTTCATCTAAATTATCTCAAATATAGATCCTCCAACAAAAATACTCAACAAAATCCAAAATAATTCAAGTTGATTTCAAATAAATTTATTAAAATTTGACACTTCCAACTAAAATTTTTTTCACAATCCTAAAAATTGAAGATATTTTCATCTAAATTTACCCAAATATTGGTCCTACAACAAAAATACTCAACAAATTCCAAAATTATCCAAGTTGATTTCAAATAAATTTATTAAAATTTGACAAAAATCGTGACAAAATCCAAAAAATCGAAGTTATTTTCATCTGAATTTACTCAATTCTAGATCCTACAACAAAAATACTCAAGAAAATCCAAAATTATCCAAGTTGATTTCAAATAAATTTATTAAAATTTGACAAAAATCGTGACAAAATCCAAAAAATCGAAGTTATTTTCATCTAAATTTACTCAATTGTAGATCCTACAACAAAAATACTCAAGAAAATCCAAAAAATCGAATTTGGTTTCCAATAAATTTATTAAAATTTGACACTTCCAACTAAAATTTTTTTCACAATCCACAAAATTGAAGTTATTTTCATCTAAATTTACTCAAATATAGATCCTACAACAAAAATACTCAACAAAATCCAAAATAATTCAAGTTGATTTCAAATAAATTTATTAAAATTTGACACTTCCAACTAAAATTTTTTTCACAATCCTAAAAATTGAAGATATTTTCAACTAAATTTACCCAAATATTGATCCTACAACAAAAATACTCAACAAATTCCAAAATTATCCAAGTTGATTTCAAATAAATTTATTAAAATTTGACAAAAATCGTGACAAAATCCAAAAAATCGAAGTTATTTTCATCTAAATTTACTCAATTGTAGATCCTACAACAAATATACTCAAGAAAATCCAAAAAATCGAATTTGGTTTCAAATAAATTTATTAAAATTTGACACTTCCATCAAAAATTTTTTTCACAATCCACAAAATTGAAGTTATTTGCATCTAAATTTATTCAATTGTAGATCCTACAACAAAAATACTCAAGAAAATCCAAAAAATCGAATTTGGTTTCAAATAAATTTATTAAAATTTGACACTTCCAACTAAAATTTTTTTCACAATCCACAAAATTGAAGTTATTTTCATCTAAATTTACTCAAATATAGATCCTACAACAAAAATACTCAACAAAATCCAAAATAATTCAAGTTCATTTCAAATAAATTTATTAAAATTTGACACTTCCAACTAAAATTTTTTTCACAATCCTAAAAATTGAAGATATTTTCATTTAAATTTACTCAAATATAGATCTTACAACAAAAATACTCAGCAAATTCCAAAATTATCCAAGTTGATTTCAAATAAATTTATTAAAATTTGACAAAAATCGTGACAAAATCCAAAAAATCGAAGTTATTTTCATCTAAATTTACTCAATTGTAGATCCTACAACAAAAATACTCAAGAAAATCCAAAAAATCGAATTTGGTTTCAAATAAATTTATTAAAATTTGACACTTCCATCAAAAATTTTTTCACAATCCACAAAATTGAACTTATTTGCATCTAAATTTATTCAATTGTAGATCCTACAACAAAAATACTCAAGAAAATCCAAAAAATCGAATTTGGTTTCAAATAAATTTATTAAAATTTGACACTTCCAACTAAAATTTTTTTCACAATCCACAAAATTGAAGTTATTTTCATCTAAATTTACTCAAATATAGATCCTACAACAAAAATACTCAACAAAATCCAAAATAATTCAAGTTGATTTCAAATAAATATATTAAAATTTGACACTTCCAACTAAAATTTTTTTCACAATCCTAAAAATTGAAGATATTTTCATCTAAATGTACCCAAATATTGATCCTACAACAAAAACACTCAACAAATTCCAAAATTATCCAAGTTGATTTCAAATAAATTTAATAAAATTTGACAAAAATCGTGACAAAATCCAAAAAATCGAAGTTATTTTCATCTAAATTTACTCAATTGTAGATCCTACAACAAAAGTACTCAAGAAAATCCAAAAAATCGAATTTGGTTTCAAATAAATTTATTAAAATTTGACACTTCCAACTAAAATTTTTTTCACAATCCACAAAATTGAAGTTATTTTCATCTAAATTATCTCAAATATAGATCCTCCAACAAAAATACTCAACAAAATCCAAAATAATTCAAGTTGATTTCAAATAAATTTATTAAAATTTGACACTTCCAACTAAAATTTTTTTCACAATCCTAAAAATTGAAGATATTTTCATCTAAATTTACCCAAATATTGGTCCTACAACAAAAATACTCAACAAATTCCAAAATTATCCAAGTTGATTTCAAATAAATTTATTAAAATTTGACAAAAATCGTGACAAAATCAAAAAAATCGAAGTTATTTTCATCTGAATTTACTCAATTCTAGATCCTACAACAAAAATACTCAAGAAAATCCAAAATTATCCAAGTTGATTTCAAATAAATTTATTAAAATTTGACAAAAATCGTGACAAAATCCAAAAAATCGAAGTTATTTTCATCTAAATTTACTCAATTGTAGATCCTACAACAAAAATACTCAAGAAAATCCAAAAAATCGAATTTGGTTTCCAATAAATTTATTAAAATTTGACACTTCCAACTAAAATTTTTTTCACAATTCCCAAAATTGAAGTTATTTTCATCTAAATTTACTCAAATATAGATCCTACAACAAAAATACTCAACAAAATCCAAAATAATTCAAGTTGATTTCAAATAAATTTATTAAAATTTGACACTTCCAACTAAAATTTTTTTCACAATCCTAAAAATTGAAGATATTTTCAACTAAATTTACCCAAATATTGATCCTACAACAAAAATACTCAACAAATTCCAAAATTATCCAAGTTGATTTCAAATAAATTTATTAAAATTTGACAAAAATCGTGACAAAATCCAAAAAATCGAAGTTATTTTCATCTAAATTTACTCAATTGTAGATCCTACAACAAAAGTACTCAAGAAAATCCAAAAAATCGAATTTGGTTTCAAATAAATTTATTAAAATTTGACACTTCCAACTAAAATTTTTTTCACAATCCACAAAATTGAAGTTATTTTCATCTAAATTTACTCAAATATAGATCCTCCAACAAAAATACTCAACAAAATCCAAAATAATTCAAGTTGATTTCAAATAAATTTATTAAAATTTGACACTTCCAACTAAAATTTTTTTCACAATCCTAAAAATTGAAGATATTTTCATCTAAATTTACCCAAATATTGGTCCTACAACAAAAATACTCAACAAATTCCAAAATTATCCAAGTTGATTTCAAATAAATTTATTAAAATTTGACAAAAATCGTGACAAAATCCAAAAAATCGAAGTTATTTTCATCTGAATTTACTCAATTCTAGATCCTACAACAAAAATACTCAAGAAAATCCAAAATTATCCAAGTTGATTTCAAATAAATTTATTAAAATTTGACAAAAATCGTGACAAAATCCAAAAAATCGAAGTTATTTTCATCTAAATTTACTCAATTGTAGATCCTACAACAAAAATACTCAAGAAAATCCAAAAAATCGAATTTGGTTTCCAATAAATTTATTAAAATTTGACACTTCCAACTAAAATTTTTTTCACAATCCACAAAATTGAAGTTATTTTCATCTAAATTTACTCAAATATAGATCCTACAACAAAAATACTCAACAAAATCCAAAATAATTCAAGTTGATTTCAAATAAATTTATTAAAATTTGACACTTCCAACTAAAATTTTTTTCACAATCCTAAAAATTGAAGATATTTTCAACTAAATTTACCCAAATATTGATCCTACAACAAAAATACTCAACAAATTCCAAAATTATCCAAGTTGATTTCAAATAAATTTATTAAAATTTGACAAAAATCGTGACAAAATCCAAAAAATCGAAGTTATTTTCATCTAAATTTACTCAATTCTAGATCCTACAACAAAAATACTCAAGAAAATCCAAAATTATCCAAGTTGATTTCAAATAAATTTATTAAAATTTGACAAAAATCGTGACAAAATCCAAAAAATCGAAGTTATTTTCATCTAAATTTACTCAATTGTAGATCCTACAACAAAAACACTCAACAAATTCCAAAATTATCCAAGTTGATTTCAAATAAATTTAATAAAATTTGACAAAAATCGTGACAAAATCCAAAAAATCGAAGTTATTTTCATCTAAATTTACTCAATTGTAGATCCTACAACAAAAGTACTCAAGAAAATCCAAAAAATCGAATTTGGTTTCAAATAAATTTATTAAAATTTGACACTTCCAACTAAAATTTTTTTCACAATCCACAAAATTGAAGTTATTTTCATCTAAATTTACTCAAATATAGATCCTCCAACAAAAATACTCAACAAAATCCAAAATAATTCAAGTTGATTTCAAATAAATTTATTAAAATTTGACACTTCCAACTAAAATTTTTTTCACAATCCTAAAAATTGAAGATATTTTCATCTAAATTTACCCAAATATTGGTCCTACAACAAAAATACTCAACAAATTCCAAAATTATCCAAGTTGATTTCAAATAAATTTATTAAAATTTGACAAAAATCGTGACAAAATCCAAAAAATCGAAGTTATTTTCATCTGAATTTACTCAATTCTAGATCCTACAACAAAAATACTCAAGAAAATCCAAAATTATCCAAGTTGATTTCAAATAAATTTATTAAAATTTGACAAAAATCGTGACAAAATCCAAAAAATCGAAGTTATTTTCATCTAAATTTACTCAATTGTAGATCCTACAACAAAAATACTCAAGAAAATCCAAAAAATCGAATTTGGTTTCCAATAAATTTATTAAAATTTGACACTTCCAACTAAAATTTTTTTCACAATCCACAAAATTGAAGTTATTTTCATCTAAATTTACTCAAATATAGATCCTACAACAAAAATACTCAACAAAATCCAAAATAATTCAAGTTGATTTCAAATAAATTTATTAAAATTTGACACTTCCAACTAAAATTTTTTTCACAATCCTAAAAATTGAAGATATTTTCAACTAAATTTACCCAAATATTGATCCTACAACAAAAATACTCAACAAATTCCAAAATTATCCAAGTTGATTTCAAATAAATTTATTAAAATTTGACAAAAATCGTGACAAAATCCAAAAAATCGAAGTTATTTTCATCTAAATTTACTCAATTCTAGATCCTACAACAAAAATACTCAAGAAAATCCAAAATTATCCAAGTTGATTTCAAATAAATTTATTAAAATTTGACAAAAATCGTGACAAAATCCAAAAAATCGAAGTTATTTTCATCTAAATTTACTCAATTGTAGATCCTACAACAAAAACACTCAACAAATTCCAAAATTATCCAAGTTGATTTCAAATAAATTTAATAAAATTTGACAAAAATCGTGACAAAATCCAAAAAATCGAAGTTATTTTCATCTAAATTTACTCAATTGTAGATCCTACAACAAAAGTACTCAAGAAAATCCAAAAAATCGAATTTGGTTTCAAATAAATTTATTAAAATTTGACACTTCCAACTAAAATTTTTTTCACAATCCACAAAATTGAAGTTATTTTCATCTAAATTATCTCAAATATAGATCCTCCAACAAAAATACTCAACAAAATCCAAAATAATTCAAGTTGATTTCAAATAAATTTATTAAAATTTGACACTTCCAACTAAAATTTTTTTCACAATCCTAAAAATTGAAGATATTTTCATCTAAATTTACCCAAATATTGGTCCTACAACAAAAATACTCAACAAATTCCAAAATTATCCAAGTTGATTTCAAATAAATTTATTAAAATTTGACAAAAATCGTGACAAAATCCAAAAAATCGAAGTTATTTTCATCTGAATTTACTCAATTCTAGATCCTACAACAAAAATACTCAAGAAAATCCAAAATTATCCAAGTTGATTTCAAATAAATTTATTAAAATTTGACAAAAATCGTGACAAAATCCAAAAAATCGAAGTTATTTTCATCTAAATTTACTCAATTGTAGATCCTACAACAAAAATACTCAAGAAAATCCAAAAAATCGAATTTGGTTTCAAATAAATTTATTAAAATTTGACACTTCCAACTAAAATTTTTTTCACAATCCACAAAATTGAAGTTATTTTCATCTAAATTTACTCAATTGTAGATCCTACAACAAAAATACTCAAGAAAATCCAAAAAATCGAATTTGGTTTCAAATAAATTTATTAAAATTTGACACTTCCAACTAAAATTTTTTTCACAATCCACAAAATTGAAGTTATTTTCATCTAAATTTACTCAAATATAGATCCTACAACAAAAATACTCAACAAAATCCAAAATAATTCAAGTTCATTTCAAATAAATTTATTAAAATTTGACACTTCCAACTAAAATTTTTTTCACAATCCTAAAAATTGAAGATATTTTCATTTAAATTTACTCAAATATAGATCTTACAACAAAAATACTCAGCAAATTCCAAAATTATCCAAGTTGATTTCAAATAAATTTATTAAAATTTGACAAAAATCGTGACAAAATCCAAAAAATCGAAGTTATTTTCATCTAAATTTACTCAATTGTAGATCCTACAACAAAAATACTCAAGAAAATCCAAAAAATCGAATTTGGTTTCAAATAAATTTATTAAAATTTGACACTTCCATCAAAAATTTTTTCACAATCCACAAAATTGAACTTATTTGCATCTAAATTTATTCAATTGTAGATCCTACAACAAAAATACTCAAGAAAATCCAAAAAATCGAATTTGGTTTCAAATAAATTTATTAAAATTTGACACTTCCAACTAAAATTTTTTTCACAATCCACAAAATTGAAGTTATTTTCATCTAAATTTACTCAAATATAGATCCTACAACAAAAATACTCAACAAAATCCAAAATAATTCAAGTTGATTTCAAATAAATATATTAAAATTTGACACTTCCAACTAAAATTTTTTTCACAATCCTAAAAATTGAAGATATTTTCATCTAAATGTACCCAAATATTGATCCTACAACAAAAACACTCAACAAATTCCAAAATTATCCAAGTTGATTTCAAATAAATTTAATAAAATTTGACAAAAATCGTGACAAAATCCAAAAAATCGAAGTTATTTTCATCTAAATTTACTCAATTGTAGATCCTACAACAAAAGTACTCAAGAAAATCCAAAAAATCGAATTTGGTTTCAAATAAATTTATTAAAATTTGACACTTCCAACTAAAATTTTTTTCACAATCCACAAAATTGAAGTTATTTTCATCTAAATTATCTCAAATATAGATCCTCCAACAAAAATACTCAACAAAATCCAAAATAATTCAAGTTGATTTCAAATAAATTTATTAAAATTTGACACTTCCAACTAAAATTTTTTTCACAATCCTAAAAATTGAAGATATTTTCATCTAAATTTACCCAAATATTGGTCCTACAACAAAAATACTCAACAAATTCCAAAATTATCCAAGTTGATTTCAAATAAATTTATTAAAATTTGACAAAAATCGTGACAAAATCCAAAAAATCGAAGTTATTTTCATCTGAATTTACTCAATTCTAGATCCTACAACAAAAATACTCAAGAAAATCCAAAATTATCCAAGTTGATTTCAAATAAATTTATTAAAATTTGACAAAAATCGTGACAAAATCCAAAAAATCGAAGTTATTTTCATCTAAATTTACTCAATTGTAGATCCTACAACAAAAATACTCAAGAAAATCCAAAAAATCGAATTTGGTTTCCAATAAATTTATTAAAATTTGACACTTCCAACTAAAATTTTTTTCACAATCCACAAAATTGAAGTTATTTTCATCTAAATTTACTCAAATATAGATCCTACAACAAAAATACTCAACAAAATCCAAAATAATTCAAGTTGATTTCAAATAAATTTATTAAAATTTGACACTTCCAACTAAAATTTTTTTCACAATCCTAAAAATTGAAGATATTTTCAACTAAATTTACCCAAATATTGATCCTACAACAAAAATACTCAACAAATTCCAAAATTATCCAAGTTGATTTCAAATAAATTTATTAAAATTTGACAAAAATCGTGACAAAATCCAAAAAATCGAAGTTATTTTCATCTAAATTTACTCAATTGTAGATCCTACAACAAAAGTACTCAAGAAAATCCAAAAAATCGAATTTGGTTTCAAATAAATTTATTAAAATTTGACACTTCCAACTAAAATTTTTTTCACAATCCACAAAATTGAAGTTATTTTCATCTAAATTTACTCAAATATAGATCCTCCAACAAAAATACTCAACAAAATCCAAAATAATTCAAGTTGATTTCAAATAAATTTATTAAAATTTGACACTTCCAACTAAAATTTTTTTCACAATCCTAAAAATTGAAGATATTTTCATCTAAATTTACCCAAATATTGGTCCTACAACAAAAATACTCAACAAATTCCAAAATTATCCAAGTTGATTTCAAATAAATTTATTAAAATTTGACAAAAATCGTGACAAAATCCAAAAAATCGAAGTTATTTTCATCTAAATTTACTCAATTGTAGATCCTACAACAAAAATACTCAAGAAAATCCAAAAAATCGAATTTGGTTTCAAATAAATTTATTAAAATTTGACACTTCCAACTGAAAATTTTTTCACAATCCTAAAAATTGAAGATATTTTCATCTAAATTTACTCAAATATAGATCTTACAACAAAAATACTCAACAAATTCCAAAATTATCCAAGTTGATTTCAAATAAATTTATTAAAATTTGACAAAAATCGTGACAAAATCCAAAAAATCGAAGTTATTTTCATCTGAATTTACTCAATTCTAGATCCTACAACAAAAATACTCAAGAAAATCCAAAATTATCCAAGTTGATTTCAAATAAATTTATTAAAATTTGACAAAAATCGTGACAAAATCCAAAAAATCGAAGTTATTTTCATCTAAATTTACTCAATTGTAGATCCTACAACAAAAATACTCAAGAAAATCCAAAAAATCGAATTTGGTTTCCAATAAATTTATTAAAATTTGACACTTCCAACTAAAATTTTTTTCACAATCCACAAAATTGAAGTTATTTTCATCTAAATTTACTCAAATATAGATCCTACAACAAAAATACTCAACAAAATCCAAAATAATTCAAGTTGATTTCAAATAAATTTATTAAAATTTGACACTTCCAACTAAAATTTTTTTCACAATCCTAAAAATTGAAGATATTTTCAACTAAATTTACCCAAATATTGATCCTACAACAAAAATACTCAACAAATTCCAAAATTATCCAAGTTGATTTCAAATAAATTTATTAAAATTTGACAAAAATCGTGACAAAATCCAAAAAATCGAAGTTATTTTCATCTAAATTTACTCAATTCTAGATCCTACAACAAAAATACTCAAGAAAATCCAAAATTATCCAAGTTGATTTCAAATAAATTTATTAAAATTTGACAAAAATCGTGACAAAATCCAAAAAATCGAAGTTATTTTCATCTAAATTTACTCAATTGTAGATCCTACAACAAAAATACTCAAGAAAATCCAAAAAATCGAATTTGGTTTCCAATAAATTTATTAAAATTTGACACTTCCAACTAAATTTTTTTTCACAATCCACAAAATTGAAGTTATTTTCATCTAAATTTACTCAAATATAGATCCTCCAACAAAAATACTCAACAAAATCCAAAATAATTCAAGTTGATTTCAAATAAATTTATTAAAATTTGACACTTCCAACTAAAATTTTTTTCACAATCCTAAAAATTGAAGATATTTTCATCTAAATTTACCCAAATATTGGTCCTACAACAAAAATACTCAACAAATTCCAAAATTATCCAAGTTGATTTCAAATAAATTTATTAAAATTTGACAAATATCGTGACAAAATCCAAAAAATCGAAGTTATTTTCATCTAAATTTACTCAATTCTAGATCCTACAACAAAAATACTCAAGAAAATCCAAAATTATCCAAGTTGATTTCAAATAAATTTATTAAAATTTGACAAAAATCGTGACAAAATCCAAAAAATCGAAGTTATTTTCATCTAAATTTACTCAATTGTAGATCCTACAACAAAAATACTCAAGAAAATCCAAAAAATCGAATTTGGTTTCCAATAAATTTATTAAAATTTGACACTTCCAACTAAAATTTTTTTCACAATCCACAAAATTGAAGTTATTTTCATCTAAATTTACTCAAATATAGATCCTACAACAAAAATACTCAACAAAATCCAAAATAATTCAAGTTGATTTCAAATAAATTTATTAAAATTTGACACTTCCAAGTAACAATTTTTTCACAATCCTAAAAATTGAAGATATTTTCATCTAAATTTACTCAAATATAGATCTTACAACAAAAATACTCAGCAAATTCCAAAATTATCCAAGTTGATTTCAAATAAATTTATTAAAATTTGACAAAAATCGTGACAAAATCCAAAAAATCGAAGTTATTTTCATCTAAATTTACTCAATTGTAGATCCTACAACAAATATACTCAAGAAAATCCAAAAAATCGAATTTGGTTTCAAATAAATTTATTAAAATTTGACACTTCCATCAAAAATTTTTTTCACAATCCACAAAATTGAAGTTATTTGCATCTAAATTTATTGAATTGTAGATCCTACAACAAAAATACTCAAGAAAATCCAAAAAATCGAATTTGGTTTCAAATAAATTTATTAAAATTTGACACTTCCAACTAAAATTTTTTTCACAATCCACAAAATTGAAGTTATTTTCATCTAAATTTACTCAAATATAGATCCTACAACAAAAATACTCAACAAAATCCAAAACAATTCAAGTTCATTTCAAATAAATTTATTAAAATTTGACACTTCCAACTAAAATTTTTTTCACAATCCTAAAAATTGAAGATATTTTCATTTAAATTTACTCAAATATAGATCTTACAACAAAAATACTCAGCAAATTCCAAAATTATCCAAGTTGATTTCAAATAAATTTATTAAAATTTGACAAAAATCGTGACAAAATCCAAAAAATCGAAGTTATTTTCATCTAAATTTACTCAATTGTAGATCCTACAACAAAAATACTCAAGAAAATCCAAAAAATCGAATTTGGTTTCAAATAAATTTATTAAAATTTGACACTTCCATCAAAAATTTTTTCACAATCCACAAAATTGAAGTTATTTGCATCTAAATTTATTCAATTGTAGATCCTACAACAAAAATACTCAAGAAAATCCAAAAAATCGAATTTGGTTTCAAATAAATTTATTAAAATTTGACACTTCCAACTAAAATTTTTTTCACAATCCACAAAATTGAAGTTATTTTCATCTAAATTTACTCAAATATAGATCCTCCAACAAAAATACTCAACAAAATCCAAAATAATTCAAGTTGATTTCAAATAAATTTATTAAAATTTGACACTTCCAACTAAAATTTTTTTCACAATCCTAAAAATTGAAGATATTTTCAACTAAATTTACCCAAATATTGATCCTACAACAAAAATACTCAACAAATTCCAAAATTATCCAAGTTGATTTCAAATAAATTTATTAAAATTTGACAAAAATCGTGACAAAATCCAAAAAATCGAAGTTATTTTCATCTAAATTTACTCAATTCTAGATCCTACAACAAAAATACTCAAGAAAATCCAAAATTATCCAAGTTGATTTCAAATAAATTTATTAAAATTTGACAAAAATCGTGACAAAATCCAAAATATCGAAGTTATTTTCATCTAAATTTACTCAATTGTAGATCCCACAACAAAAATTCTCAAGAAAATCCAAAAAAACGAATTTGGTTTCCAATAAATTTATTAAAATTTGACACTTCCACCTAAAATTTTTTTCACAATCCACAAAATTGAAGTTATTTTCATCTAAATTTACTCAAATATAGATCCTACAACAAAAATACTCAACAAAATCCAAAATAATTCAAGTTGATTTCAAATAAATTTATTAAAATTTGACACTTCCAACTAAAATTTTTTTCACAATCCTAAAAATTGAAGATATTTTCATCTAAATTTACTCAAATATAGATCTTACAACAAAAATACTCAACAAATTCCAAAATTATCCAAGTTGATGTCAAAGAAATTTATTAAAATTTGACAAAAATCGTGACAAAATCCAAAAAATCGAAGTTATTTTCATCTAAATTTACTCAAATATAGATCCTCCAACAAAAATACTCAACAAAATCCAAAATAATTCAAGTTGATTTCAAATAAATTTATTAAAATTTGACACTTCCAACTAAAATTTTTTTCACAATCCTAAAAATTGAAGATATTTTCATCTAAATTTACCCAAATATTGGTCCTACAACAAAAATACTCAACAAATTCCAAAATTATCCAAGTTGATTTCAAATAAATTTATTAAAATTTGACAAAAATCGTGACAAAATCCAATAAATCGAAGTTATTTTCATCTGAATTTACTCAATTCTAGATCCTACAACAAAAATACTCAAGAAAATCCAAAATTATCCAAGTTGATTTCAAATAAATTTATTAAAATTTGACAAAAATCGTAACAAAATCCAAAAAATCGAAGTTATTTTCATCTAAATTTACTCAATTGTAGATCCTACAACAAAAATACTCAAGAAAATCCAAAAAATCGAATTTGGTTTCCAATAAATTTATTAAAATTTGACACTTCCAACTAAAATTTTTTTCACAATCCACAAAATTGAAGTTATTTTCATCTAAATTTACTCAAATATAGATCCTACAACAAAAATACTCAACAAAATCCAAAATAATTCAAGTTGATTTCAAATAAATTTATTAAAATTTGACAAAAATCGTGACAAAATCCAAAAAATCGAAGTTATTTTCATCTAAATTTACTCAATTCTAGATCCTACAACAAAAATACTCAAGAAAATCCAAAATTATCCAAGTTGATTTCAAATAAATTTATTAAAATTTGACAAAAATCGTGACAAAATCCAAAATATCGAAGTTATTTTCATCTAAATTTACTCAATTGTAGATCCCACAACAAAAATTCTCAAGAAAATAAAAAAAAACGAATTTGGTTTCCAATAAATTTATTAAAATTTGACACTTCCACCTAAAATTTTTTTCACAATCCACAAAATTGAAGTTATTTTCATCTAAATTTACTCAAATATAGATCCTATAACAAAAATACTCAACAAAATCCAAAATAATTCAAGTTGATTTCAAATAAATTTATTAAAATTTGACACTTCCAACTAAAAATTTTTTCACAATCCTAAAAATTGAAGATATTTTCATCTAAATTTACTCAAATATAGATCTTACAACAAAATACTCAACAAATTCCAAAATTATCCAAGTTGATGTCAAAGAAATTTATTAAAATTTGACAAAAATCGTGACAAAATCCAAAAAATCGAAGTTATTTTCATCTAAATTTACTCAATTGTAGATCCTACAACAAAAATACTCAAGAAAACCCAAAAAATCGAATTTGGTTTCAAATAAATTTATTAAAATTTGACACTTCCAACTAAATTTTTTTTCACAATCCTAAAAATTGAAGATATTTTCATCTAAATTTACCCAAATATTGATCCTACAACAAAAATACTCAACAAATTCCAAGATTATCCAAGTTGAATTCAAATAAATTTATTAAAATTTGACAAAAATCGTTACAAAATCCAAAAAATCGAAGTGATTTTCATCTAAATTTACTCAATTCTAGATCCTACAACAAAAATACTCAAGAAAATCCAAAATTATCCAAGTTGATTTCAAATAAATTTATTAAAATTTGACAAAAATCGTGACAAAATCCAAAAAATCGAAGTTATTTTCATCTAAATTTACTCAATTGTAGATCCTACAACAAAAATACTCAAGAAAATCCAAAAAATCGAATTTGGTTTCAAATAAATTTATTAAAATTTGACACTTCCAACTAAATTTTTTTTCACAATCCTAAAAATTGAAGATATTTTCATCTAAATTTACCCAAATATTGATCCTACAACAAAAATACTCAACAAATTCCAAAATTATCCAAGTTGAATTCAAATAAATTTATTAAAATTTGACAAAAATCTTGACAAAATCCAAAAAATCGAAGTTATTTTCATCTAAATTTACTCAATTGTAGATCCTACAACAAAAATACTCAAGAAAATCCAAAAAATCGAATTTGGTTTCAAATAAATTTATTAAAATTTGACACTTCCAACTAAAATTTTTTTCACAATCCTAAAAATTGAAGATATTTTCATCTAAATGTACCCAAATATTGATCCTACAACAAAAACACTCAACAAATTCCAAAATTATACAAGTTGATTTCAAATAAATTTATTAAAATTTGACAAAAATCGTAACAAAATCCAAAAAATCGAAGTTATTTTCATCTAAATTTACTCAATTGTAGATCCTACAACAAAAGTACTCAAGAAAATCCAAAAAATCGAATTTGGTTTCAAATAAATTTATTAAAATTTGACACTTCCAACTAAAATTTTTTTCACAATCCACAAAATTGAAGTTATTTTCATCTAAATTTACTCAAATATAGATCCTCCAACAAAAATACTCAACAAAATCCAAAATAATTCAAGTTGATTTCAAATAAATTTATTAAAATTTGACACTTCCAACTAAAATTTTTTTCACAATCCTAAAAATTGAAGATATTTTCATCTAAATTTACCCAAATATTGGTCCTACAACAAAAATACTCAACAAATTCCAAAATTATCCAAGTTGATTTCAAATAAATTTATTAAAATTTGACAAAAATCGTTACAAAATCCAAAAAATCGAAGTGATTTTCATCTAAATTTACTCAATTCTAGATCCTACAACAAAAATACTCAAGAAAATCCAAAATTATCCAAGTTGATTTCAAATAAATTTATTAAAATTTGACAAAAATCGTGACAAAATCCAAAAAATCGAAGTTATTTTCATCTAAATTTACTCAATTGTAGATCCTACAACAAAAATACTCAAGAAAATCCAAAAAATCGAATTTGGTTTCAAATAAATTTATTAAAATTTGACACTTCCAACTAAAATTTTTTTCACAATCCTAAAAATTGAAGTTATTTTCATCTAAATTTACCCAAATATTGATCCTACAACAAAAATACTCAACAAATTCCAAAATCATCCAAGTTGAATTCAAATAAATTTATTAAAATTTGACAAAAATCTTGACAAAATCCAAAAAATCGAAGTTATTTTCATCTAAATTTACTCAATTGTAGATCCTACAACAAAAATACTCAAGAAAATCCAAACAATCGAATTTGGTTTCAAATAAATTTATTAAAATTTGACACTTCCAACTAAAATTTTTTTCACAATCCTAAAAATTGAAGATATTTTCATCTAAATGTACCCAAATATTGATCCTACAACAAAAACACTCAACAAATTCCAAAATTATCCAAGTTGATTTCAAATAAATTTATTAAAATTTGACAAAAATCGTGACAAAATCCAAAAAATCGAAGTTATTTTCATCTAAATTTACTCAATTCTAGATCCTACAACAAAAATACTCAAGAAAATCCAAAATTATCCAAGTTGATTTCAAATAAATTTATTAAAATTTGACAAAAATCGTGACAAAATCCAAAAAATCGAAGTTATTTTCATCTAAATTTACTCAATTGTAGATCCTACAACAAAAATACTCAAGAAAATCCAAAAAATCGAATTTGGTTTCCAATAAATTTATTAAAATTTGACACTTCCAACTAAAATTTTTTTCACAATCCACAAAATTGAAGTTATTTTCATCTAAATTTACTCAAATATAGATCCTCCAACAAAAATACTCAACAAAATCCAAAATAATTCAAGTTGATTTCAAATAAATTTATTAAAATTTGACACTTCCAACTAAAATTTTTTTCACAATCCTAAAAATTGAAGATATTTTCATCTAAATTTACCCAAATATTGGTCCTACAACAAAAATACTCAACAAATTCCAAAATTATCCAAGTTGATTTCAAATAAATTTATTAATATTTGACAAATATCGTGACAAAATCCAAAAAATCGAAGTTATTTTCATCTAAATTTACTCAATTCTAGATCCTACAACAAAAATACTCAAGAAAATCCAAAATTATCCAAGTTGATTTCAAATAAATTTATTAAAATTTGACAAAAATCGTGACAAAATCCAAAAAATCGAAGTTATTTTCATCTAAATTTACTCAATTGTAGATCCTACAACAAAAATACTCAAGAAAATCCAAAAAATCGAATTTGGTTTCCAATAAATTTATTAAAATTTGACACTTCCAACTAAAATTTTTTTCACAATCCACAAAATTGAAGTTATTTTTATCTAAATTTACTCAAATATAGATCCTACAACAAAAATACTCAACAAAATCCAAAATAATTCAAGTTGATTTCAAATAAATTTATTAAAATTTGACACTTCCAACTAACAATTTTTTCACAATCCTAAAAATTGAAGATATTTTCATCTAAATTTACTCAAATATAGATCTTACAACAAAAATACTCAGCAAATTCCAAAATTATCCAAGTTGATTTCAAATAAATTTATTAAAATTTGACAAAAATCGTGACAAAATCCAAAAAATCGAAGTTATTTTCATCTAAATTTACTCAATTGTAGATCCTACAACAAAAATACTCAAGAAAATCCAAAAAATCCAATTTGGTTTCAAATAAATTTATTAAAATTTGACACTTCCATCAAAAATTTTTTCACAATCCACAAAATTGAAGTTATTTGCATCTAAATTTATTCAATTGTAGATCCTACAACAAAAATACTCAAGAAAATCCAAAAAATCGAATTTGGTTTCAAATAAATTTATTAAAATTTGACACTTCCAACTAAAATTTTTTTCACAATCCACAAAATTGAAGTTATTTTCATCTAAATTTTCTCAAATATAGATCCTACAACAAAAATACTCAACAAAATCCAAAATAATTCAAGTTGATTTCAAATAAATATATTAAAATTTGACACTTCCAACTAAAATTTTTTTCACAATCCTAAAAATTGAAGATATTTTCATCTAAATGTACCCAAATATTGATCCTACAACAAAAACACTCAACAAATTCCAAAATTATCCAAGTTGATTTCAAATAAATTTATTAAAATTTGACAAAAATCGTGACAAAATCCAAAAAATCGAAGTTATTTTCATCTAAATTTACTCAATTGTAGATCCTACAACAAAAGTACTCAAGAAAATCCAAAAAATCGAATTTGGTTTCAAATAAATTTATTAAAATTTGACACTTCCAACTAAAATTTTTTTCACAATCCACAAAATTGAAGTTATTTTCATCTAAATTTACTCAAATATAGATCCTCCAACAAAAATACTCAACAAAATCCAAAATAATTCAAGTTGATTTCAAATAAATTTATTAAAATTTGACACTTCCAACTAAAATTTTTTTCACAATCCTAAAAATTGAAGATATTTTCATCTAAATTTACCCAAATATTGGTCCTACAACAAAAATACTCAACAAATTCCAAAATTATCCAAGTTGATTTCAAATAAATTTATTAAAATTTGACAAAAATCGTGACAAAATCCAAAAAATCGAAGTTATTTTCATCTGAATTTACTCAATTCTAGATCCTACAACAAAAATACTCAAGAAAATCCAAAATTATCCAAGTTGATTTCAAATAAATTTATTAAAATTTGACAAAAATCGTGACAAAATCCAAAAAATCGAAGTTATTTTCATCTAAATTTACTCAATTGTAGATCCTACAACAAAAATACTCAAGAAAATCCAAAAAATCGAATTTGGTTTCCAATAAATTTATTAAAATTTGACACTTCCAACTAAAATTTTTTTCACAATCCACAAAATTGAAGTTATTTTCATCTAAATTTACTCAAATATAGATCCTACAACAAAAATACTCAACAAAATCCAAAATAATTCAAGTTGATTTCAAATAAATTTATTAAAATTTGACAAAAATCGTGACAAAATCCAAAAAATCGAAGTTATTTTCATCTAAATTTACTCAATTCTAGATCCTACAACAAAAATACTCAAGAAAATCCAAAATTATCCAAGTTGATTTCAAATAAATTTATTAAAATTTGACAAAAATCGTGACAAAATCCAAAATATCGAAGTTATTTTCATCTAAATTTACTCAATTGTAGATCCCACAACAAAAATTCTCAAGAAAATAAAAAAAAACGAATTTGGTTTCCAATAAATTTATTAAAATTTGACACTTCCACCTAAAATTTTTTTCACAATCCACAAAATTGAAGTTATTTTCATCTAAATTTACTCAAATATAGATCCTACAACAAAAATACTCAACAAAATCCAAAATAATTCAAGGTGATTTCAAATAAATTTATTAAAATTTGACACTTCCAACTAAAATTTTTTTCACAATCCTAAAAATTGAAGATATTTTCATCTAAATTTACTCAAATATAGATCTTACAACAAAAATACTCAACAAATTCCAAAATTATCCAAGTTGATGTCAAAGAAATTTATTAAAATTTGACAAAAATCGTGACAAAATCCAAAAAATCGAAGTTATTTTCATCTAAATTTACTCAATTGTAGATCCTGCAACAAAAATACTCAAGAAAATCCAAAAAATCGAATTTGGTTTCAAATAAATTTATTAAAATTTGACACTTCCAACTAAATTTTTTTTCACAATCCTAAAAATTGAAGATATTTTCATCTAAATTTACCCAAATATTGATCCTACAACAAAAATACTCAACAAATTCCAAAATTATCCAAGTTGAATTCAAATAAATTTATTAAAATTTGACAAAAATCTTGACAAAATCCAAAAAATTGAAGTTATTTTCATCTAAATTTACTCAATTGTAGATCCTACAACAAAAATACTCAAGAAAATCCAAAAAATCGAATTTGGTTTCAAATAAATTTATTAAAATTTGACACTTCCAACTAAAATTTTTTTCACAATCCTAAAAATTGAAGATATTTTCATCTAAATGTACCCAAATATTGATCCTACAACAAAAACACTCAACAAATTCCAAAATTATACAAGTTGATTTCAAATAAATTTATTAAAATTTGACAAAAATCGTAACAAAATCCAAAAAATCGAAGTTATTTTCATCTAAATTTACTCAATTGTAGATCCTACAACAAAAGTACTCAAGAAAATCCAAAAAATCGAATTTGGTTTCAAATAAATTTATTAAAATTTGACACTTCCAACTAAAATTTTTTTCACAATCCACAAAATTGAAGTTATTTTCATCTAAATTTACTCAAATATAGATCCTCCAACAAAAATACTCAACAAAATCCAAAATAATTCAAGTTGATTTCAAATAAATTTATTAAAATTTGACACTTCCAACTAAAATTTTTTTCACAATCCTAAAAATTGAAGATATTTTCATCTAAATTTACCCAAATATTGGTCCTACAACAAAAATACTCAACAAATTCCAAAATTATCCAAGTTGATTTCAAATAAATTTATTAAAATTTGACAAAAATCGTTACAAAATCCAAAAAATCGAAGTGATTTTCATCCAAATTTACTCAATTCTAGATCCTACAACAAAAATACTCAAGAAAATCCAAAATTATCCAAGTTGATTTCAAATAAATTTATTAAAATTTGACAAAAATCGTGACAAAATCCAAAAAATCGAAGTTATTTTCATCTAAATTTACTCAATTGTAGATCCTACAACAAAAATACTCAAGAAAATCCAAAAAATCGAATTTGGTTTCAAATAAATTTATTAAAATTTGACACTTCCAACTAAAATTTTTTTCACAATCCTAAAAATTGAAGTTATTTTCATCTAAATTTACCCAAATATTGATCCTACAACAAAAATACTCAACAAATTCCAAAATCATCCAAGTTGAATTCAAATAAATTTATTAAAATTTGACAAAAATCTTGACAAAATCCAAAAAATCGAAGTTATTTTCATCTAAATTTACTCAATTGTAGATCCTACAACAAAAATACTCAAGAAAATCCAAACAATCGAATTTGGTTTCAAATAAATTTATTAAAATTTGACACTTCCAACTAAAATTTTTTTCACAATCCTAAAAATTGAAGATATTTTCATCTAAATGTACCCAAATATTGATCCTACAACAAAAACACTCAACAAATTCTAAAATTATCCAAGTTGATTTCAAATAAATTTATTAAAATTTGACAAAAATCGTGACAAAATCCAAAAAATCGAAGTTATTTTCATCTAAATTTACTCAATTGTAGATCCTACAACAAAAGTACTCAAGAAAATCCAAAAAATCGAATTTGGTTTCAAATAAATTTATTAAAATTTGACACTTCCAACTAAAATTTTTTTCTCAATCCACAAAATTGAAGTTATTTTCATCTAAATTTACTCAAATATAGATCCTCCAACAAAAATACTCAACAAAATCCAAAATAATTCAAGTTGATTTCAAATAAATTTATTAAAATTTGACACTTCCAACTAAAATTTTTTTCACAATCCTAAAAATTGAAGATATTTTCATCTAAATTTACCCAAATATTGGTCCTACAACAAAAATACTCAACAAATTCCAAAATTATCCAAGTTGATTTCAAATAAATTTATTAAAATTTGACAAAAATCGTGACAAAATCCAAAAAATCGAAGTTATTTTCATCTGAATTTACTCAATTCTAGATCCTACAACAAAAATACTCAAGAAAATCCAAAATTATCCAAGTTGATTTCAAATAAATTTATTAAAATTTGACAAAAATCGTGACAAAATCCAAAAAATCGAAGTTATTTTCATCTAAATTTACTCAATTGTAGATCCTACAACAAAAATACTCAAGAAAATCCAAAAAATCGAATTTGGTTTCCAATAAATTTATTAAAATTTGACACTTCCAACTAAAATTTTTTTCACAATCCACAAAATTGAAGTTATTTTCATCTAAATTAACTCAAATATAGATCCTACAACAAAAATACTCAACAAAATCCAAAATAATTCAAGTTGATTTCAAATAAATTTATTAAAATTTGACACTTCCAACTAAAATTTTTTTCACAATCCTAAAAATTGAAGATATTTTCAACTAAATTTACCCAAATATTGATCCTACAACAAAAATACTCAACAAATTCCAAAATTATCCAAGTTGATTTCAAATAAATTTATTAAAATTTGACAAAAATCGTGACAAAATCCAAAAAATCGAAGTTATTTTCATCTAAATTTACTCAATTCTAGATCCTACAACAAAAATACTCAAGAAAATCCAAAATTATCCAAGTTGATTTCAAATAAATTTATTAAAATTTGACAAAAATCGTGACAAAATCCAAAATATCGAAGTTATTTTCATCTAAATTTACTCAATTGTAGATCCTACAACAAAAATACTCAAGAAAATCCAAAAAAACGAATTTGGTTTCCAATAAATTTATTAAAATTTGACACTTCCACCTAAAATTTTTTTCACAATCCACAAAATTGAAGTTATTTTCATCTAAATTTACTCAAATATAGATCCTACAACAAAAATACTCAACAAAATCCAAAATAATTCAAGTTGATTTCAAATAAATTTATTAAAATTTGACACTTCCAACTAAAATTTTTTTCACAATCCTAAAAATTGAAGATATTTTCATCTAAATTTACTCAAATATAGATCTTACAACAAAAATACTCAACAAATTCCAAAATTATCCAAGTTGATGTCAAAGAAATTTATTAAAATTTGACAAAAATCGTGACAAAATCCAAAAAATCGAAGTTATTTTCATCTAAATTTACTCAATTGTAGATCCTACAACAAAAATACTCAAGAAAATCCAAAAAATCGAATTTGGTTTCAAATAAATTTATTAAAATTTGACACTTCCAACTAAATTTTTTTTCACAATCCTAAAAATTGAAGATATTTTCATCTAAATTTACCCAAATATTGATCCTACAACAAAAATACTCAACAAATTCCAAAATTATCCAAGTTGAATTCAAATAAATTTATTAAAATTTGACAAAAATCTTGACAAAATCAAAAAAATCGAAGTTATTTTCATCTAAATTTACTCAATTGTAGATCCTACAACAAAAATACTCAAGAAAATCCAAAAAATCGAATTTGGTTTCAAATAAATTTATTAAAATTTGACACTTCCAACTAAAATTTTTTTCACAATCCTAAAAATTGAAGATATTTTCATCTAAATGTACCCAAATATTGATCCTACAACAAAAACACTCAACAAATTCCAAAATTATCCAAGTTGATTTCAAATAAATTTATTAAAATTTGACAAAAATCGTGACAAAATCCAAAAAATCGAAGTTATTTTCATCTAAATTTACTCAATTGTAGATCCTACAACAAAAGTACTCAAGAAAATCCAAAAAATCGAATTTGGTTTCAAATAAATTTATTAAAATTTGACACTTCCAACTAAAATTTTTTTCACAATCCACAAAATTGAAGTTATTTTCATCTAAATTTACTCAAATATAGATCCTCCAACAAAAATACTCAACAAAATCCAAAATAATTCAAGTTGATTTCAAATAAATTTATTAAAATTTGACACTTCCAACTAAAATTTTTTTCACAATCCTAAAAATTGAAGATATTTTCATCTAAATTTACCCAAATATTGGTCCTACAACAAAAATACTCAACAAATTCCAAAATTATCCAAGTTGATTTCAAATAAATTTATTAAAATTTGACAAATATCGTGACAAAATCCAAAAAATCGAAGTTATTTTCATCTAAATTTACTCAATTCTAGATCCTACAACAAAAATACTCAAGAAAATCCAAAATTATCCAAGTTGATTTCAAATAAATTTATTAAAATTTGACAAAAATCGTGACAAAATCCAAAAAATCGAAGTTATTTTCATCTAAATTTACTCAATTGTAGATCCTACAACCAAAATACTCAAGAAAATCCAAAAAATCGAATTTGGTTTCCAATAAATTTATTAAAATTTGACACTTCCAACTAAAATTTTTTTCACAATCCACAAAATTGAAGTTATTTTCATCTAAATTTACTCAAATATAGATCCTACAACAAAAATACTCAACAAAATCCAAAATAATTCAAGTTGATTTCAAATAAATTTATTAAAATTTGACACTTCCAACTAACAATTTTTTCACAATCCTAAAAATTGAAGATATTTTCATCTAAATTTACTCAAATATAGATCTTACAACAAAAATACTCAGCAAATTCCAAAATTATCCAAGTTGATTTCAAATAAATTTATTAAAATTTGACAAAAATCGTGACAAAATCCAAAAAATCGAAGTTATTTTCATCTGAATTTACTCAATTCTAGATCCTACAACAAAAATACTCAAGAAAATCCAAAATTATCCAAGTTGATTTCAAATAAATTTATTAAAATTTGACAAAAATCGTGACAAAATCCAAAAAATCGAAGTTATTTTCATCTAAATTTACTCAATTGTAGATCCTACAACAAAAATACTCAAGAAAATCCAAAAAATCGAATTTGGTTTCCAATAAATTTATTAAAATTTGACACTTCCAACTAAAATTTTTTTCACAATCCACAAAATTGAAGTTATTTTCATCTAAATTTACTCAAATATAGATCCTACAACAAAAATACTCAACAAAATCCAAAATAATTCAAGTTGATTTCAAATAAATTTATTAAAATTTGACAAAAATCGTGACAAAATCCAAAAAATCGAAGTTATTTTCATCTAAATTTACTCAATTCTAGATCCTACAACAAAAATACTCAAGAAAATCCAAAATTATCCAAGTTGATTTCAAATAAATTTATTAAAATTTGACCAAAATCGTGACAAAATCCAAAATATCGAAGTTATTTTCATCTAAATTTACTCAATTGTAGATCCCACAACAAAAATTCTCAAGAAAATAAAAAAAAACGAATTTGGTTTCCAATAAATTTATTAAAATTTGACACTTCCACCTAAAATTTTTTTCACAATCCACAAAATTGAAGTTATTTTCATCTAAATTTACTCAAATATAGATCCTACAACAAAAATACTCAACAAAATCCAAAATAATTCAAGTTGATTTCAAATAAATTTATTAAAATTTGACACTTCCAACTAAAATTTTTTTCACAATCCTAAAAATTGAAGATATTTTCATCTAAATTTACTCAAATATAGATCTTACAACAAAAATACTCAACAAATTCCAAAATTATCCAAGTTGATGTCAAAGAAATTTATTAAAATTTGACAAAAATCGTGACAAAATCCAAAAAATCGAAGTTATTTTCATCTAAATTTACTCAATTGTAGATCCTGCAACAAAAATACTCAAGAAAATCCAAAAAATCGAATTTGGTTTCAAATAAATTTATTAAAATTTGACACTTCCAACTAAATTTTTTTTCACAATCCTAAAAATTGAAGATATTTTCATCTAAATTTACCCAAATATTGATCCTACAACAAAAATACTCAACAAATTCCAAAATTATCCAAGTTGAATTCAAATAAATTTATTAAAATTTGACAAAAATCTTGACAAAATCCAAAAAATCGAAGTTATTTTCATCTAAATTTACTCAATTGTAGATCCTACAACAAAAATACTCAAGAAAATCCAAAAAATCGAATTTGGTTTCAAATAAATTTATTAAAATTTGACACTTCCAACTAAAATTTTTTTCACAATCCTAAAAATTGAAGATATTTTCATCTAAATGTACCCAAATATTGATCCTACAACAAAAACACTCAACAAATTCCAAAATTATACAAGTTGATTTCAAATAAATTTATTAAAATTTGACAAAAATCGTAACAAAATCCAAAAAATCGAAGTTATTTTCATCTAAATTTACTCAATTCTAGATCCTACAACAAAAATACTCAAGAAAATCCAAAATTATCCAAGTTGATTTCAAATAAATTTATTAAAATTTGACAAAAATCGTGACAAAATCCAAAAAATCGAAGTTATTTTCATCTAAATTTACTCAATTGTAGATCCTACAACAAAAATACTCAAGAAAATCCAAAAAATCGAATTTGGTTTCTAATAAATTTATTAAAATTTGACACTTCCAACTAAAATTTTTTTCACAATCCTAAAAATTGAAGTTATTTTCATCTAAATTTACCCAAATATTGATCCTACAACAAAAATACTCAACAAATTCCAAAATCATCCAAGTTGAATTCAAATAAATTTATTAAAATTTGACAAAAATCTTGACAAAATCCAAAAAATCGAAGTTATTTTCATCTAAATTTACTCAATTGTAGATCCTACAACAAAAATACTCAAGAAAATCCAAACAATCGAATTTGGTTTCAAATAAATTTATTAAAATTTGACACTTCCAACTAAAATTTTTTTCACAATCCTAAAAATTGAAGATATTTTCATCTAAATGTACCCAAATATTGATCCTACAACAAAAACACTCAACAAATTCTAAAATTATCCAAGTTGATTTCAAATAAATTTATTAAAATTTGACAAAAATCGTGACAAAATCCAAAAAATCGAAGTTATTTTCATCTAAATTTACTCAATTGTAGATCCTACAACAAAAGTACTCAAGAAAATCCAAAAAATCGAATTTGGTTTCAAATAAATTTATTAAAATTTGACACTTCCAACTAAAAATTTTTTTCTCAATCCACAAAATTGAAGTTATTTTCATCTAAATTTACTCAAATATAGATCCTCCAACAAAAATACTCAACAAAATCCAAAATAATTCAAGTTGATTTCAAATAAATTTATTAAAATTTGACACTTCCAACTAAAATTTTTTTCACAATCCTAAAAATTGAAGATATTTTCATCTAAATTTACCCAAATATTGGTCCTACAACAAAAATACTCAACAAATTCCAAAATTATCCAAGTTGATTTCAAATAAATTTATTAAAATTTGACAAAAATCGTGACAAAATCCAAAAAATCGAAGTTATTTTCATCTGAATTTACTCAATTCTAGATCCTACAACAAAAATACTCAAGAAAATCCAAAATTATCCAAGTTGATTTCAAATAAATTTATTAAAATTTGACAAAAATCGTGACAAAATCCAAAAAATCGAAGTTATTTTCATCTAAATTTACTCAATTGTAGATCCTACAACAAAAATACTCAAGAAAATCCAAAAAATCGAATTTGGTTTCCAATAAATTTATTAAAATTTGACACTTCCAACTAAAATTTTTTTCACAATCCACAAAATTGAAGTTATTTTCATCTAAATTAACTCAAATATAGATCCTACAACAAAAATACTCAACAAAATCCAAAATAATTCAAGTTGATTTCAAATAAATTTATTAAAATTTGACACTTCCAACTAAAATTTTTTTCACAATCCTAAAAATTGAAGATATTTTCAACTAAATTTACCCAAATATTGATCCTACAACAAAAATACTCAACAAATTCCAAAATTATCCAAGTTGATTTCAAATAAATTTATTAAAATTTGACAAAAATCGTGACAAAATCCAAAAAATCGAAGTTATTTTCATCTAAATTTACTCAATTCTAGATCCTACAACAAAAATACTCAAGAAAATCCAAAATTATCCAAGTTGATTTCAAATAAATTTATTCAAATTTGACAAAAATCGTGACAAAATCCAAAATATCGAAGTTATTTTCATCTAAATTTACTCAATTGTAGATCCTACAACAAAAATACTCAAGAAAATCCAAAAAAACGAATTTGGTTTCCAATAAATTTATTAAAATTTGACACTTCCACCTAAAATTTTTTTCACAATCCACAAAATTGAAGTTATTTTCATCTAAATTTACTCAAATATAGATCCTACAACAAAAATACTCAACAAAATCCAAAATAATTCAAGTTGATTTCAAATAAATTTATTAAAATTTGACACTTCCAACTAAAATTTTTTTCACAATCCTAAAAATTGAAGATATTTTCATCTAAATTTACTCAAATATAGATCTTACAACAAAAATACTCAACAAATTCCAAAATTATCCAAGTTGATGTCAAAGAAATTTATTAAAATTTGACAAAAATCGTGACAAAATCCAAAAAATCGAAGTTATTTTCATCTAAATTTACTCAATTGTAGATCCTACAACAAAAATACTCAAGAAAATCCAAAAAATCGAATTTGGTTTCAAATAAATTTATTAAAATTTGACACTTCCAACTAAATTTTTTTTCACAATCCTAAAAATTGAAGATATTTTCATCTAAATTTACCCAAATATTGATCCTACAACAAAAATACTCAACAAATTCCAAAATTATCCAAGTTGAATTCAAATAAATTTATTAAAATTTGACAAAAATCTTGACAAAATCAAAAAAATCGAAGTTATTTTCATCTAAATTTACTCAATTGTAGATCCTACAACAAAAATACTCAAGAAAATCCAAAATTATCCAAGTTGATTTCAAATAAATTTATTAAAATTTGACCAAAATCGTGACAAAATCCAAAATATCGAAGTTATTTTCATCTAAATTTACTCAATTGTAGATCCCACAACAAAAATTCTCAAGAAAATAAAAAAAAACGAATTTGGTTTCCAATAAATTTATTAAAATTTGACACTTCCACCTAAAATTTTTTTCACAATCCACAAAATTGAAGTTATTTTCATCTAAATTTACTCAAATATAGATCCTACAACAAAAATACTCAACAAAATCCAAAATAATTCAAGTTGATTTCAAATAAATTTATTAAAATTTGACACTTCCAACTAAAATTTTTTTCACAATCCTAAAAATTGAAGATATTTTCATCTAAATTTACTCAAATATAGATCTTACAACAAAAATACTCAACAAATTCCAAAATTATCCAAGTTGATGTCAAAGAAATTTATTAAAATTTGACAAAAATCGTGACAAAATCCAAAAAATCGAAGTTATTTTCATCTAAATTTACTCAATTGTAGATCCTGCAACAAAAATACTCAAGAAAATCCAAAAAATCGAATTTGGTTTCAAATAAATTTATTAAAATTTGACACTTCCAACTAAATTTTTTTTCACAATCCTAAAAATTGAAGATATTTTCATCTAAATTTACCCAAATATTGATCCTACAACAAAAATACTCAACAAATTCCAAAATTATCCAAGTTGAATTCAAATAAATTTATTAAAATTTGACAAAAATCTTGACAAAATCCAAAAAATCGAAGTTATTTTCATCTAAATTTACTCAATTGTAGATCCTACAACAAAAATACTCAAGAAAATCCAAAAAATCGAATTTGGTTTCAAATAAATTTATTAAAATTTGACACTTCCAACTAAAATTTTTTTCACAATCCTAAAAATTGAAGATATTTTCATCTAAATGTACCCAAATATTGATCCTACAACAAAAACACTCAACAAATTCCAAAATTATACAAGTTGATTTCAAATAAATTTATTAAAATTTGACAAAAATCGTAACAAAATCCAAAAAATCGAAGTTATTTTCATCTAAATTTACTCAATTGTAGATCCTACAACAAAAGTACTCAAGAAAATCCAAAAAATCGAATTTGGTTTCAAATAAATTTATTAAAATTTGACACTTCCAACTAAAATTTTTTTCACAATCCACAAAATTGAAGTTATTTTCATCTAAATTTACTCAAATATAGATCCTCCAACAAAAATACTCAACAAAATCCAAAATAATTCAAGTTGATTTCAAATAAATTTATTAAAATTTGACACTTCCAACTAAAATTTTTTTCACAATCCTAAAAATTGAAGATATTTTCATCTAAATTTACCCAAATATTGGTCCTACAACAAAAATACTCAACAAATTCCAAAATTATCCAAGTTGATTTCAAATAAATTTATTAAAATTTGACAAAAATCGTTACAAAATCCAAAAAATCGAAGTGATTTTCATCTAAATTTACTCAATTCTAGATCCTACAACAAAAATACTCAAGAAAATCCAAAATTATCCAAGTTGATTTCAAATAAATTTATTAAAATTTGACAAAAATCGTGACAAAATCCAAAAAATCGAAGTTATTTTCATCTAAATTTACTCAATTGTAGATCCTACAACAAAAATACTCAAGAAAATCCAAAAAATCGAATTTGGTTTCTAATAAATTTATTAAAATTTGACACTTCCAACTAAAATTTTTTTCACAATCCTAAAAATTGAAGTTATTTTCATCTAAATTTACCCAAATATTGATCCTACAACAAAAATACTCAACAAATTCCAAAATCATCCAAGTTGAATTCAAATAAATTTATTAAAATTTGACAAAAATCTTGACAAAATCCAAAAAATCGAAGTTATTTTCATCTAAATTTACTCAATTGTAGATCCTACAACAAAAATACTCAAGAAAATCCAAACAATCGAATTTGGTTTCAAATAAATTTATTAAAATTTGACACTTCCAACTAAAATTTTTTTCACAATCCTAAAAATTGAAGATATTTTCATCTAAATGTACCCAAATATTGATCCTACAACAAAAACACTCAACAAATTCTAAAATTATCCAAGTTGATTTCAAATAAATTTATTAAAATTTGACAAAAATCGTGACAAAATCCAAAAAATCGAAGTTATTTTCATCTAAATTTACTCAATTGTAGATCCTACAACAAAAGTACTCAAGAAAATCCAAAAAATCGAATTTGGTTTCAAATAAATTTATTAAAATTTGACACTTCCAACTAAAATTTTTTTCTCAATCCACAAAATTGAAGTTATTTTCATCTAAATTTACTCAAATATAGATCCTCCAACAAAAATACTCAACAAAATCCAAAATAATTCAAGTTGATTTCAAATAAATTTATTAAAATTTGACACTTCCAACTAAAATTTTTTTCACAATCCTAAAAATTGAAGATATTTTCATCTAAATTTACCCAAATATTGGTCCTACAACAAAAATACTCAACAAATTCCAAAATTATCCAAGTTGATTTCAAATAAATTTATTAAAATTTGACAAAAATCGTGACAAAATCCAAAAAATCGAAGTTATTTTCATCTGAATTTACTCAATTCTAGATCCTACAACAAAAATACTCAAGAAAATCCAAAATTATCCAAGTTGATTTCAAATAAATTTATTAAAATTTGACAAAAATCGTGACAAAATCCAAAAAATCGAAGTTATTTTCATCTAAATTTACTCAATTGTAGATCCTACAACAAAAATACTCAAGAAAATCCAAAAAATCGAATTTGGTTTCCAATAAATTTATTAAAATTTGACACTTCCAACTAAAATTTTTTTCACAATCCACAAAATTGAAGTTATTTTCATCTAAATTAACTCAAATATAGATCCTACAACAAAAATACTCAACAAAATCCAAAATAATTCAAGTTGATTTCAAATAAATTTATTAAAATTTGACACTTCCAACTAAAATTTTTTTCACAATCCTAAAAATTGAAGATATTTTCAACTAAATTTACCCAAATATTGATCCTACAACAAAAATACTCAACAAATTCCAAAATTATCCAAGTTGATTTCAAATAAATTTATTAAAATTTGACAAAAATCGTGACAAAATCCAAAAAATCGAAGTTATTTTCATCTAAATTTACTCAATTCTAGATCCTACAACAAAAATACTCAAGAAAATCCAAAATTATCCAAGTTGATTTCAAATAAATTTATTAAAATTTGACAAAAATCGTGACAAAATCCAAAATATCGAAGTTATTTTCATCTAAATTTACTCAATTGTAGATCCTACAACAAAAATACTCAAGAAAATCAAAAAAAACGAATTTGGTTTCCAATAAATTTATTAAAATTTGACACTTCCACCTAAAATTTTTTTCACAATCCACAAAATTGAAGTTATTTTCATCTAAATTTACTCAAATATAGATCCTACAACAAAAATACTCAACAAAATCCAAAATAATTCAAGTTGATTTCAAATAAATTTATTAAAATTTGACACTTCCAACTAAATTTTTTTTCACAATCCTAAAAATTGAAGATATTTTCATCTAAATTTACTCAAATATAGATCTTACAACAAAAATACACAACAAATTCCAAAATTATCCAAGTTGATGTCAAAGAAATTTATTAAAATTTGACAAAAATCGTGACAAAATCCAAAAAATCGAAGTTATTTTCATCTAAATTTACTCAATTGTAGATCCTACAACAAAAATACTCAAGAAAATCCAAAAAATCGAATTTGGTTTCAAATAAATTTATTAAAATTTGACACTTCCAACTAAATTTTTTTTCACAATCCTAAAAATTGAAGATATTTTCATCTAAATTTACCCAAATATTGATCCTACAACAAAAATACTCAACAAATTCCAAAATTATCCAAGTTGAATTCAAATAAATTTATTAAAATTTGACAAAAATCTTGACAAAATCAAAAAAATCGAAGTTATTTTCATCTAAATTTACTCAATTGTAGATCCTACAACAAAAATACTCAAGAAAATCCAAAAAATCGAATTTGGTTTCAAATAAATTTATTAAAATTTGACACTTCCAACTAAAATTTTTTTCACAATCCTAAAAATTGAAGATATTTTCATCTAAATGTACCCAAATATTGATCCTACAACAAAAACACTCAACAAATTCCAAAATTATCCAAGTTGATTTCAAATAAATTTATTAAAATTTGACAAAAATCGTGACAAAATCCAAAAAATCGAAGTTATTTTCATCTAAATTTACTCAATTGTAGATCCTACAACAAAAATACTCAAGAAAATCCAAAAAATCGAATTTGGTTTCCAATAAATTTATTAAAATTTGACACTTCCAACTAAAATTTTTTTCACAATCCACAAAATTGAAGTTATTTTCATCTAAATTAACTCAAATATAGATCCTACAACAAAAATACTCAACAAAATCCAAAATAATTCAAGTTGATTTCAAATAAATTTATTAAAATTTGACACTTCCAACTAAAATTTTTTTCACAATCCTAAAAATTGAAGATATTTTCAACTAAATTTACCCAAATATTGATCCTACAACAAAAATACTCAACAAATTCCAAAATTATCCAAGTTGATTTCAAATAAATTTATTAAAATTTGACAAAAATCGTGACAAAATCCAAAAAATCGAAGTTATTTTCATCTAAATTTACTCAATTCTAGATCCTACAACAAAAATACTCAAGAAAATCCAAAATTATCCAAGTTGATTTCAAATAAATTTATTAAAATTTGACAAAAATCGTGACAAAATCCAAAATATCGAAGTTATTTTCATCTAAATTTACTCAATTGTAGATCCTACAACAAAAGTACTCAAGAAAATCCAAAAAATCGAATTTGGTTTCAAATAAATTTATTAAAATTTGACACTTCCAACTAAAATTTTTTTCACAATCCACAAAATTGAAGTTATTTTCATCTAAATTTACTCAAATATAGATCCTCCAACAAAAATACTCAACAAAATCCAAAATAATTCAAGTTGATTTCAAATAAATTTATTAAAATTTGACACTTCCAACTAAAATTTTTTTCACAATCCTAAAAATTGAAGATATATTCATCTAAATTTACCCAAATATTGGTCCTACAACAAAAATACTCAACAAATTCCAAAATTATCCAAGTTGATTTCAAATAAATTTATTAAAATTTGACAAAAATCGTTACAAAATCCAAAAAATCGAAGTGATTTTCATCTAAATTTACTCAATTCTAGATCCTACAACAAAAATACTCAAGAAAATCCAAAATTATCCAAGTTGATTTCAAATAAATTTATTAAAATTTGACAAAAATCGTGACAAAATCCAAAAAATCGAAGTTATTTTCATCTAAATTTACTCAATTGTAGATCCTACAACAAAAATACTCAAGAAAATCCAAAAAATCGAATTTGGTTTCTAATAAATTTATTAAAATTTGACACTTCCAACTAAAATTTTTTTCACAATCCTAAAAATTGAAGTTATTTTCATCTAAATTTACCCAAATATTGATCCTACAACAAAAATACTCAACAAATTCCAAAATCATCCAAGTTGAATTCAAATAAATTTATTAAAATTTGACAAAAATCTTGACAAAATCCAAAAAATCGAAGTTATTTTCATCTAAATTTACTCAATTGTAGATCCTACAACAAAAATACTCAAGAAAATCCAAACAATCGAATTTGGTTTCAAATAAATTTATTAAAATTTGACACTTCCAACTAAAATTTTTTTCACAATCCTAAAAATTGAAGATATTTTCATCTAAATGTACCCAAATATTGATCCTACAACAAAAACACTCAACAAATTCCAAATTATCCAAGTTGATTTCAAATAAATTTATTAAAATTTGACAAAAATCGTGACAAAATCCAAAAAATCGAAGTTATTTTCATCTAAATTTACTCAATTGTAGATCCTACAACAAAAGTACTCAAGAAAATCCAAAAAATCGAATTTGGTTTCAAATAAATTTATTAAAATTTGACACTTCCAACTAAAATTTTTTTCTCAATCCACAAAATTGAAGTTATTTTCATCTAAATTTACTCAAATATAGATCCTCCAACAAAAATACTCAACAAAATCCAAAATAATTCAAGTTGATTTCAAATAAATTTATTAAAATTTGACACTTCCAACTAAAATTTTTTTCACAATCCTAAAAATTGAAGATATTTTAATCTAAATTTACCCAAATATTGGTCCTACAACAAAAATACTCAACAAATTCCAAAATTATCCAAGTTGATTTCAAATAAATTTATTAAAATTTGACAAAAATCGTGACAAAATCCAAAAAATCGAAGTTATTTTCATCTGAATTTACTCAATTCTAGATCCTACAACAAAAATACTCAAGAAAATCCAAAATTATCCAAGTTGATTTCAAATAAATTTATTAAAATTTGACAAAAATCGTGACAAAATCCAAAAAATCGAAGTTATTTTCATCTAAATTTACTCAATTGTAGATCCTACAACAAAAATACTCAAGAAAATCCAAAAAATCGAATTTGGTTTCCAATAAATTTATTAAAATTTGACACTTCCACCTAAAATTTTTTTCACAATCCACAAAATTGAAGTTATTTTCATCTAAATTTACTCAAATATAGATCCTACAACAAAAATACTCAACAAAATCCAAAATAATTCAAGTTGATTTCAAATAAATTTATTAAAATTTGACACTTCCAACTAAAATTTTTTTCACAATCCTAAAAATTGAAGATATTTTCATCTAAATTTACTCAAATATAGATCTTACAACAAAAATACACAACAAATTCCAAAATTATCCAAGTTGATGTCAAAGAAATTTATTAAAATTTGACAAAAATCGTGACAAAATCCAAAAAATCGAAGTTATTTTCATCTAAATTTACTCAATTGTAGATCCTACAACAAAAATACTCAAGAAAATCCAAAAAATCGAATTTGGTTTCAAATAAATTTATTAAAATTTGACACTTCCAACTAAATTTTTTTTCACAATCCTAAAAATTGAAGATATTTTCATCTAAATTTACCCAAATATTGATCCTACAACAAAAATACTCAACAAATTCCAAAATTATCCAAGTTGAATTCAAATAAATTTATTAAAATTTGACAAAAATCTTGACAAAATCAAAAAAATCGAAGTTATTTTCATCTAAATTTACTCAATTGTAGATCCTACAACAAAAATACTCAAGAAAATCCAAAAAATCGAATTTGGTTTCAAATAAATTTATTAAAATTTGACACTTCCAACTAAAATTTTTTTCACAATCCTAAAAATTGAAGATATTTTCATCTAAATGTACCCAAATATTGATCCTACAACAAAAACACTCAACAAATTCCAAAATTATCCAAGTTGATTTCAAATAAATTTATTAAAATTTGACAAAAATCGTGACAAAATCCAAAAAATCGAAGTTATTTTCATCTAAATTTACTCAATTGTAGATCCTACAACAAAAATACTCAAGAAAATCCAAAAAATCGAATTTGGTTTCCAATAAATTTATTAAAATTTGACACTTCCAACTAAAATTTTTTTCACAATCCACAAAATTGAAGTTATTTTCATCTAAATTAACTCAAATATAGATCCTACAACAAAAATACTCAACAAAATCCAAAATAATTCAAGTTGATTTCAAATAAATTTATTAAAATTTGACACTTCCAACTAAAATTTTTTTCACAATCCTAAAAATTGAAGATATTTTCAACTAAATTTACCCAAATATTGATCCTACAACAAAAATACTCAACAAATTCCAAAATTATCCAAGTTGATTTCAAATAAATTTATTAAAATTTGACAAAAATCGTGACAAAATCCAAAAAATCGAAGTTATTTTCATCTAAATTTACTCAATTCTAGATCCTACAACAAAAATACTCAAGAAAATCCAAAATTATCCAAGTTGATTTCAAATAAATTTATTAAAATTTGACAAAAATCGTGACAAAATCCAAAATATCGAAGTTATTTTCATCTAAATTTACTCAATTGTAGATCCTACAACAAAAATACTCAAGAAAATCCAAAAAAACGAATTTGGTTTCCAATAAATTTATTAAAATTTGACACTTCCACCTAAAATTTTTTTCACAATCCACAAAATTGAAGTTATTTTCATCTAAATTAACTCAAATATAGATCCTACAACAAAAATACTCAACAAAATCCAAAATAATTCAAGTTGATTTCAAATAAATTTATTAAAATTTGACACTTCCAACTAAAATTTTTTTCACAATCCTAAAAATTGAAGATATTTTCAACTAAATTTACCCAAATATTGATCCTACAACAAAAATACTCAACAAATTCCAAAATTATCCAAGTTGATTTCAAATAAATTTATTAAAATTTGACAAAAATCGTGACAAAATCCAAAAAATCGAAGTTATTTTCATCTAAATTTACTCAATTCTAGATCCTACAACAAAAATACTCAAGAAAATCCAAAATTATCCAAGTTGATTTCAAATAAATTTATTAAAATTTGACAAAAATCGTGACAAAATCCAAAATATCGAAGTTATTTTCATCTAAATTTACTCAATTGTAGATCCTACAACAAAAATACTCAAGAAAATCCAAAAAAACGAATTTGGTTTCCAATAAATTTATTAAAATTTGACACTTCCACCTAAAATTTTTTTCACAATCCACAAAATTGAAGTTATTTTCATCTAAATTTACTCAAATATAGATCCTACAACAAAAATACTCAACAAAATCCAAAATAATTCAAGTTGATTTCAAATAAATTTATTAAAATTTGACACTTCCAACTAAAATTTTTTTCACAATCCTAAAAATTGAAGATATTTTCATCTAAATTTACTCAAATATAGATCTTACAACAAAAATACTCAACAAATTCCAAAATTATCCAAGTTGATGTCAAAGAAATTTATTAAAATTTGACAAAAATCGTGACAAAATCCAAAAAATCGAAGTTATTTTCATCTAAATTTACTCAATTGTAGATCCTACAACAAAAATACTCAAGAAAATCCAAAAAATCGAATTTGGTTTCAAATAAATTTATTAAAATTTGACACTTCCAACTAAATTTTTTTTCACATTCCTAAAAATTGAAGATATTTTCATCTAAATTTACCCAAATATTGATCCTACAACAAAAATACTCAACAAATTCCAAAATTATCCAAGTTGATTTCAAATAAATTTATTAAAATTTGACAAAAATCGTGACAAAATCCAAAAAATCGAAGTTATTTTCATCTAAATTTACTCAATTCTAGATCCTACAACAAAAATACTCAAGAAAATCCAAAATTATCCAAGTTGATTTCAAATAAATTTATTAAAATTTGACAAAAATCGTGACAAAATCCAAAATATCGAAGTTATTTTCATCTAAATTTACTCAATTGTAGATCCTACAACAAAAATACTCAAGAAAATCCAAAAAAACGAATTTGGTTTCCAATAAATTTATTAAAATTTGACACTTCCACCTAAAATTTTTTTCACAATCCACAAAATTGAAGTTATTTTCATCTAAATTTACTCAAATATAGATCCTACAACAAAAATACTCAACAAAATCCAAAATAATTCAAGTTGATTTCAAATAAATTTATTAAAATTTGACACTTCCAACTAAAATTTTTTTCACAATCCTAAAAATTGAAGATATTTTCATCTAAATTTACTCAAATATAGATCTTACAACAAAAATACTCAACAAATTCCAAAATTATCCAAGTTGATGTCAAAGAAATTTATTAAAATTTGACAAAAATCGTGACAAAATCCAAAAAATCGAAGTTATTTTCATCTAAATTTACTCAATTGTAGATCCTACAACAAAAATACTCAAGAAAATCCAAAAAATCGAATTTGGTTTCAAATAAATTTATTAAAATTTGACACTTCAAACTAAAATTTTTTTCACAATCCTAAAAATTGAAGATATTTTCATCTAAATGTACCCAAATATTGATCCTACAACAAAAACACTCAACAAATTCCAAAATTATCCAAGTTGATTTCAAATAAATTTATTAAAATTTGACAAAAATCGTGACAAAATCCAAAAAATCGAAGTTATTTTCATCTAAATTTACTCAATTGTAGATCCTACAACAAAAGTACTCAAGAAAATCCAAAAAATCGAATTTGGTTTCAAATAAATTTATTAAAATTTGACACTTCCAACTAAAATTTTTTTCACAATCCACAAAATTGAAGTTATTTTCATCTAAATTTACTCAAATATAGATCCTCCAACAAAAATACTCAACAAAATCCAAAATAATTCAAGTTGATTTCAAATAAATTTATTAAAATTTGACACTTCCAACTAAAATTTTTTTCACAATCCTAAAAATTGAAGATATTTTCATCTAAATTTACTCAAATATAGATCTTACAACAAAAATACTCAACAAATTCCAAAATTATCCAAGTTGATGTCAAAGAAATTTATTAAAATTTGACAAAAATCGTGACAAAATCCAAAAAATCGAAGTTATTTTCATCTAAATTTACTCAATTGTAGATCCTGCAACAAAAATACTCAAGAAAATCCAAAAAATCGAATTTGGTTTCAAATAAATTTATTAAAATTTGACACTTCCAACTAAATTTTTTTTCACAATCCTAAAAATTGAAGATATTTTCATCTAAATTTACCCAAATATTGATCCTACAACAAAAATACTCAACAAATTCCAAAATTATCCAAGTTGAATTCAAATAAATTTATTAAAATTTGACAAAAATCTTGACAAAATCCAAAAAATCGAAGTTATTTTCATCTAAATTTACTCAATTGTAGATCCTACAACAAAAATACTCAAGAAAATCCAAAAAATCGAATTTGGTTTCAAATAAATTTATTAAAATTTGACACTTCCAACTAAAATTTTTTTCACAATCCTAAAAATTGAAGATATTTTCATCTAAATGTACCCAAATATTGATCCTACAACAAAAACACTCAACAAATTCCAAAATTATACAAGTTGATTTCAAATAAATTTATTAAAATTTGACAAAAATCGTAACAAAATCCAAAAAATCGAAGTTATTTTCATCTAAATTTACTCAATTGTAGATCCTACAACAAAAGTACTCAAGAAAATCCAAAAAATCGAATTTGGTTTCAAATAAATTTATTAAAATTTGACACTTCCAACTAAAATTTTTTTCACAATCCACAAAATTGAAGTTATTTTCATCTAAATTTACTCAAATATAGATCCTCCAACAAAAATACTCAACAAAATCCAAAATAATTCAAGTTGATTTCAAATAAATTTATTAAAATTTGACACTTCCAACTAAAATTTTTTTCACAATCCTAAAAATTGAAGATATATTCATCTAAATTTACCCAAATATTGGTCCTACAACAAAAATACTCAACAAATTCCAAAATCATCCAAGTTGAATTCAAATAAATTTATTAAAATTTGACAAAAATCTTGACAAAATCCAAAAAATCGAAGTTATTTTCATCTAAATTTACTCAATTGTAGATCCTACAACAAAAATACTCAAGAAAATCCAAACAATCGAATTTGGTTTCAAATAAATTTATTAAAATTTGACACTTCCAACTAAAATTTTTTTCACAATCCACAAAATTGAAGTTATTTTCATCTAAATTTACTCAATTCTAGATCCTACAACAAAAATACTCAAGAAAATCCAAAATTATCCAAGTTGATTTCAAATAAATTTATTAAAATTTGACAAAAATCGTGACAAAATCCAAAAAATCGAAGTTATTTTCATCTAAATTTACTCAATTGTAGATCCTACAACAAAAATACTCAAGAAAATCCAAAAAATCGAATTTGGTTTCGAATAAATTTATTAAAATTTGACACTTCCAACTAAAATTTTTTTCACAATCCTAAAAATTGAAGTTATTTTCATCTAAATTTACCCAAATATTGATCCTACAACAAAAATACTCAACAAATTCCAAAATCATCCAAGTTGAATTCAAATAAATTTATTAAAATTTGACAAAAATCTTGACAAAATCCAAAAAATCGAAGTTATTTTCATCTAAATTTACTCAATTGTAGATCCTACAACAAAAATACTCAAGAAAATCCAAACAATCGAATTTGGTTTCAAATAAATTTATTAAAATTTGACACTTCCAACTAAAATTTTTTTCACAATCCTAAAAATTGAAGATATTTTCATCTAAATGTACCCAAATATTGATCCTACAACAAAAACACTCAACAAATTCCAAATTATCCAAGTTGATTTCAAATAAATTTATTAAAATTTGACAAAAATCGTGACAAAATCCAAAAAATCGAAGTTATTTTCATCTAAATTTACTCAATTGTAGATCCTACAACAAAAGTACTCAAGAAAATCCAAAAAATCGAATTTGGTTTCAAATAAATTTATTAAAATTTGACACTTCCAACTAAAATTTTTTTCTCAATCCACAAAATTGAAGTTATTTTCATCTAAATTTACTCAAATATAGATCCTCCAACAAAAATACTCAACAAAATCCAAAATAATTCAAGTTGATTTCAAATAAATTTATTAAAATTTGACACTTCCAACTAAAATTTTTTTCACAATCCTAAAAATTGAAGATATTTTAATCTAAATTTACCCAAATATTGGTCCTACAACAAAAATACTCAACAAATTCCAAAATTATCCAAGTTGATTTCAAATAAATTTATTAAAATTTGACAAAAATCGTGACAAAATCCAAAAAATCGAAGTTATTTTCATCTGAATTTACTCAATTCTAGATCCTACAACAAAAATACTCAAGAAAATCCAAAATTATCCAAGTTGATTTCAAATAAATTTATTAAAATTTGACAAAAATCGTGACAAAATCCAAAAAATCGAAGTTATTTTCATCTAAATTTACTCAATTGTAGATCCTACAACAAAAATACTCAAGAAAATCCAAAAAATCGAATTTGGTTTCCAATAAATTTATTAAAATTTGACACTTCCACCTAAAATTTTTTTCACAATCCACAAAATTGAAGTTATTTTCATCTAAATTTACTCAAATATAGATCCTACAACAAAAATACTCAACAAAATCCAAAATAATTCAAGTTGATTTCAAATAAATTTATTAAAATTTGACACTTCCAACTAAAATTTTTTTCACAATCCTAAAAATTGAAGATATTTTCATCTAAATTTACTCAAATATAGATCTTACAACAAAAATACACAACAAATTCCAAAATTATCCAAGTTGATGTCAAAGAAATTTATTAAAATTTGACAAAAATCGTGACAAAATCCAAAAAATCGAAGTTATTTTCATCTAAATTTACTCAATTGTAGATCCTACAACAAAAATACTCAAGAAAATCCAAAAAATCGAATTTGGTTTCAAATAAATTTATTAAAATTTGACACTTCCAACTAAATTTTTTTTCACAATCCTAAAAATTGAAGATATTTTCATCTAAATTTACCCAAATATTGATCCTACAACAAAAATACTCAACAAATTCCAAAATTATCCAAGTTGAATTCAAATAAATTTATTAAAATTTGACAAAAATCTTGACAAAATCAAAAAAATCGAAGTTATTTTCATCTAAATTTACTCAATTGTAGATCCTACAACAAAAATACTCAAGAAAATCCAAAAAATCGAATTTGGTTTCAAATAAATTTATTAAAATTTGACACTTCCAACTAAAATTTTTTTCACAATCCTAAAAATTGAAGATATTTTCATCTAAATGTACCCAAATATTGATCCTACAACAAAAACACTCAACAAATTCCAAAATTATCCAAGTTGATTTCAAATAAATTTATTAAAATTTGACAAAAATCGTGACAAAATCCAAAAAATCGAAGTTATTTTCATCTAAATTTACTCAATTGTAGATCCTACAACAAAAATACTCAAGAAAATCCAAAAAATCGAATTTGGTTTCCAATAAATTTATTAAAATTTGACACTTCCAACTAAAATTTTTTTCACAATCCACAAAATTGAAGTTATTTTCATCTAAATTAACTCAAATATAGATCCTACAACAAAAATACTCAACAAAATCCAAAATAATTCAAGTTGATTTCAAATAAATTTATTAAAATTTGACACTTCCAACTAAAATTTTTTTCACAATCCTAAAAATTGAAGATATTTTCAACTAAATTTACCCAAATATTGATCCTACAACAAAAATACTCAACAAATTCCAAAATTATCCAAGTTGATTTCAAATAAATTTATTAAAATTTGACAAAAATCGTGACAAAATCCAAAAAATCGAAGTTATTTTCATCTAAATTTACTCAATTCTAGATCCTACAACAAAAATACTCAAGAAAATCCAAAATTATCCAAGTTGATTTCAAATAAATTTATTAAAATTTGACAAAAATCGTGACAAAATCCAAAATATCGAAGTTATTTTCATCTAAATTTACTCAATTGTAGATCCTACAACAAAAATACTCAAGAAAATCCAAAAAAACGAATTTGGTTTCCAATAAATTTATTAAAATTTGACACTTCCACCTAAAATTTTTTTCACAATCCACAAAATTGAAGTTATTTTCATCTAAATTTACTCAAATATAGATCCTACAACAAAAATACTCAACAAAATCCAAAATAATTCAAGTTGATTTCAAATAAATTTATTAAAATTTGACACTTCCAACTAAAATTTTTTTCACAATCCTAAAAATTGAAGATATTTTCATCTAAATTTACTCAAATATAGATCTTACAACAAAAATACTCAACAAATTCCAAAATTATCCAAGTTGATGTCAAAGAAATTTATTAAAATTTGACAAAAATCGTGACAAAATCCAAAAAATCGAAGTTATTTTCATCTAAATTTACTCAATTCTAGATCCTACAACAAAAATACTCAAGAAAATCCAAAATTATCCAAGTTGATTTCAAATAAATTTATTAAAATTTGACAAAAATCGTGACAAAATCCAAAATATCGAAGTTATTTTCATCTAAATTTACTCAATTGTAGATCCTACAACAAAAATACTCAAGAAAATCCAAAAAAACGAATTTGGTTTCCAATAAATTTATTAAAATTTGACACTTCCACCTAAAATTTTTTTCACAATCCACAAAATTGAAGTTATTTTCATCTAAATTTACTCAAATATAGATCCTACAACAAAAATACTCAACAAAATCCAAAATAATTCAAGTTGATTTCAAATAAATTTATTAAAATTTGACACTTCCAACTAAAATTTTTTTCACAATCCTAAAAATTGAAGATATTTTCATCTAAATTTACTCAAATATAGATCTTACAACAAAAATACTCAACAAATTCCAAAATTATCCAAGTTGATGTCAAAGAAATTTATTAAAATTTGACAAAAATCGTGACAAAATCCAAAAAATCGAAGTTATTTTCATCTAAATTTACTCAATTGTAGATCCTACAACAAAAATACTCAAGAAAATCCAAAAAATCGAATTTGGTTTCAAATAAATTTATTAAAATTTGACACTTCCAACTAAATTTTTTTTCACAATCCTAAAAATTGAAGATATTTTCATCTAAATTTACCCAAATATTGATCCTACAACAAAAATACTCAACAAATTCCAAAATTATCCAAGTTGAATTCAAATAAATTTATTAAAATTTGACAAAAATCTTGACAAAATCAAAAAAATCGAAGTTATTTTCATCTAAATTTACTCAATTGTAGATCCTACAACAAAAATACTCAAGAAAATCCAAAAAATCGAATTTGGTTTCAAATAAATTTATTAAAATTTGACACTTCCAACTAAAATTTTTTTCACAATCCTAAAAATTGAAGATATTTTCATCTAAATGTACCCAAATATTGATCCTACAACAAAAACACTCAACAAATTCCAAAATTATCCAAGTTGATTTCAAATAAATTTATTAAAATTTGACAAAAATCGTGACAAAATCCAAAAAATCGAAGTTATTTTCATCTAAATTTACTCAATTGTAGATCCTACAACAAAAGTACTCAAGAAAATCCAAAAAATCGAATTTGGTTTCAAATAAATTTATTAAAATTTGACACTTCCAACTAAAATTTTTTTCACAATCCACAACGTTGAAGTTATTTTCATCTAAATTTACTCAAATATAGATCCTCCAACAAAAATACTCAACAAAATCCAAAATAATTCAAGTTGATTTCAAATAAATTTATTAAAATTTGACACTTCCAACTAACAATTTTTTCACAATCCTAAAAATTGAAGATATTTTCATCTAAATTTACTCAAATATAGATCTTACAACAAAAATACTCAGCAAATTCCAAAATTATCCAAGTTGATTTCAAATAAATTTATTAAAATTTGACAAAAATCGTGACAAAATCCAAAAAATCGAAGTTATTTTCATCTAAATTTACTCAATTGTAGATCCTACAACAAATATACTCAAGAAAATCCAAAAAATCGAATTTGGTTTCAAATAAATTTATTAAAATTTGACACTTCCATCAAAAATTTTTTTCACAATCCACAAAATTGAAGTTATTTGCATCTAAATTTATTCAATTGTAGATCCTACAACAAAAATACTCAAGAAAATCCAAAAAATCGAATTTGGTTTCAAATAAATTTATTAAAATTTGACACTTCCAACTAAAATTTTTTTCACAATCCACAAAATTGAAGTTATTTTCATCTAAATTTACTCAAATATAGATCCTACAACAAAAATACTCAACAAAATCCAAAATAATTCAAGTTCATTTCAAATAAATTTATTAAAATTTGACACTTCCAACTAAAATTTTTTTCACAATCCTAAAAATTGAAGATATTTTCATTTAAATTTACTCAAATATAGATCTTACAACAAAAATACTCAGCAAATTCCAAAATTATCCAAGTTGATTTCAAATAAATTTATTAAAATTTGACAAAAATCGTGACAAAATCCAAAAAATCGAAGTTATTTTCATCTAAATTTACTCAATTGTAGATCCTACAACAAAAATACTCAAGAAAATCCAAAAAATCGAATTTGGTTTCAAATAAATTTATTAAAATTTGACACTTCCATCAAAAATTTTTTCACAATCCACAAAATTGAACTTATTTGCATCTAAATTTATTCAATTGTAGATCCTACAACAAAAATACTCAAGAAAATCCAAAAAATCGAATTTGGTTTCAAATAAATTTATTAAAATTTGACACTTCCAACTAAATTTTTTTTCACAATCCACAAAATTGAAGTTATTTTCATCTAAATTTACTCAAATATAGATCCTACAACAAAAATACTCAACAAAATCCAAAATAATTCAAGTTGATTTCAAATAAATATATTAAAATTTGACACTTCCAACTAAAATTTTTTTCACAATCCTAAAAATTGAAGATATTTTCATCTAAATTTACCCAAATATTGGTCCTACAACAAAAATACTCAACAAATTCCAAAATTATCCAAGTTGATTTCAAATAAATTTATTAAAATTTGACAAATATCGAGACAAAATCCAAAAAATCGAAGTTATTTTCATCTAAATTTACTCAATTGTAGATCCTACAACAAAAATACTCAAGAAAATCCAAAAAATCGAATTTGGTTTCCAATAAATTTATTAAAATTTGACACTTCCAACTAAAATTTTTTTCACAATCCACAAAATTGAAGTTATTTTCATCTAAATTTACTCAAATATAGATCCTACAACAAAAATACTCAACAAAATCCAAAATAATTCAAGTTGATTTCAAATAAATTTATTAAAATTTGACACTTCCAACTAAAATTTTTTTCACAATCCTAAAAATTGAAGATATTTTCAACTAAATTTACCCAAATATTGATCCTACAACAAAAATACTCAACAAATTCCAAAATTATCCAAGTTGATTTCAAATAAATTTATTAAAATTTGACAAAAATCGTGACAAAATCCAAAAAATCGAAGTTATTTTCATCTAAATTTACTCAATTCTAGATCCTACAACAAAAATACTCAAGAAAATCCAAAATTATCCAAGTTGATTTCAAATAAATTTATTAAAATTTGACAAAAATCGTGACAAAATCCAAAATATCGAAGTTATTTTCATCTAAATTTACTCAATTGTAGATCCTACAACAAAAATACTCAAGAAAATCCAAAAAAACGAATTTGGTTTCCAATAAATTTATTAAAATTTGACACTTCCACCTAAAATTTTTTTCACAATCCACAAAATTGAAGTTATTTTCATCTAAATTTACTCAAATATAGATCCTACAACAAAAATACTCAACAAAATCCAAAATAATTCAAGTTGATTTCAAATAAATTTATTAAAATTTGACACTTCCAACTAAAATTTTTTTCACAATCCTAAAAATTGAAGATAGTTTCATCTAAATGTACCCAAATATTGATCCTACAACAAAAACACTCAACAAATTCCAAAATTATACAAGTTGATTTCAAATAAATTTATTAAAATTTGACAAAAATCGTAACAAAATCCAAAAAATCGAAGTTATTTTCATCTAAATTTACTCAATTGTAGATCCTACAACAAAAGTACTCAAGAAAATCCAAAAAATCGAATTTGGTTTCAAATAAATTTATTAAAATTTGACACTTCCAACTAAAATTTTTTTCACAATCCACAAAATTGAAGTTATTTTCATCTAAATTTACTCAAATATAGATCCTCCAACAAAAATACTCAACAAAATCCAAAATAATTCAAGTTGATTTCAAATAAATTTATTAAAATTTGACACTTCCAACTAAAATTTTTTTCACAATCCTAAAAATTGAAGATATATTCATCTAAATTTACTCAAATATTGGTCCTACAACAAAAATACTCAACAAATTCCAAAATTATCCAAGTTGATTTCAAATAAATTTATTAAAATTTGACAAAAATCGTTACAAAATCCAAAAAATCGAAGTGATTTTCATCTAAATTTACTCAATTCTAGATCCTACAACAAAAATACTCAAGAAAATCCAAAATTATCCAAGTTGATTTCAAATAAATTTATTAAAATTTGACAAAAATCGTGACAAAATCCAAAAAATCGAAGTTATTTTCATCTAAATTTACTCAATTGTAGATCCTACAACAAAAATACTCAAGAAAATCCAAAAAATCGAATTTGGTTTCTAATAAATTTATTAAAATTTGACACTTCCAACTAAAATTTTTTTCACAATCCTAAAAATTGAAGTTATTTTCATCTAAATTTACCCAAATATTGATCCTACAACAAAAATACTCAACAAATTCCAAAATCATCCAAGTTGAATTCAAATAAATTTATTAAAATTTGACAAAAATCTTGACAAAATCCAAAAAATCGAAGTTATTTTCATCTAAATTTACTCAATTGTAGATCCTACAACAAAAATACTCAAGAAAATCCAAACAATCGAATTTGGTTTCAAATAAATTTATTAAAATTTGACACTTCCAACTAAAATTTTTTTCACAATCCTAAAAATTGAAGATATTTTCATCTAAATGTACCCAAATATTGATCCTACAACAAAAACACTCAACAAATTCTAAAATTATCCAAGTTGATTTCAAATAAATTTATTAAAATTTGACAAAAATCGTGACAAAATCCAAAAAATCGAAGTTATTTTCATCTAAATTTACTCAATTGTAGATCCTACAACAAAAGTACTCAAGAAAATCCAAAAAATCGAATTTGGTTTCAAATAAATTTATTAAAATTTGACACTTCCAACTAAAATTTTTTTCTCAATCCACAAAATTGAAGTTATTTTCATCTAAATTTACTCAAATATAGATCCTCCAACAAAAATACTCAACAAAATCCAAAATAATTCAAGTTGATTTCAAATAAATTTATTAAAATTTGACACTTCCAACTAAAATTTTTTTCACAATCCTAAAAATTGAAGATATTTTAATCTAAATTTACCCAAATATTGGTCCTACAACAAAAATACTCAACAAATTCCAAAATTATCCAAGTTGATTTCAAATAAATTTATTAAAATTTGACAAAAATCGTGACAAAATCCAAAAAATCGAAGTTATTTTCATCTGAATTTACTCAATTCTAGATCCTACAACAAAAATACTCAAGAAAATCCAAAATTATCCAAGTTGATTTCAAATAAATTTATTAAAATTTGACAAAAATCGTGACAAAATCCAAAAAATCGAAGTTATTTTCATCTAAATTTACTCAATTGTAGATCCTACAACAAAAGTACTCAAGAAAATCCAAAAAATCGAATTTGGTTTCAAATAAATTTATTAAAATTTGACACTTCCAACTAAAATTTTTTTCACAATCCACAAAATTGAAGTTATTTTCATCTAAATTTACTCAAATATAGATCCTCCAACAAAAATACTCAACAAAATCCAAAATAATTCAAGTTGATTTCAAATAAATTTATTAAAATTTGACACTTCCAACTAAAATTTTTTTCACAATCCTAAAAATTGAAGATATTTTCATCTAAATTTACCCAAATATTGGTCCTACAACAAAAATACTCAAGAAAATCCAAAATTATCCAAGTTGATTTCAAATAAATTTATTAAAATTTGACAAAAATCGTGACAAAATCCAAAATATCGAAGTTATTTTCATCTAAATTTACTCAATTGTAGATCCTACAACAAAAATACTCAAGAAAATCCAAAAAAACGAATTTGGTTTCCAATAAATTTATTAAAATTTGACACTTCCACCTAAAATTTTTTTCACAATCCACAAAATTGAAGTTATTTTCATCTAAATTTACTCAAATATAGATCCTACAACAAAAATACTCAACAAAATCCAAAATAATTCAAGTTGATTTCAAATAAATTTATTAAAATTTGACACTTCCAACTAAAATTTTTTTCACAATCCTAAAAATTGAAGATATTTTCATCTAAATTTACTCAAATATAGATCTTACAACAAAAATACTCAACAAATTCCAAAATTATCCAAGTTGATGTCAAAGAAATTTATTAAAATTTGACAAAAATCGTGACAAAATCCAAAAAATCGAAGTTATTTTCATCTAAATTTACTCAATTGTAGATCCTACAACAAAAATACTCAAGAAAATCCAAAAAATCGAATTTGGTTTCAAATAAATTTATTAAAATTTGACACTTCCAACTAAAATTTTTTTCACAATCCTAAAAATTGAAGATATTTTCATCTAAATGTACCCAAATATTGATCCTACAACAAAAACACTCAACAAATTCCAAAATTATCCAAGTTGATTTCAAATAAATTTATTAAAATTTGACAAAAATCGTGACAAAATCCAAAAAATCGAAGTTATTTTCATCTAAATTTACTCAATTGTAGATCCTACAACAAAAGTACTCAAGAAAATCCAAAAAATCGAATTTGGTTTCAAATAAATTTATTAAAATTTGACACTTCCAACTAAAATTTTTTTCACAATCCACAAAATTGAAGTTATTTTCATCTAAATTTACTCAAATATAGATCCTCCAACAAAAATACTCAACAAAATCCAAAATAATTCAAGTTGATTTCAAATAAATTTATTAAAATTTGACACTTCCAACTAAAATTTTTTTCACAATCCTAAAAATTGAAGATATTTTCATCTAAATTTACCCAAATATTGGTCCTACAACAAAAATACTCAACAAATTCCAAAATTATCCAAGTTGATTTCAAATAAATTTATTAAAATTTGACAAATATCGAGACAAAATCCAAAAAATCGAAGTTATTTTCATCTAAATTTACTCAATTCTAGATCCTACAACAAAAATACTCAAGAAAATCCAAAATTATCCAAGTTGATTTCAAATAAATTTATTAAAATTTGACAAAAATCGTGACAAAATCCAAAAAATCGAAGTTATTTTCATCTAAATTTACTCAATTGTAGATCCTACAACAAAAATACTCAAGAAAATCCAAAAAATCGAATTTGGTTTCCAATAAATTTATTAAAATTTGACACTTCCAACTAAAATTTTTTTCACAATCCACAAAATTGAAGTTATTTTCATCTAAATTTACTCAAATATAGATCCTACAACAAAAATACTCAACAAAATCCAAAATAATTCAAGTTGATTTCAAATAAATTTATTAAAATTTGACACTTCCAACTAACAATTTTTTCACAATCCTAAAAATTGAAGATATTTTCATCGAAATTTACTCAAATATAGATCTTACAACAAAAATACTCAGCAAATTCCAAAATTATCCAAGTTGATTTCAAATAAATTTATTAAAATTTGACAAAAATCGTGACAAAATCCAAAAAATCGAAGTTATTTTCATCTGAATTTACTCAATTCTAGATCCTACAACAAAAATACTCAAGAAAATCCAAAATTATCCAAGTTGATTTCAAATAAATTTATTAAAATTTGACAAAAATCGTGACAAAATCCAAAAAATCGAAGTTATTTTCATCTAAATTTACTCAATTGTGGATCCTACAACAAAAATACTCAAGAAAATCCAAAAAATCGAATTTGGTTTCCAATAAATTTATTAAAATTTGACACTTCCAACTAAAATTGTTTTCACAATCCACAAAATTGAAGTTATTTTCATCTAAATTTACTCAAATATAGATCCTACAACAAAAATACTCAACAAAATCCAAAATAATTCAAGTTGATTTCAAATAAATTTATTAAAATTTGACACTTCCAACTAAAATTTTTTTCACAATCCTAAAAATTGAAGATATTTTCAACTAAATTTACCCAAATATTGATCCTACAACAAAAATACTCAACAAATTCCAAAATTATCCAAGTTGATTTCAAATAAATTTATTAAAATTTGACAAAAATCGTGACAAAATCCAAAAAATCGAAGTTATTTTCATCTAAATTTACTCAATTCTAGATCCTACAACAAAAATACTCAAGAAAATCCAAAATTATCCAAGTTGATATCAAATAAATTTATTAAAATTTGACAAAAATCGTGACAAAATCCAAAAAATCGAAGTTATTTTCATCTAAATTTACTCAATTGTAGATCCTACAACAAAAATACTCAAGAAAATCCAAAAAATCGAATTTGGTTTCCAATAAATTTATTAAAATTTGACACTTCCAACTAAAATTTTTTTCACAATCCACAAAATTGAAGTTATTTTCATCTAAATTTACTCAAATATAGATCCTCCAACAAAAATACTCAACAAAATCCAAAATAATTCAAGTTGATTTCAAATAAATTTATTAAAATTTGACACTTCCAACTAAAATTTTTTTCACAATCCTAAAAATTGAAGATATTTTCATCTAAATTTACCCAAATATTGGTCCTACAACAAAAATACTCAACAAATTCCAAAATTATCCAAGTTGATTTCAAATAAATTTATTAAAATTTGACAAATATCGTGACAAAATCCAAAAAATCGAAGTTATTTTCATCTAAATTTACTCAATTCTAGATCCTACAACAAAAATACTCAAGAAAATCCAAAATTATCCAAGTTGATTTCAAATAAATTTATTAAAATTTGACAAAAATCGTGACAAAATCCAAAAAATCGAAGTTATTTTCATCTAAATTTACTCAATTGTAGATCCTACAACAAAAATACTCAAGAAAATCCAAAAAATCGAATTTGGTTTCCAATAAATTTATTAAAATTTGACACTTCCAACTAAAATTTTTTTCACAATCCACAAAATTGAAGTTATTTTCATCTAAATTTACTCAAATATAGATCCTACAACAAAAATACTCAACAAAATCCAAAATAATTCAAGTTGATTTCAAATAAATTTATTAAAATTTGACACTTCCAACTAACAATTTTTTCACAATCCTAAAAATTGAAGATATTTTCATCTAAATTTACTCAAATATAGATCTTACAACAAAAATACTCAGCAAATTCCAAAATTATCCAAGTTGATTTCAAATAAATTTATTAAAACTTGACAAAAATCGTGACAAAATCCAAAAAATCGAAGTTATTTTCATCTAAATTTACTCAATTGTAGATCCTACAACAAATATACTCAAGAAAATCCAAAAAATCGAATTTGGTTTCAAATAAATTTATTAAAATTTGACACTTCCATCAAAAATTTTTTTCACAATCCACAAAATTGAAGTTATTTGCATCTAAATTTATTCAATTGTAGATCCTACAACAAAAATACTCAAGAAAATCCAAAAAATCGAATTTGGTTTCAAATAAATTTATTAAAATTTGACACTTCCAACTAAAATTTTTTTCACAATCCACAAAATTGAAGTTATTTTCATCTAAATTTACTCAAATATAGATCCTACAACAAAAATACTCAACAAAATCCAAAATAATTCAAGTTCATTTCAAATAAATTTATTAAAATTTGACACTTCCAACTAAAATTTTTTTCACAATCCTAAAAATTGAAGATATATTTACTCAAATATAGATCCTACAACAAAAATACTCAACAAAATCCAAAATAATTCAAGTTCATTTCAAATAAATTTATTAAAATTTGACACTTCCAACTAAAATTTTTTTCACAATCCTAAAAATTGAAGATATTTTCATTTAAATTTACTCAAATATAGATCTTACAACAAAAATACTCAGCAAATTCCAAAATTATCCAAGTTGATTTCAAATAAATTTATTAAAATTTGACAAAAATCGTGACAAAATCCAAAAAATCGAAGTTATTTTCATCTAAATTTACTCAATTGTAGATCCTACAACAAAAATACTCAAGAAAATCCAAAAAATCGAATTTGGTTTCAAATAAATTTATTAAAATTTGACACTTCCATCAAAAATTTTTTCACAATCCACAAAATTGAAGTTATTTGCATCTAAATTTATTCAATTGTAGATCCTACAACAAAAATACTCAAGAAAATCCAAAAAATCGAATTTGGTTTCAAATAAATTTATTAAAATTTGACACTTCCAACTAAAATTTTTTTCACAATCCACAAAATTGAAGTTATTTTCATCTAAATTTACTCAAATATAGATCCTACAACAAAAATACTCAACAAAATCCAAAATAATTCAAGTTGATTTCAAATAAATATATTAAAATTTGACACTTCCAACTAAAATTTTTTCACAATCCTAAAAATTGAAGATATTTTCATCTAAATGTACCCAAATATTGATCCTACAACAAAAACACTCAACAAATTCCAAAATTATCCAAGTTGATTTCAAATAAATTTATTAAAATTTGACAAAAATCGTGACAAAATCCAAAAAATCGTAGTTATTTTCATCTAAATTTACTCAATTGTAGATCCTACAACAAAAGTACTCAAGAAAATCCAAAAAATCGAATTTGGTTTCAAATAAATTTATTAAAATTTGACACTTCCAACTAAAATTTTTTTCACAATCCACAAAATTGAAGTTATTTTCATCTAAATTTACTCAAATATAGATCCTCCAACAAAAATACTCAACAAAATCCAAAATAATTCAAGTTGATTTCAAATAAATTTATTAAAATTTGACACTTCCAACTAAAATTTTTTTCACAATCCTAAAAATTGAAGATATTTTCATCTAAATTTACCCAAATATTGGTCCTACAACAAAAATACTCAACAAATTCCAAAATTATCCAAGTTGATTTCAAATAAATTTATTAAAATTTGACAAAAATCGTGACAAAATCCAAAAAATCGAAGTTATTTTCATCTGAATTTACTCAATTCTAGATCCTACAACAAAAATACTCAAGAAAATCCAAAATTATCCAAGTTGATTTCAAATAAATTTATTAAAATTTGACAAAAATCGTGACAAAATCCAAAAAATCGAAGTTATTTTCATCTAAATTTACTCAATTGTAGATCCTACAACAAAAATACTCAAGAAAATCCAAAAAATCGAATTTGGTTTCCAATAAATTTATTAAAATTTGACACTTCCAACTAAAATTTTTTTCACAATCCACAAAATTGAAGTTATTTTCATCTAAATTTACTCAAATATAGATCCTCCAACAAAAATACTCAACAAAATCCAAAATAATTCAAGTTGATTTCAAATAAATTTATTAAAATTTGACACTTCCAACTAAAATTTTTTTCACAATCCTAAAAATTGAAGATATTTTCATCTAAATTTACCCAAATATTGGTCCTACAACAAAAATACTCAACAAATTCCAAAATTATCCAAGTTGATTTCAAATAAATTTATTAAAATTTGACAAAAATCGTGACAAAATCCAAAAAATCGAAGTTATTTTCATCTAAATTTACTCAATTGTAGATCCTACAACAAAAATACTCAAGAAAATCCAAAAAATCGAATTTGGTTTCCAATAAATTTATTAAAATTTGACACTTCCAACTAAAATTTTTTTCACAATCCACAAAATTGAAGTTATTTTCATCTAAATTTACTCAAATATAGATCCTCCAACAAAAATACTCAACAAAATCCAAAATAATTCAAGTTGATTTCAAATAAATTTATTAAAATTTGACACTTCCAACTAAAATTTTTTTCACAATCCTAAAAATTGAAGATATTTTCATCTAAATTTACCCAAATATTGGTCCTACAACAAAAATACTCAACAAATTCCAAAATTATCCAAGTTGATTTCAAATAAATTTATTAAAATTTGACAAATATCGTGACAAAATCCAAAAAATCGAAGTTATTTTCATCTAAATTTACTCAATTCTAGATCCTACAACAAAAATACTCAAGAAAATCCAAAATTATCCAAGTTGATTTCAAATAAATTTATTAAAATTTGACAAAAATCGTGACAAAATCCAAAAAATCGAAGTTATTTTCATCTAAATTTACTCAATTGTAGATCCTACAACAAAAATACTCAAGAAAATCCAAAAAATCGAATTTGGTTTCCAATAAATTTATTAAAATTTGACACTTCCAACTAAAATTTTTTTCACAATCCACAAAATTGAAGTTATTTTCATCTAAATTTACTCAAATATAGATCCTACAACAAAAATACTCAACAAAATCCAAAATAATTCAAGTTGATTTCAAATAAATTTATTAAAATTTGACACTTCCAACTAACAATTTTTTCACAATCCTAAAAATTGAAGATATTTTCATCTAAATTTACTCAAATATAGATCTTACAACAAAAATACTCAGCAAATTCCAAAATTATCCAAGTTGATTTCAAATAAATTTATTAAAATTTGACAAAAATCGTGACAAAATCCAAAAAATCGAAGTTATTTTCATCTAAATTTACTCAATTGTAGATCCTACAACAAATATACTCAAGAAAATCCAAAAAATCGAATTTGGTTTCAAATAAATTTATTAAAATTTGACACTTCCAACTAAAATTTTTTTCACAATCCACAAAATTGAAGTTATTTTCATCTAAATTTACTCAAATATAGATCCTACAACAAAAATACTCAACAAAATCCAAAATAATTCAAGTTCATTTCAAATAAATTTATTAAAATTTGACACTTCCAACTAAAATTTTTTTCACAATCCTAAAAATTGAAGATATTTTCATTTAAATTTACTCAAATATAGATCTTACAACAAAAATACTCAGCAAATTCCAAAATTATCCAAGTTGATTTCAAATAAATTTATTAAAATTTGACAAAAATCGTGACAAAATCCAAAAAATCGAAGTTATTTTCATCTAAATTTACTCAATTGTAGATCCTACAACAAAAATACTCAAGAAAATCCAAAAAATCGAATTTGGTTTCAAATAAATTTATTAAAATTTGACACTTCCATCAAAAATTTTTTCACAATCCACAAAATTGAAGTTATTTGCATCTAAATTTATTCAATTGTAGATCCTACAACAAAAATACTCAAGAAAATCCAAAAAATCGAATTTGGTTTCAAATAAATTTATTAAAATTTGACACTTCCAACTAAAATTTTTTTCACAATCCACAAAATTGAAGTTATTTTCATCTAAATTTACTCAAATATAGATCCTACAACAAAAATACTCAACAAAATCCAAAATAATTCAAGTTGATTTCAAATAAATATATTAAAATTTGACACTTCCAACTAAAATTTTTTCACAATCCTAAAAATTGAAGATATTTTCATCTAAATGTACCCAAATATTGATCCTACAACAAAAACACTCAACAAATTCCAAAATTATCCAAGTTGATTTCAAATAAATTTATTAAAATTTGACAAAAATCGTGACAAAATCCAAAAAATCGTAGTTATTTTCATCTAAATTTACTCAATTGTAGATCCTACAACAAAAGTACTCAAGAAAATCCAAAAAATCGAATTTGGTTTCAAATAAATTTATTAAAATTTGACACTTCCAACTAAAATTTTTTTCACAATCCACAAAATTGAAGTTATTTTCATCTAAATTTACTCAAATATAGATCCTCCAACAAAAATACTCAACAAAATCCAAAATAATTCAAGTTGATTTCAAATAAATTTATTAAAATTTGACACTTCCAACTAAAATTTTTTTCACAATCCTAAAAATTGAAGATATTTTCATCTAAATTTACCCAAATATTGGTCCTACAACAAAAATACTCAACAAATTCCAAAATTATCCAAGTTGATTTCAAATAAATTTATTAAAATTTGACAAAAATCGTGACAAAATCCAAAAAATCGAAGTTATTTTCATCTGAATTTACTCAATTCTAGATCCTACAACAAAAATACTCAAGAAAATCCAAAATTATCCAAGTTGATTTCAAATAAATTTATTAAAATTTGACAAAAATCGTGACAAAATCCAAAAAATCGAAGTTATTTTCATCTAAATTTACTCAATTGTAGATCCTACAACAAAAATACTCAAGAAAATCCAAAAAATCGAATTTGGTTTCCAATAAATTTATTAAAATTTGACACTTCCAACTAAAATTTTTTTCACAATCCACAAAATTGAAGTTATTTTCATCTAAATTTACTCAAATATAGATCCTACAACAAAAATACTCAACAAAATCCAAAATAAATCAAGTTGATTTCAAATAAATTTATTAAAATTTGACACTTCCAACTAAAATTTTTTTCACAATCCTAAAAATTGAAGATATTTTCAACTAAATTTACCCAAATATTGATCCTACAACAAAAATACTCAACAAATTCCAAAATTATCCAAGTTGATTTCAAATAAATTTATTAAAATTTGACAAAAATCGTGACAAAATCAAAAAAATCGAAGTTATTTTCATCTGAATTTACTCAATTCTAGATCCTACAACAAAAATACTCAAGAAAATCCAAAATTATCCAAGTTGATTTCAAATAAATTTATTAAAATTTGACAAAAATCGTGACAAAATCCAAAAAATCGAAGTTATTTTCATCTAAATTTACTCAATTGTAGATCCTACAACAAAAATACTCAAGAAAATCCAAAAAATCGAATTTGGTTTCCAATAAATTTATTAAAATTTGACACTTCCAACTAAAATTTTTTTCACAATCCACAAAATTGAAGTTATTTTCATCTAAATTTACTCAAATATAGATCCTACAACAAAAATACTCAACAAAATCCAAAATAATTCAAGTTGATTTCAAATAAATTTATTAAAATTTGACACTTCCAACTAAAATTTTTTTCACAATCCTAAAAATTGAAGATATTTTCAACTAAATTTACCCAAATATTGATCCTACAACAAAAATACTCAACAAATTCCAAAATTATCCAAGTTGATTTCAAATAAATTTATTAAAATTTGACAAAAATCGTGACAAAATCCAAAAAATCGAAGTTATTTTCATCTAAATTTACTCAATTCTAGATCCTACAACAAAAATACTCAAGAAAATCCAAATTTATCCAAGTTGATATCAAATAAATTTATTAAAATTTGACAAAAATCGTGACAAAATCCAAAAAATCGAAGTTATTTTCATCTAAATTTACTCAATTGTAGATCCTACAACAAAAATACTCAAGAAAATCCAAAAAATCGAATTTGGTTTCCAATAAATTTATTAAAATTTGACACTTCCAACTAAAATTTTTTTCACAATCCACAAAATTGAAGTTATTTTCATCTAAATTTACTCAAATATAGATCCTCCAACAAAAATACTCAACAAAATCCAAAATAATTCAAGTTGATTTCAAATAAATTTATTAAAATTTGACACTTCCAACTAAAATTTTTTTCACAATCCTAAAAATTGAAGATATTTTCATCTAAATTTACCCAAATATTGGTCCTACAACAAAAATACTCAACAAATTCCAAAATTATCCAAGTTGATTTCAAATAAATTTATTAAAATTTGACAAAAATCGTGACAAAATCCAAAAAATCGAAGTTATTTTCATCTAAATTTACTCAATTCTAGATCCTACAACAAAAATACTCAAGAAAATCCAAAATTATCCAAGTTGATATCAAATAAATTTATTAAAATTTGACAAAAATCGTGACAAAATCCAAAAAATCGAAGTTATTTTCATCTAAATTTACTCAATTGTAGATCCTACAACAAAAATACTCAAGAAAATCCAAAAAATCGAATTTGGTTTCCAATAAATTTATTAAAATTTGACACTTCCAACTAAAATTTTTTTCACAATCCACAAAATTGAAGTTATTTTCATCTAAATTTACTCAAATATAGATCCTCCAACAAAAATACTCAACAAAATCCAAAATAATTCAAGTTGATTTCAAATAAATTTATTAAAATTTGACACTTCCAACTAAAATTTTTTTCACAATCCTAAAAATTGAAGATATTTTCATCTAAATTTACCCAAATATTGGTCCTACAACAAAAATACTCAACAAATTCCAAAATTATCCAAGTTGATTTCAAATAAATTTATTAAAATTTGACAAATATCGTGACAAAATCCAAAAAATCGAAGTTATTTTCATCTAAATTTACTCAATTCTAGATCCTACAACAAAAATACTCAAGAAAATCCAAAATTATCCAAGTTGATTTCAAATAAATTTATTAAAATTTGACAAAAATCGTGACAAAATCCAAAAAATCGAAGTTATTTTCATCTAAATTTACTCAATTGTAGATCCTACAACAAAAATACTCAAGAAAATCCAAAAAATCGAATTTGGTTTCCAATAAATTTATTAAAATTTGACACTTCCAACTAAAATTTTTTTCACAATCCACAAAATTGAAGTTATTTTCATCTAAATTTACTCAAATATAGATCCTACAACAAAAATACTCAACAAAATCCAAAATAATTCAAGTTGATTTCAAATAAATTTATTAAAATTTGACACTTCCAACTAACAATTTTTTCACAATCCTAAAAATTGAAGATATTTTCATCTAAATTTACTCAAATATAGATCTTACAACAAAAATACTCAGCAAATTCCAAAATTATCCAAGTTGATTTCAAATAAATTTATTAAAATTTGACAAAAATCGTGACAAAATCCAAAAAATCGAAGTTATTTTCATCTAAATTTACTCAATTGTAGATCCTACAACAAATATACTCAAGAAAATCCAAAAAATCGAATTTGGTTTCAAATAAATTTATTAAAATTTGACACTTCCAACTAAAATTTTTTTCACAATCCACAAAATTGAAGTTATTTTCATCTAAATTTACTCAAATATAGATCCTACAACAAAAATACTCAACAAAATCCAAAATAATTCAAGTTCATTTCAAATAAATTTATTAAAATTTGACACTTCCAACTAAAATTTTTTTCACAATCCTAAAAATTGAAGATATTTTCATTTAAATTTACTCAAATATAGATCTTACAACAAAAATACTCAGCAAATTCCAAAATTATCCAAGTTGATTTCAAATAAATTTATTAAAATTTGACAAAAATCGTGACAAAATCCAAAAAATCGAAGTTATTTTCATCTAAATTTACTCAATTGTAGATCCTACAACAAAAATACTCAAGAAAATCCAAAAAATCGAATTTGGTTTCAAATAAATTTATTAAAATTTGACACTTCCATCAAAAATTTTTTCACAATCCACAAAATTGAAGTTATTTGCATCTAAATTTATTCAATTGTAGATCCTACAACAAAAATACTCAAGAAAATCCAAAAAATCGAATTTGGTTTCAAATAAATTTATTAAAATTTGACACTTCCAACTAAAATTTTTTTCACAATCCACAAAATTGAAGTTATTTTCATCTAAATTTACTCAAATATAGATCCTACAACAAAAATACTCAACAAAATCCAAAATAATTCAAGTTGATTTCAAATAAATATATTAAAATTTGACACTTCCAACTAAAATTTTTTCACAATCCTAAAAATTGAAGATATTTTCATCTAAATGTACCCAAATATTGATCCTACAACAAAAACACTCAACAAATTCCAAAATTATCCAAGTTGATTTCAAATAAATTTATTAAAATTTGACAAAAATCGTGACAAAATCCAAAAAATCGTAGTTATTTTCATCTAAATTTACTCAATTGTAGATCCTACAACAAAAGTACTCAAGAAAATCCAAAAAATCGAATTTGGTTTCAAATAAATTTATTAAAATTTGACACTTCCAACTAAAATTTTTTTCACAATCCACAAAATTGAAGTTATTTTCATCTAAATTTACTCAAATATAGATCCTCCAACAAAAATACTCAACAAAATCCAAAATAATTCAAGTTGATTTCAAATAAATTTATTAAAATTTGACACTTCCAACTAAAATTTTTTTCACAATCCTAAAAATTGAAGATATTTTCATCTAAATTTACCCAAATATTGGTCCTACAACAAAAATACTCAACAAATTCCAAAATTATCCAAGTTGATTTCAAATAAATTTATTAAAATTTGACAAAAATCGTGACAAAATCCAAAAAATCGAAGTTATTTTCATCTGAATTTACTCAATTCTAGATCCTACAACAAAAATACTCAAGAAAATCCAAAATTATCCAAGTTGATTTCAAATAAATTTATTAAAATTTGACAAAAATCGTGACAAAATCCAAAAAATCGAAGTTATTTTCATCTAAATTTACTCAATTGTAGATCCTACAACAAAAATACTCAAGAAAATCCAAAAAATCGAATTTGGTTTCCAATAAATTTATTAAAATTTGACACTTCCAACTAAAATTTTTTTCACAATCCACAAAATTGAAGTTATTTTCATCTAAATTTACTCAAATATAGATCCTACAACAAAAATACTCAACAAAATCCAAAATAAATCAAGTTGATTTCAAATAAATTTATTAAAATTTGACACTTCCAACTAAAATTTTTTTCACAATCCTAAAAATTGAAGATATTTTCAACTAAATTTACCCAAATATTGATCCTACAACAAAAATACTCAACAAATTCCAAAATTATCCAAGTTGATTTCAAATAAATTTATTAAAATTTGACAAAAATCGTGACAAAATCAAAAAAATCGAAGTTATTTTCATCTAAATTTACTCAATTCTAGATCCTACAACAAAAATACTCAAGAAAATCCAAAATTATCCAAGTTGATTTCAAATAAATTTATTAAAATTTGACAAAAATCGTGACAAAATCCAAAATATCGAAGTTATTTTCATCTAAATTTACTCAATTGTAGATCCCACAACAAAAATTCTCAAGAAAATCCAAAAAAACGAATTTGGTTTCCAATAAATTTATTAAAATTTGACACTTCCACCTAAAATTTTTTTCACAATCCACAAAATTGAAGTTATTTTCATCTAAATTTACTCAAATATAGATCCTACAACAAAAATACTCAACAAAATCCAAAATAATTCAAGTTGATTTCAAATAAATTTATTAAAATTTGACACTTCCAACTAAAATTTTTTTCACAATCCTAAAAATTGAAGATATTTTCATCTAAATTTACCCAAATATTGGTCCTACAACAAAAATACTCAACAAATTCCAAAATTATCCAAGTTGATTTCAAATAAATTTATTAAAATTTGACAAAAATCGTGACAAAATCCAAAAAATCGAAGTTATTTTCATCTGAATTTACTCAATTCTAGATCCTACAACAAAAATACTCAAGAAAATCCAAAATTATCCAAGTTGATTTCAAATAAATTTATTAAAATTTGACAAAAATCGTGACAAAATCCAAAATATCGAAGTTATTTTCATCTAAATTTACTCAATTGTAGATCCTACAACAAAAATACTCAAGAAAATCCAAAAAAACGAATTTGGTTTCCAATAAATTTATTAAAATTTGACACTTCCACCTAAAATTTTTTTCACAATCCACAAAATTGAAGTTATTTTCATCTAAATTTACTCAAATATAGATCCTACAACAAAAATACTCAACAAAATCCAAAATAATTCAAGTTGATTTCAAATAAATTTATTAAAATTTGACACTTCCAACTAAAATTTTTTTCACAATCCTAAAAATTGAAGATATTTTCATCTAAATTTACTCAAATATAGATCTTACAACAAAAATACTCAACAAATTCCAAAATTATCCAGGTTGATTTCAAATAAATTTATTAAAATTTGACAAAAATCGTGACAAAATCCAAAAAATCGAAGTTATTTTCATCTAAATTTACTCAATTGTAGATCCTACAACAAAAATACTCAAGAAAATCCAAAAAATCGAATTTGGTTTCCAATAAATTTATTAAAATTTGACACTTCCAACTAAAATTTTTTTCACAATCCACAAAATTGAAGTTATTTTCATCTAAATTTACTCAAATATAGATCCTACAACAAAAATACTCAACAAAATCCAAAATAATTCAAGTTGATTTCAAATAAATTTATTAAAATTTGACACTTCCAACTAAAATTTTTTTCACAATCCTAAAAATTGAAGATATTTTCAACTAAATTTACCCAAATATTGATCCTACAACAAAAATACTCAACAAATTCCAAAATTATCCAAGTTGATTTCAAATAAATTTATTAAAATTTGACAAAAATCGTGACAAAATCCAAAAAATCGAAGTTATTTTCATCTAAATTTACTCAATTCTAGATCCTACAACCAAAATACTCAAGAAAATCCAAAATTATCCAAGTTGATTTCAAATAAATTTATTAAAATTTGACAAAAATCGTGACAAAATCCAAAATATCGAAGTTATTTTCATCTAAATTTACTCAATTGTAGATCCTACAACAAAAATACTCAAGAAAATCCAAAAAAACGAATTTGGTTTCCAATAAATTTATTAAAATTTGACACTTCCACCTAAAATTTTTTTCACAATCCACAAAATTGAAGTTATTTTCATCTAAATTTACTCAAATATAGATCCTACAACAAAAATACTCAACAAAATCCAAAATAATTCAAGTTGATTTCAAATAAATTTATTAAAATTTGACACTTCCAACTAAAATTTTTTTCACAATCCTAAAAATTGAAGATATTTTCATCTAAATTTACTCAAATATAGATCTTACAACAAAAATACTCAACAAATTCCAAAATTATCCAAGTTGATGTCAAAGAAATTTATTAAAATTTGACAAAAATCGTGACAAAATCCAAAAAATCGAAGTTATTTTCATCTAAATTTACTCAATTGTAGATCCTACAACAAAAATACTCAAGAAAATCCAAAAAATCGAATTTGGTTTCAAATAAATTTATTAAAATTTGACACTTCCAACTAAAATTTTTTTCACAATCCTAAAAATTGAAAATATTTTCATCTAAATGTACCCAAATATTGATCCTACAACAAAAACACTCAACAAATTCCAAAATTATCCAAGTTGATTTCAAATAAATTTATTAAAATTTGACAAAAATCGTGACAAAATCCAAAAAATCGAAGTTATTTTCATCTAAATTTACTCAATTGTAGATCCTACAACAAAAGTACTCAAGAAAATCCAAAAAATCGAATTTGGTTTCAAATAAATTTATTAAAATTTGACACTTCCAACTAAAATTTTTTTCACAATCCACAAAATTGAAGTTATTTTCATCTAAATTTACTCAAATATAGATCCTACAACAAAAATACTCAACAAAATCCAAAATAATTCAAGTTGATTTCAAATAAATTTATTAAAATTTGACACTTCCAACTAACAATTTTTTCACAATCCTAAAAATTGAAGATATTTTCATCTAAATTTACTCAAATATAGATCTTACAACAAAAATACTCAGCAAATTCCAAAATTATCCAAGTTGATTTCAAATAAATTTATTAAAATTTGACAAAAATCGTGACAAAATCCAAAAAATCGAAGTTATTTTCATCTAAATTTACTCAAATATAGATCCTCCAACAAAAATACTCAACAAAATCCAAAATAATTCAAGTTGATTTCAAATAAATTTATTAAAATTTGACACTTCCAACTAAAATTTTTTTCACAATCCACAAAATTGAAGTTATTTTCATCTAAATTTACTCAAATATAGATCCTACAACAAAAATACTCAACAAAATCCAAAATAATTCAAGTTGATTTCAAATAAATTTATTAAAATTTGACACTTCCAACTAACAATTTTTTCACAATCCTAAAAATTGAAGATATTTTCAACTAAATTTACCCAAATATTGATCCTACAACAAAAATACTCAACAAATTCCAAAATTATCCAAGTTGATTTCAAATAAATTTATTAAAATTTGACAAAAATCGTGACAAAATCAAAAAAATCGAAGTTATTTTCATCTAAATTTACTCAATTCTAGATCCTACAACAAAAATACTCAAGAAAATCCAAAATTATCCAAGTTGATTTCAAATAAATTTATTAAAATTTGACAAAAATCGTGACAAAATCCAAAATATCGAAGTTATTTTCATCTAAATTTACTCAATTGTAGATCCCACAACAAAAATTCTCAAGAAAATCCAAAAAAACGAATTTGGTTTCCAATAAATTTATTAAAATTTGACACTTCCACCTAAAATTTTTTTCACAATCCACAAAATTGAAGTTATTTTCATCTAAATTTACTCAAATATAGATCCTACAACAAAAATACTCAACAAAATCCAAAATAATTCAAGTTGATTTCAAATAAATTTATTAAAATTTGACACTTCCAACTAAAATTTTTTTCACAATCCTAAAAATTGAAGATATTTTCATCTAAATTTACCCAAATATTGGTCCTACAACAAAAATACTCAACAAATTCCAAAATTATCCAAGTTGATTTCAAATAAATTTATTAAAATTTGACAAAAATCGTGACAAAATCCAAAAAATCGAAGTTATTTTCATCTGAATTTACTCAATTCTAGATCCTACAACAAAAATACTCAAGAAAATCCAAAATTATCCAAGTTGATTTCAAATAAATTTATTAAAATTTGACAAAAATCGTGACAAAATCCAAAATATCGAAGTTATTTTCATCTAAATTTACTCAATTGTAGATCCTACAACAAAAATACTCAAGAAAATCCAAAAAAACGAATTTGGTTTCCAATAAATTTATTAAAATTTGACACTTCCACCTAAAATTTTTTTCACAATCCACAAAATTGAAGTTATTTTCATCTAAATTTACTCAAATATAGATCCTACAACAAAAATACTCAACAAAATCCAAAATAATTCAAGTTGATTTCAAATAAATTTATTAAAATTTGACACTTCCAACTAAAATTTTTTTCACAATCCTAAAAATTGAAGATATTTTCATCTAAATTTACTCAAATATAGATCTTACAACAAAAATACTCAACAAATTCCAAAATTATCCAGGTTGATTTCAAATAAATTTATTAAAATTTGACAAAAATCGTGACAAAATCCAAAAAATCGAAGTTATTTTCATCTAAATTTACTCAATTGTAGATCCTACAACAAAAATACTCAAGAAAATCCAAAAAATCGAATTTGGTTTCCAATAAATTTATTAAAATTTGACACTTCCAACTAAAATTTTTTTCACAATCCACAAAATTGAAGTTATTTTCATCTAAATTTACTCAAATATAGATCCTACAACAAAAATACTCAACAAAATCCAAAATAATTCAAGTTGATTTCAAATAAATTTATTAAAATTTGACACTTCCAACTAAAATTTTTTTCACAATCCTAAAAATTGAAGATATTTTCAACTAAATTTACCCAAATATTGATCCTACAACAAAAATACTCAACAAATTCCAAAATTATCCAAGTTGATTTCAAATAAATTTATTAAAATTTGACAAAAATCGTGACAAAATCCAAAAAATCGAAGTTATTTTCATCTAAATTTACTCAATTCTAGATCCTACAACCAAAATACTCAAGAAAATCCAAAATTATCCAAGTTGATTTCAAATAAATTTATTAAAATTTGACAAAAATCGTGACAAAATCCAAAATATCGAAGTTATTTTCATCTAAATTTACTCAATTGTAGATCCTACAACAAAAATACTCAAGAAAATCCAAAAAAACGAATTTGGTTTCCAATAAATTTATTAAAATATGACACTTCCACCTAAAATTTTTTTCACAATCCACAAAATTGAAGTTATTTTCATCTAAATTTACTCAAATATAGATCCTACAACAAAAATACTCAACAAAATCCAAAATAATTCAAGTTGATTTCAAATAAATTTATTAAAATTTGACACTTCCAACTAAAATTTTTTTCACAATCCTAAAAATTGAAGATATTTTCATCTAAATTTACTCAAATATAGATCTTACAACAAAAATACTCAACAAATTCCAAAATTATCCAAGTTGATGTCAAAGAAATTTATTAAAATTTGACAAAAATCGTGACAAAATCCAAAAAATCGAAGTTATTTTCATCTAAATTTACTCAATTGTAGATCCTACAACAAAAATACTCAAGAAAATCCAAAAAATCGAATTTGGTTTCAAATAAATTTATTAAAATTTGACACTTCCAACTAAAATTTTTTTCACAATCCTAAAAATTGAAAATATTTTCATCTAAATGTACCCAAATATTGATCCTACAACAAAAACACTCAACAAATTCCAAAATTATCCAAGTTGATTTCAAATAAATTTATTAAAATTTGACAAAAATCGTGACAAAATCCAAAAAATCGAAGTTATTTTCATCTAAATTTACTCAATTGTAGATCCTACAACAAAAGTACTCAAGAAAATCCAAAAAATCGAATTTGGTTTCAAATAAATTTATTAAAATTTGACACTTCCAACTAAAATTTTTTTCACAATCCACAAAATTGAAGTTATTTTCATCTAAATTTACTCAAATATAGATCCTACAACAAAAATACTCAACAAAATCCAAAATAATTCAAGTTGATTTCAAATAAATTTATTAAAATTTGACACTTCCAACTAACAATTTTTTCACAATCCTAAAAATTGAAGATATTTTCATCTAAATTTACTCAAATATAGATCTTACAACAAAAATACTCAGCAAATTCCAAAATTATCCAAGTTGATTTCAAATAAATTTATTAAAATTTGACAAAAATCGTGACAAAATCCAAAAAATCGAAGTTATTTTCATCTAAATTTACTCAAATATAGATCCTCCAACAAAAATACTCAACAAAATCCAAAATAATTCAAGTTGATTTCAAATAAATTTATTAAAATTTGGCACTTCCAACTAAAATTTTTTTCACAATCCTAAAAATTGAAGATATTTTCATCTAAATTTACCCAAATATTGGTCCTACAACAAAAATACTCAACAAATTCCAAAATTATCCAAGTTGATTTCAAATAAATTTATTAAAATTTGACAAATATCGTGACAAAATCCAAAAAATCGAAGTTATTTTCATCTAAATTTACTCAATTCTAGATCCTACAACAAAAATACTCAAGAAAATCCAAAATTATCCAAGTTGATTTCAAATAAATTTATTAAAATTTGACAAAAATCGTGACAAAATCCAAAAAATCGAAGTTATTTTCATCTAAATTTACTCAATTGTAGATCCTACAACAAAAGTACTCAAGAAAATCCAAAAAATCGAATTTGGTTTCAAATAAATTTATTAAAATTTGACACTTCCAACTAAAATTTTTTTCACAATCCACAAAATTGAAGTTATTTTCATCTAAATTTACTCAAATATAGATCCTACAACAAAAATACTCAACAAAATCCAAAATAATTCAAGTTGATTTCAAATAAATTTATTAAAATTTGACACTTCCAACTAAAATTTTTTTCACAATCCTAAAAATTGAAGTTATTTTCATTTAAATTTACTCAAATATAGATCTTACAACAAAAATACTCAGCAAATTCCAAAATTATCCAAGTTGATTTCAAATAAATTTATTAAAATTTGACAAAAATCGTGACAAAATCCAAAAAATCGAAGTTATTTTCATCTAAATTTACTCAATTGTAGATCCTACAACAAAAATACTCAAGAAAATCCAAAAAATCGAATTTGGTTTCAAATAAATTTATTAAAATTTGACACTTCCATCAAAAATTTTTTCACAATCCACAAAATTGAACTTATTTGCATCTAAATTTATTCAATTGTAGATCCTACAACAAAAATACTCAAGAAAATCCAAAAAATCGAATTTGGTTTCAAATAAATTTATTAAAATTTGACACTTCCAACTAAAATTTTTTTCACAATCCACAAAATTGAAGTTATTTTCATCTAAATTTACTCAAATATAGATCCTACAACAAAAATACTCAACAAAATCCAAAATAATTCAAGTTGATTTCAAATAAATATATTAAAATTTGACACTTCCAACTAAAATTTTTTTCACAATCCTAAAAATTGAAGATATTTTCATCTAAATGTACCCAAATATTGATCCTACAACAAAAACACTCAACAAATTCCAAAATTATCCAAGTTGATTTCAAATAAATTTAATAAAATTTGACAAAAATCGTGACAAAATCCAAAAAATCGAAGTTATTTTCATCTAAATTTACTCAATTGTAGATCCTACAACAAAAGTACTCAAGAAAATCCAAAAAATCGAATTTGGTTTCAAATAAATTTATTAAAATTTGACACTTCCATCAAAAATTTTTTTCACAATCCACAAAATTGAAGTTATTTGCATCTAAATTTATTCAATTGTAGATCCTACAACAAAAATACTCAAGAAAATCCAAAAAATCGAATTTGGTTTCAAATAAATTTATTAAAATTTGACACTTCCAACTAAAATTTTTTTCACAATCCACAAAATTGAAGTTATTTTCATCTAAATTTACTCAAATATAGATCCTACAACAAAAATACTCAACAAAATCCAAAATAATTCAAGTTCATTTCAAATAAATTTATTAAAATTTGACACTTCCAACTAAAATTTTTTTCACAATCCTAAAAATTGAAGATATTTTCATTTAAATTTACTCAAATATAGATCTTACAACAAAAATACTCAGCAAATTCCAAAATTATCCAAGTTGATTTCAAATAAATTTATTAAAATTTGACAAAAATCGTGACAAAATCCAAAAAATCGAAGTTATTTTCATCTAAATTTACTCAATTGTAGATCCTACAACAAAAATACTCAAGAAAATCCAAAAAATCGAATTTGGTTTCAAATAAATTTATTAAAATTTGACACTTCCATCAAAAATTTTTTCACAATCCACAAAATTGAAGTTATTTGCATCTAAATTTATTCAATTGTAGATCCTACAACAAAAATACTCAAGAAAATCCAAAAAATCGAATTTGGTTTCAAATAAATTTATTAAAATTTGACACTTCCAACTAAAATTTTTTTCACAATCCACAAAATTGAAGTTATTTTCATCTAAATTTACTCAAATATAGATCCTACAACAAAAATACTCAACAAAATCCAAAATAATTCAAGTTGATTTCAAATAAATATATTAAAATTTGACACTTCCAACTAAAATTTTTTCACAATCCTAAAAATTGAAGATATTTTCATCTAAATGTACCCAAATATTGATCCTACAACAAAAACACTCAACAAATTCCAAAATTATCCAAGTTGATTTCAAATAAATTTATTAAAATTTGACAAAAATCGTGACAAAATCCAAAAAATCGTAGTTATTTTCATCTAAATTTACTCAATTGTAGATCCTACAACAAAAGTACTCAAGAAAATCCAAAAAATCGAATTTGGTTTCAAATAAATTTATTAAAATTTGACACTTCCAACTAAAATTTTTTTCACAATCCACAAAATTGAAGTTATTTTCATCTAAATTTACTCAAATATAGATCCTCCAACAAAAATACTCAACAAAATCCAAAATAATTCAAGTTGATTTCAAATAAATTTATTAAAATTTGACACTTCCAACTAAAATTTTTTTCACAATCCTAAAAATTGAAGATATTTTCATCTAAATTTACCCAAATATTGGTCCTACAACAAAAATACTCAACAAATTCCAAAATTATCCAAGTTGATTTCAAATAAATTTATTAAAATTTGACAAAAATCGTGACAAAATCCAAAAAATCGAAGTTATTTTCATCTGAATTTACTCAATTCTAGATCCTACAACAAAAATACTCAAGAAAATCCAAAATTATCCAAGTTGATTTCAAATAAATTTATTAAAATTTGACAAAAATCGTGACAAAATCCAAAAAATCGAAGTTATTTTCATCTAAATTTACTCAATTGTAGATCCTACAACAAAAATACTCAAGAAAATCCAAAAAATCGAATTTGGTTTCCAATAAATTTATTAAAATTTGACACTTCCAACTAAAATTTTTTTCACAATCCACAAAATTGAAGTTATTTTCATCTAAATTTACTCAAATATAGATCCTCCAACAAAAATACTCAACAAAATCCAAAATAATTCAAGTTGATTTCAAATAAATTTATTAAAATTTGACACTTCCAACTAAAATTTTTTTCACAATCCTAAAAATTGAAGATATTTTCATCTAAATTTACCCAAATATTGGTCCTACAACAAAAATACTCAACAAATTCCAAAATTATCCAAGTTGATTTCAAATAAATTTATTAAAATTTGACAAAAATCGTGACAAAATCCAAAAAATCGAAGTTATTTTCATCTAAATTTACTCAATTGTAGATCCTACAACAAAAATACTCAAGAAAATCCAAAAAATCGAATTTGGTTTCCAATAAATTTATTAAAATTTGACACTTCCAACTAAAATTTTTTTCACAATCCACAAAATTGAAGTTATTTTCATCTAAATTTACTCAAATATAGATCCTCCAACAAAAATACTCAACAAAATCCAAAATAATTCAAGTTGATTTCAAATAAATTTATTAAAATTTGACACTTCCAACTAAAATTTTTTTCACAATCCTAAAAATTGAAGATATTTTCATCTAAATTTACCCAAATATTGGTCCTACAACAAAAATACTCAACAAATTCCAAAATTATCCAAGTTGATTTCAAATAAATTTATTAAAATTTGACAAATATCGTGACAAAATCCAAAAAATCGAAGTTATTTTCATCTAAATTTACTCAATTCTAGATCCTACAACAAAAATACTCAAGAAAATCCAAAATTATCCAAGTTGATTTCAAATAAATTTATTAAAATTTGACAAAAATCGTGACAAAATCCAAAAAATCGAAGTTATTTTCATCTAAATTTACTCAATTGTAGATCCTACAACAAAAATACTCAAGAAAATCCAAAAAATCGAATTTGGTTTCCAATAAATTTATTAAAATTTGACACTTCCAACTAAAATTTTTTTCACAATCCACAAAATTGAAGTTATTTTCATCTAAATTTACTCAAATATAGATCCTACAACAAAAATACTCAACAAAATCCAAAATAATTCAAGTTGATTTCAAATAAATTTATTAAAATTTGACACTTCCAACTAACAATTTTTTCACAATCCTAAAAATTGAAGATATTTTCATCTAAATTTACTCAAATATAGATCTTACAACAAAAATACTCAGCAAATTCCAAAATTATCCAAGTTGATTTCAAATAAATTTATTAAAATTTGACAAAAATCGTGACAAAATCCAAAAAATCGAAGTTATTTTCATCTAAATTTACTCAATTGTAGATCCTACAACAAATATACTCAAGAAAATCCAAAAAATCGAATTTGGTTTCAAATAAATTTATTAAAATTTGACACTTCCAACTAAAATTTTTTTCACAATCCACAAAATTGAAGTTATTTTCATCTAAATTTACTCAAATATAGATCCTACAACAAAAATACTCAACAAAATCCAAAATAATTCAAGTTCATTTCAAATAAATTTATTAAAATTTGACACTTCCAACTAAAATTTTTTTCACAATCCTAAAAATTGAAGATATTTTCATTTAAATTTACTCAAATATAGATCTTACAACAAAAATACTCAGCAAATTCCAAAATTATCCAAGTTGATTTCAAATAAATTTATTAAAATTTGACAAAAATCGTGACAAAATCCAAAAAATCGAAGTTATTTTCATCTAAATTTACTCAATTGTAGATCCTACAACAAAAATACTCAAGAAAATCCAAAAAATCGAATTTGGTTTCAAATAAATTTATTAAAATTTGACACTTCCATCAAAAATTTTTTCACAATCCACAAAATTGAAGTTATTTGCATCTAAATTTATTCAATTGTAGATCCTACAACAAAAATACTCAAGAAAATCCAAAAAATCGAATTTGGTTTCAAATAAATTTATTAAAATTTGACACTTCCAACTAAAATTTTTTTCACAATCCACAAAATTGAAGTTATTTTCATCTAAATTTACTCAAATATAGATCCTACAACAAAAATACTCAACAAAATCCAAAATAATTCAAGTTGATTTCAAATAAATATATTAAAATTTGACACTTCCAACTAAAATTTTTTCACAATCCTAAAAATTGAAGATATTTTCATCTAAATGTACCCAAATATTGATCCTACAACAAAAACACTCAACAAATTCCAAAATTATCCAAGTTGATTTCAAATAAATTTATTAAAATTTGACAAAAATCGTGACAAAATCCAAAAAATCGTAGTTATTTTCATCTAAATTTACTCAATTGTAGATCCTACAACAAAAGTACTCAAGAAAATCCAAAAAATCGAATTTGGTTTCAAATAAATTTATTAAAATTTGACACTTCCAACTAAAATTTTTTTCACAATCCACAAAATTGAAGTTATTTTCATCTAAATTTACTCAAATATAGATCCTCCAACAAAAATACTCAACAAAATCCAAAATAATTCAAGTTGATTTCAAATAAATTTATTAAAATTTGACACTTCCAACTAAAATTTTTTTCACAATCCTAAAAATTGAAGATATTTTCATCTAAATTTACCCAAATATTGGTCCTACAACAAAAATACTCAACAAATTCCAAAATTATCCAAGTTGATTTCAAATAAATTTATTAAAATTTGACAAAAATCGTGACAAAATCCAAAAAATCGAAGTTATTTTCATCTGAATTTACTCAATTCTAGATCCTACAACAAAAATACTCAAGAAAATCCAAAATTATCCAAGTTGATTTCAAATAAATTTATTAAAATTTGACAAAAATCGTGACAAAATCCAAAAAATCGAAGTTATTTTCATCTAAATTTACTCAATTGTAGATCCTACAACAAAAATACTCAAGAAAATCCAAAAAATCGAATTTGGTTTCCAATAAATTTATTAAAATTTGACACTTCCAACTAAAATTTTTTTCACAATCCACAAAATTGAAGTTATTTTCATCTAAATTTACTCAAATATAGATCCTACAACAAAAATACTCAACAAAATCCAAAATAAATCAAGTTGATTTCAAATAAATTTATTAAAATTTGACACTTCCAACTAAAATTTTTTTCACAATCCTAAAAATTGAAGATATTTTCAACTAAATTTACCCAAATATTGATCCTACAACAAAAATACTCAACAAATTCCAAAATTATCCAAGTTGATTTCAAATAAATTTATTAAAATTTGACAAAAATCGTGACAAAATCAAAAAAATCGAAGTTATTTTCATCTGAATTTACTCAATTCTAGATCCTACAACAAAAATACTCAAGAAAATCCAAAATTATCCAAGTTGATTTCAAATAAATTTATTAAAATTTGACAAAAATCGTGACAAAATCCAAAAAATCGAAGTTATTTTCATCTAAATTTACTCAATTGTAGATCCTACAACAAAAATACTCAAGAAAATCCAAAAAATCGAATTTGGTTTCCAATAAATTTATTAAAATTTGACACTTCCAACTAAAATTTTTTTCACAATCCACAAAATTGAAGTTATTTTCATCTAAATTTACTCAAATATAGATCCTACAACAAAAATACTCAACAAAATCCAAAATAATTCAAGTTGATTTCAAATAAATTTATTAAAATTTGACACTTCCAACTAAAATTTTTTTCACAATCCTAAAAATTGAAGATATTTTCAACTAAATTTACCCAAATATTGATCCTACAACAAAAATACTCAACAAATTCCAAAATTATCCAAGTTGATTTCAAATAAATTTATTAAAATTTGACAAAAATCGTGACAAAATCCAAAAAATCGAAGTTATTTTCATCTAAATTTACTCAATTCTAGATCCTACAACAAAAATACTCAAGAAAATCCAAATTTATCCAAGTTGATATCAAATAAATTTATTAAAATTTGACAAAAATCGTGACAAAATCCAAAAAATCGAAGTTATTTTCATCTAAATTTACTCAATTGTAGATCCTACAACAAAAATACTCAAGAAAATCCAAAAAATCGAATTTGGTTTCCAATAAATTTATTAAAATTTGACACTTCCAACTAAAATTTTTTTCACAATCCACAAAATTGAAGTTATTTTCATCTAAATTTACTCAAATATAGATCCTCCAACAAAAATACTCAACAAAATCCAAAATAATTCAAGTTGATTTCAAATAAATTTATTAAAATTTGACACTTCCAACTAAAATTTTTTTCACAATCCTAAAAATTGAAGATATTTTCATCTAAATTTACCCAAATATTGGTCCTACAACAAAAATACTCAACAAATTCCAAAATTATCCAAGTTGATTTCAAATAAATTTATTAAAATTTGACAAAAATCGTGACAAAATCCAAAAAATCGAAGTTATTTTCATCTAAATTTACTCAATTCTAGATCCTACAACAAAAATACTCAAGAAAATCCAAAATTATCCAAGTTGATATCAAATAAATTTATTAAAATTTGACAAAAATCGTGACAAAATCCAAAAAATCGAAGTTATTTTCATCTAAATTTACTCAATTGTAGATCCTACAACAAAAATACTCAAGAAAATCCAAAAAATCGAATTTGGTTTCCAATAAATTTATTAAAATTTGACACTTCCAACTAAAATTTTTTTCACAATCCACAAAATTGAAGTTATTTTCATCTAAATTTACTCAAATATAGATCCTCCAACAAAAATACTCAACAAAATCCAAAATAATTCAAGTTGATTTCAAATAAATTTATTAAAATTTGACACTTCCAACTAAAATTTTTTTCACAATCCTAAAAATTGAAGATATTTTCATCTAAATTTACCCAAATATTGGTCCTACAACAAAAATACTCAACAAATTCCAAAATTATCCAAGTTGATTTCAAATAAATTTATTAAAATTTGACAAATATCGTGACAAAATCCAAAAAATCGAAGTTATTTTCATCTAAATTTACTCAATTCTAGATCCTACAACAAAAATACTCAAGAAAATCCAAAATTATCCAAGTTGATTTCAAATAAATTTATTAAAATTTGACAAAAATCGTGACAAAATCCAAAAAATCGAAGTTATTTTCATCTAAATTTACTCAATTGTAGATCCTACAACAAAAATACTCAAGAAAATCCAAAAAATCGAATTTGGTTTCCAATAAATTTATTAAAATTTGACACTTCCAACTAAAATTTTTTTCACAATCCACAAAATTGAAGTTATTTTCATCTAAATTTACTCAAATATAGATCCTACAACAAAAATACTCAACAAAATCCAAAATAATTCAAGTTGATTTCAAATAAATTTATTAAAATTTGACACTTCCAACTAACAATTTTTTCACAATCCTAAAAATTGAAGATATTTTCATCTAAATTTACTCAAATATAGATCTTACAACAAAAATACTCAGCAAATTCCAAAATTATCCAAGTTGATTTCAAATAAATTTATTAAAATTTGACAAAAATCGTGACAAAATCCAAAAAATCGAAGTTATTTTCATCTAAATTTACTCAATTGTAGATCCTACAACAAATATACTCAAGAAAATCCAAAAAATCGAATTTGGTTTCAAATAAATTTATTAAAATTTGACACTTCCAACTAAAATTTTTTTCACAATCCACAAAATTGAAGTTATTTTCATCTAAATTTACTCAAATATAGATCCTACAACAAAAATACTCAACAAAATCCAAAATAATTCAAGTTCATTTCAAATAAATTTATTAAAATTTGACACTTCCAACTAAAATTTTTTTCACAATCCTAAAAATTGAAGATATTTTCATTTAAATTTACTCAAATATAGATCTTACAACAAAAATACTCAGCAAATTCCAAAATTATCCAAGTTGATTTCAAATAAATTTATTAAAATTTGACAAAAATCGTGACAAAATCCAAAAAATCGAAGTTATTTTCATCTAAATTTACTCAATTGTAGATCCTACAACAAAAATACTCAAGAAAATCCAAAAAATCGAATTTGGTTTCAAATAAATTTATTAAAATTTGACACTTCCATCAAAAATTTTTTCACAATCCACAAAATTGAAGTTATTTGCATCTAAATTTATTCAATTGTAGATCCTACAACAAAAATACTCAAGAAAATCCAAAAAATCGAATTTGGTTTCAAATAAATTTATTAAAATTTGACACTTCCAACTAAAATTTTTTTCACAATCCACAAAATTGAAGTTATTTTCATCTAAATTTACTCAAATATAGATCCTACAACAAAAATACTCAACAAAATCCAAAATAATTCAAGTTGATTTCAAATAAATATATTAAAATTTGACACTTCCAACTAAAATTTTTTCACAATCCTAAAAATTGAAGATATTTTCATCTAAATGTACCCAAATATTGATCCTACAACAAAAACACTCAACAAATTCCAAAATTATCCAAGTTGATTTCAAATAAATTTATTAAAATTTGACAAAAATCGTGACAAAATCCAAAAAATCGTAGTTATTTTCATCTAAATTTACTCAATTGTAGATCCTACAACAAAAGTACTCAAGAAAATCCAAAAAATCGAATTTGGTTTCAAATAAATTTATTAAAATTTGACACTTCCAACTAAAATTTTTTTCACAATCCACAAAATTGAAGTTATTTTCATCTAAATTTACTCAAATATAGATCCTCCAACAAAAATACTCAACAAAATCCAAAATAATTCAAGTTGATTTCAAATAAATTTATTAAAATTTGACACTTCCAACTAAAATTTTTTTCACAATCCTAAAAATTGAAGATATTTTCATCTAAATTTACCCAAATATTGGTCCTACAACAAAAATACTCAACAAATTCCAAAATTATCCAAGTTGATTTCAAATAAATTTATTAAAATTTGACAAAAATCGTGACAAAATCCAAAAAATCGAAGTTATTTTCATCTGAATTTACTCAATTCTAGATCCTACAACAAAAATACTCAAGAAAATCCAAAATTATCCAAGTTGATTTCAAATAAATTTATTAAAATTTGACAAAAATCGTGACAAAATCCAAAAAATCGAAGTTATTTTCATCTAAATTTACTCAATTGTAGATCCTACAACAAAAATACTCAAGAAAATCCAAAAAATCGAATTTGGTTTCCAATAAATTTATTAAAATTTGACACTTCCAACTAAAATTTTTTTCACAATCCACAAAATTGAAGTTATTTTCATCTAAATTTACTCAAATATAGATCCTACAACAAAAATACTCAACAAAATCCAAAATAAATCAAGTTGATTTCAAATAAATTTATTAAAATTTGACACTTCCAACTAAAATTTTTTTCACAATCCTAAAAATTGAAGATATTTTCAACTAAATTTACCCAAATATTGATCCTACAACAAAAATACTCAACAAATTCCAAAATTATCCAAGTTGATTTCAAATAAATTTATTAAAATTTGACAAAAATCGTGACAAAATCAAAAAAATCGAAGTTATTTTCATCTAAATTTACTCAATTCTAGATCCTACAACAAAAATACTCAAGAAAATCCAAAATTATCCAAGTTGATTTCAAATAAATTTATTAAAATTTGACAAAAATCGTGACAAAATCCAAAATATCGAAGTTATTTTCATCTAAATTTACTCAATTGTAGATCCCACAACAAAAATTCTCAAGAAAATCCAAAAAAACGAATTTGGTTTCCAATAAATTTATTAAAATTTGACACTTCCACCTAAAATTTTTTTCACAATCCACAAAATTGAAGTTATTTTCATCTAAATTTACTCAAATATAGATCCTACAACAAAAATACTCAACAAAATCCAAAATAATTCAAGTTGATTTCAAATAAATTTATTAAAATTTGACACTTCCAACTAAAATTTTTTTCACAATCCTAAAAATTGAAGATATTTTCATCTAAATTTACCCAAATATTGGTCCTACAACAAAAATACTCAACAAATTCCAAAATTATCCAAGTTGATTTCAAATAAATTTATTAAAATTTGACAAAAATCGTGACAAAATCCAAAAAATCGAAGTTATTTTCATCTGAATTTACTCAATTCTAGATCCTACAACAAAAATACTCAAGAAAATCCAAAATTATCCAAGTTGATTTCAAATAAATTTATTAAAATTTGACAAAAATCGTGACAAAATCCAAAATATCGAAGTTATTTTCATCTAAATTTACTCAATTGTAGATCCTACAACAAAAATACTCAAGAAAATCCAAAAAAACGAATTTGGTTTCCAATAAATTTATTAAAATTTGACACTTCCACCTAAAATTTTTTTCACAATCCACAAAATTGAAGTTATTTTCATCTAAATTTACTCAAATATAGATCCTACAACAAAAATACTCAACAAAATCCAAAATAATTCAAGTTGATTTCAAATAAATTTATTAAAATTTGACACTTCCAACTAAAATTTTTTTCACAATCCTAAAAATTGAAGATATTTTCATCTAAATTTACTCAAATATAGATCTTACAACAAAAATACTCAACAAATTCCAAAATTATCCAGGTTGATTTCAAATAAATTTATTAAAATTTGACAAAAATCGTGACAAAATCCAAAAAATCGAAGTTATTTTCATCTAAATTTACTCAATTGTAGATCCTACAACAAAAATACTCAAGAAAATCCAAAAAATCGAATTTGGTTTCCAATAAATTTATTAAAATTTGACACTTCCAACTAAAATTTTTTTCACAATCCACAAAATTGAAGTTATTTTCATCTAAATTTACTCAAATATAGATCCTACAACAAAAATACTCAACAAAATCCAAAATAATTCAAGTTGATTTCAAATAAATTTATTAAAATTTGACACTTCCAACTAAAATTTTTTTCACAATCCTAAAAATTGAAGATATTTTCAACTAAATTTACCCAAATATTGATCCTACAACAAAAATACTCAACAAATTCCAAAATTATCCAAGTTGATTTCAAATAAATTTATTAAAATTTGACAAAAATCGTGACAAAATCCAAAAAATCGAAGTTATTTTCATCTAAATTTACTCAATTCTAGATCCTACAACCAAAATACTCAAGAAAATCCAAAATTATCCAAGTTGATTTCAAATAAATTTATTAAAATTTGACAAAAATCGTGACAAAATCCAAAATATCGAAGTTATTTTCATCTAAATTTACTCAATTGTAGATCCTACAACAAAAATACTCAAGAAAATCCAAAAAAACGAATTTGGTTTCCAATAAATTTATTAAAATTTGACACTTCCACCTAAAATTTTTTTCACAATCCACAAAATTGAAGTTATTTTCATCTAAATTTACTCAAATATAGATCCTACAACAAAAATACTCAACAAAATCCAAAATAATTCAAGTTGATTTCAAATAAATTTATTAAAATTTGACACTTCCAACTAAAATTTTTTTCACAATCCTAAAAATTGAAGATATTTTCATCTAAATTTACTCAAATATAGATCTTACAACAAAAATACTCAACAAATTCCAAAATTATCCAAGTTGATGTCAAAGAAATTTATTAAAATTTGACAAAAATCGTGACAAAATCCAAAAAATCGAAGTTATTTTCATCTAAATTTACTCAATTGTAGATCCTACAACAAAAATACTCAAGAAAATCCAAAAAATCGAATTTGGTTTCAAATAAATTTATTAAAATTTGACACTTCCAACTAAAATTTTTTTCACAATCCTAAAAATTGAAAATATTTTCATCTAAATGTACCCAAATATTGATCCTACAACAAAAACACTCAACAAATTCCAAAATTATCCAAGTTGATTTCAAATAAATTTATTAAAATTTGACAAAAATCGTGACAAAATCCAAAAAATCGAAGTTATTTTCATCTAAATTTACTCAATTGTAGATCCTACAACAAAAGTACTCAAGAAAATCCAAAAAATCGAATTTGGTTTCAAATAAATTTATTAAAATTTGACACTTCCAACTAAAATTTTTTTCACAATCCACAAAATTGAAGTTATTTTCATCTAAATTTACTCAAATATAGATCCTACAACAAAAATACTCAACAAAATCCAAAATAATTCAAGTTGATTTCAAATAAATTTATTAAAATTTGACACTTCCAACTAAAATTTTTTTCACAATCCTAAAAATTGAAGTTATTTTCATTTAAATTTACTCAAATATAGATCTTACAACAAAAATACTCAGCAAATTCCAAAATTATCCAAGTTGATTTCAAATAAATTTATTAAAATTTGACAAAAATCGTGACAAAATCCAAAAAATCGAAGTTATTTTCATCTAAATTTACTCAATTGTAGATCCTACAACAAAAATACTCAAGAAAATCCAAAAAATCGAATTTGGTTTCAAATAAATTTATTAAAATTTGACACTTCCATCAAAAATTTTTTCACAATCCACAAAATTGAACTTATTTGCATCTAAATTTATTCAATTGTAGATCCTACAACAAAAATACTCAAGAAAATCCAAAAAATCGAATTTGGTTTCAAATAAATTTATTAAAATTTGACACTTCCAACTAAAATTTTTTTCACAATCCACAAAATTGAAGTTATTTTCATCTAAATTTACTCAAATATAGATCCTACAACAAAAATACTCAACAAAATCCAAAATAATTCAAGTTGATTTCAAATAAATATATTAAAATTTGACACTTCCAACTAAAATTTTTTTCACAATCCTAAAAATTGAAGATATTTTCATCTAAATGTACCCAAATATTGATCCTACAACAAAAACACTCAACAAATTCCAAAATTATCCAAGTTGATTTCAAATAAATTTAATAAAATTTGACAAAAATCGTGACAAAATCCAAAAAATCGAAGTTATTTTCATCTAAATTTACTCAATTGTAGATCCTACAACAAAAGTACTCAAGAAAATCCAAAAAATCGAATTTGGTTTCAAATAAATTTATTAAAATTTGACACTTCCATCAAAAATTTTTTTCACAATCCACAAAATTGAAGTTATTTGCATCTAAATTTATTCAATTGTAGATCCTACAACAAAAATACTCAAGAAAATCCAAAAAATCGAATTTGGTTTCAAATAAATTTATTAAAATTTGACACTTCCAACTAAAATTTTTTTCACAATCCACAAAATTGAAGTTATTTTCATCTAAATTTACTCAAATATAGATCCTACAACAAAAATACTCAACAAAATCCAAAATAATTCAAGTTCATTTCAAATAAATTTATTAAAATTTGACACTTCCAACTAAAATTTTTTTCACAATCCTAAAAATTGAAGATATTTTCATTTAAATTTACTCAAATATAGATCTTACAACAAAAATACTCAGCAAATTCCAAAATTATCCAAGTTGATTTCAAATAAATTTATTAAAATTTGACAAAAATCGTGACAAAATCCAAAAAATCGAAGTTATTTTCATCTAAATTTACTCAATTGTAGATCCTACAACAAAAATACTCAAGAAAATCCAAAAAATCGAATTTGGTTTCAAATAAATTTATTAAAATTTGACACTTCCATCAAAAATTTTTTCACAATCCACAAAATTGAAGTTATTTGCATCTAAATTTATTCAATTGTAGATCCTACAACAAAAATACTCAAGAAAATCCAAAAAATCGAATTTGGTTTCAAATAAATTTATTAAAATTTGACACTTCCAACTAAAATTTTTTTCACAATCCACAAAATTGAAGTTATTTTCATCTAAATTTACTCAAATATAGATCCTACAACAAAAATACTCAACAAAATCCAAAATAATTCAAGTTGATTTCAAATAAATATATTAAAATTTGACACTTCCAACTAAAATTTTTTCACAATCCTAAAAATTGAAGATATTTTCATCTAAATGTACCCAAATATTGATCCTACAACAAAAACACTCAACAAATTCCAAAATTATCCAAGTTGATTTCAAATAAATTTATTAAAATTTGACAAAAATCGTGACAAAATCCAAAAAATCGTAGTTATTTTCATCTAAATTTACTCAATTGTAGATCCTACAACAAAAGTACTCAAGAAAATCCAAAAAATCGAATTTGGTTTCAAATAAATTTATTAAAATTTGACACTTCCAACTAAAATTTTTTTCACAATCCACAAAATTGAAGTTATTTTCATCTAAATTTACTCAAATATAGATCCTCCAACAAAAATACTCAACAAAATCCAAAATAATTCAAGTTGATTTCAAATAAATTTATTAAAATTTGACACTTCCAACTAAAATTTTTTTCACAATCCTAAAAATTGAAGATATTTTCATCTAAATTTACCCAAATATTGGTCCTACAACAAAAATACTCAACAAATTCCAAAATTATCCAAGTTGATTTCAAATAAATTTATTAAAATTTGACAAAAATCGTGACAAAATCCAAAAAATCGAAGTTATTTTCATCTGAATTTACTCAATTCTAGATCCTACAACAAAAATACTCAAGAAAATCCAAAATTATCCAAGTTGATTTCAAATAAATTTATTAAAATTTGACAAAAATCGTGACAAAATCCAAAAAATCGAAGTTATTTTCATCTAAATTTACTCAATTGTAGATCCTACAACAAAAATACTCAAGAAAATCCAAAAAATCGAATTTGGTTTCCAATAAATTTATTAAAATTTGACACTTCCAACTAAAATTTTTTTCACAATCCACAAAATTGAAGTTATTTTCATCTAAATTTACTCAAATATAGATCCTCCAACAAAAATACTCAACAAAATCCAAAATAATTCAAGTTGATTTCAAATAAATTTATTAAAATTTGACACTTCCAACTAAAATTTTTTTCACAATCCTAAAAATTGAAGATATTTTCATCTAAATTTACCCAAATATTGGTCCTACAACAAAAATACTCAACAAATTCCAAAATTATCCAAGTTGATTTCAAATAAATTTATTAAAATTTGACAAAAATCGTGACAAAATCCAAAAAATCGAAGTTATTTTCATCTAAATTTACTCAATTCTAGATCCTACAACAAAAATACTCAAGAAAATCCAAAATTATCCAAGTTGATATCAAATAAATTTATTAAAATTTGACAAAAATCGTGACAAAATCCAAAAAATCGAAGTTATTTTCATCTAAATTTACTCAATTGTAGATCCTACAACAAAAATACTCAAGAAAATCCAAAAAATCGAATTTGGTTTCCAATAAATTTATTAAAATTTGACACTTCCAACTAAAATTTTTTTCACAATCCACAAAATTGAAGTTATTTTCATCTAAATTTACTCAAATATAGATCCTCCAACAAAAATACTCAACAAAATCCAAAATAATTCAAGTTGATTTCAAATAAATTTATTAAAATTTGACACTTCCAACTAAAATTTTTTTCACAATCCTAAAAATTGAAGATATTTTCATCTAAATTTACCCAAATATTGGTCCTACAACAAAAATACTCAACAAATTCCAAAATTATCCAAGTTGATTTCAAATAAATTTATTAAAATTTGACAAATATCGTGACAAAATCCAAAAAATCGAAGTTATTTTCATCTAAATTTACTCAATTCTAGATCCTACAACAAAAATACTCAAGAAAATCCAAAATTATCCAAGTTGATTTCAAATAAATTTATTAAAATTTGACAAAAATCGTGACAAAATCCAAAAAATCGAAGTTATTTTCATCTAAATTTACTCAATTGTAGATCCTACAACAAAAATACTCAAGAAAATCCAAAAAATCGAATTTGGTTTCCAATAAATTTATTAAAATTTGACACTTCCAACTAAAATTTTTTTCACAATCCACAAAATTGAAGTTATTTTCATCTAAATTTACTCAAATATAGATCCTACAACAAAAATACTCAACAAAATCCAAAATAATTCAAGTTGATTTCAAATAAATTTATTAAAATTTGACACTTCCAACTAACAATTTTTTCACAATCCTAAAAATTGAAGATATTTTCATCTAAATTTACTCAAATATAGATCTTACAACAAAAATACTCAGCAAATTCCAAAATTATCCAAGTTGATTTCAAATAAATTTATTAAAATTTGACAAAAATCGTGACAAAATCCAAAAAATCGAAGTTATTTTCATCTAAATTTACTCAATTGTAGATCCTACAACAAATATACTCAAGAAAATCCAAAAAATCGAATTTGGTTTCAAATAAATTTATTAAAATTTGACACTTCCAACTAAAATTTTTTTCACAATCCACAAAATTGAAGTTATTTTCATCTAAATTTACTCAAATATAGATCCTACAACAAAAATACTCAACAAAATCCAAAATAATTCAAGTTCATTTCAAATAAATTTATTAAAATTTGACACTTCCAACTAAAATTTTTTTCACAATCCTAAAAATTGAAGATATTTTCATTTAAATTTACTCAAATATAGATCTTACAACAAAAATACTCAGCAAATTCCAAAATTATCCAAGTTGATTTCAAATAAATTTATTAAAATTTGACAAAAATCGTGACAAAATCCAAAAAATCGAAGTTATTTTCATCTAAATTTACTCAATTGTAGATCCTACAACAAAAATACTCAAGAAAATCCAAAAAATCGAATTTGGTTTCAAATAAATTTATTAAAATTTGACACTTCCATCAAAAATTTTTTCACAATCCACAAAATTGAAGTTATTTGCATCTAAATTTATTCAATTGTAGATCCTACAACAAAAATACTCAAGAAAATCCAAAAAATCGAATTTGGTTTCAAATAAATTTATTAAAATTTGACACTTCCAACTAAAATTTTTTTCACAATCCACAAAATTGAAGTTATTTTCATCTAAATTTACTCAAATATAGATCCTACAACAAAAATACTCAACAAAATCCAAAATAATTCAAGTTGATTTCAAATAAATATATTAAAATTTGACACTTCCAACTAAAATTTTTTCACAATCCTAAAAATTGAAGATATTTTCATCTAAATGTACCCAAATATTGATCCTACAACAAAAACACTCAACAAATTCCAAAATTATCCAAGTTGATTTCAAATAAATTTATTAAAATTTGACAAAAATCGTGACAAAATCCAAAAAATCGTAGTTATTTTCATCTAAATTTACTCAATTGTAGATCCTACAACAAAAGTACTCAAGAAAATCCAAAAAATCGAATTTGGTTTCAAATAAATTTATTAAAATTTGACACTTCCAACTAAAATTTTTTTCACAATCCACAAAATTGAAGTTATTTTCATCTAAATTTACTCAAATATAGATCCTCCAACAAAAATACTCAACAAAATCCAAAATAATTCAAGTTGATTTCAAATAAATTTATTAAAATTTGACACTTCCAACTAAAATTTTTTTCACAATCCTAAAAATTGAAGATATTTTCATCTAAATTTACCCAAATATTGGTCCTACAACAAAAATACTCAACAAATTCCAAAATTATCCAAGTTGATTTCAAATAAATTTATTAAAATTTGACAAAAATCGTGACAAAATCCAAAAAATCGAAGTTATTTTCATCTGAATTTACTCAATTCTAGATCCTACAACAAAAATACTCAAGAAAATCCAAAATTATCCAAGTTGATTTCAAATAAATTTATTAAAATTTGACAAAAATCGTGACAAAATCCAAAAAATCGAAGTTATTTTCATCTAAATTTACTCAATTGTAGATCCTACAACAAAAATACTCAAGAAAATCCAAAAAATCGAATTTGGTTTCCAATAAATTTATTAAAATTTGACACTTCCAACTAAAATTTTTTTCACAATCCACAAAATTGAAGTTATTTTCATCTAAATTTACTCAAATATAGATCCTACAACAAAAATACTCAACAAAATCCAAAATAAATCAAGTTGATTTCAAATAAATTTATTAAAATTTGACACTTCCAACTAAAATTTTTTTCACAATCCTAAAAATTGAAGATATTTTCAACTAAATTTACCCAAATATTGATCCTACAACAAAAATACTCAACAAATTCCAAAATTATCCAAGTTGATTTCAAATAAATTTATTAAAATTTGACAAAAATCGTGACAAAATCAAAAAAATCGAAGTTATTTTCATCTGAATTTACTCAATTCTAGATCCTACAACAAAAATACTCAAGAAAATCCAAAATTATCCAAGTTGATTTCAAATAAATTTATTAAAATTTGACAAAAATCGTGACAAAATCCAAAAAATCGAAGTTATTTTCATCTAAATTTACTCAATTGTAGATCCTACAACAAAAATACTCAAGAAAATCCAAAAAATCGAATTTGGTTTCCAATAAATTTATTAAAATTTGACACTTCCAACTAAAATTTTTTTCACAATCCACAAAATTGAAGTTATTTTCATCTAAATTTACTCAAATATAGATCCTACAACAAAAATACTCAACAAAATCCAAAATAATTCAAGTTGATTTCAAATAAATTTATTAAAATTTGACACTTCCAACTAAAATTTTTTTCACAATCCTAAAAATTGAAGATATTTTCAACTAAATTTACCCAAATATTGATCCTACAACAAAAATACTCAACAAATTCCAAAATTATCCAAGTTGATTTCAAATAAATTTATTAAAATTTGACAAAAATCGTGACAAAATCCAAAAAATCGAAGTTATTTTCATCTAAATTTACTCAATTCTAGATCCTACAACAAAAATACTCAAGAAAATCCAAATTTATCCAAGTTGATATCAAATAAATTTATTAAAATTTGACAAAAATCGTGACAAAATCCAAAAAATCGAAGTTATTTTCATCTAAATTTACTCAATTGTAGATCCTACAACAAAAATACTCAAGAAAATCCAAAAAATCGAATTTGGTTTCCAATAAATTTATTAAAATTTGACACTTCCAACTAAAATTTTTTTCACAATCCACAAAATTGAAGTTATTTTCATCTAAATTTACTCAAATATAGATCCTCCAACAAAAATACTCAACAAAATCCAAAATAATTCAAGTTGATTTCAAATAAATTTATTAAAATTTGACACTTCCAACTAAAATTTTTTTCACAATCCTAAAAATTGAAGATATTTTCATCTAAATTTACCCAAATATTGGTCCTACAACAAAAATACTCAACAAATTCCAAAATTATCCAAGTTGATTTCAAATAAATTTATTAAAATTTGACAAAAATCGTGACAAAATCCAAAAAATCGAAGTTATTTTCATCTAAATTTACTCAATTCTAGATCCTACAACAAAAATACTCAAGAAAATCCAAAATTATCCAAGTTGATATCAAATAAATTTATTAAAATTTGACAAAAATCGTGACAAAATCCAAAAAATCGAAGTTATTTTCATCTAAATTTACTCAATTGTAGATCCTACAACAAAAATACTCAAGAAAATCCAAAAAATCGAATTTGGTTTCCAATAAATTTATTAAAATTTGACACTTCCAACTAAAATTTTTTTCACAATCCACAAAATTGAAGTTATTTTCATCTAAATTTACTCAAATATAGATCCTCCAACAAAAATACTCAACAAAATCCAAAATAATTCAAGTTGATTTCAAATAAATTTATTAAAATTTGACACTTCCAACTAAAATTTTTTTCACAATCCTAAAAATTGAAGATATTTTCATCTAAATTTACCCAAATATTGGTCCTACAACAAAAATACTCAACAAATTCCAAAATTATCCAAGTTGATTTCAAATAAATTTATTAAAATTTGACAAATATCGTGACAAAATCCAAAAAATCGAAGTTATTTTCATCTAAATTTACTCAATTCTAGATCCTACAACAAAAATACTCAAGAAAATCCAAAATTATCCAAGTTGATTTCAAATAAATTTATTAAAATTTGACAAAAATCGTGACAAAATCCAAAAAATCGAAGTTATTTTCATCTAAATTTACTCAATTGTAGATCCTACAACAAAAATACTCAAGAAAATCCAAAAAATCGAATTTGGTTTCCAATAAATTTATTAAAATTTGACACTTCCAACTAAAATTTTTTTCACAATCCACAAAATTGAAGTTATTTTCATCTAAATTTACTCAAATATAGATCCTACAACAAAAATACTCAACAAAATCCAAAATAATTCAAGTTGATTTCAAATAAATTTATTAAAATTTGACACTTCCAACTAACAATTTTTTCACAATCCTAAAAATTGAAGATATTTTCATCTAAATTTACTCAAATATAGATCTTACAACAAAAATACTCAGCAAATTCCAAAATTATCCAAGTTGATTTCAAATAAATTTATTAAAATTTGACAAAAATCGTGACAAAATCCAAAAAATCGAAGTTATTTTCATCTAAATTTACTCAATTGTAGATCCTACAACAAATATACTCAAGAAAATCCAAAAAATCGAATTTGGTTTCAAATAAATTTATTAAAATTTGACACTTCCAACTAAAATTTTTTTCACAATCCACAAAATTGAAGTTATTTTCATCTAAATTTACTCAAATATAGATCCTACAACAAAAATACTCAACAAAATCCAAAATAATTCAAGTTCATTTCAAATAAATTTATTAAAATTTGACACTTCCAACTAAAATTTTTTTCACAATCCTAAAAATTGAAGATATTTTCATTTAAATTTACTCAAATATAGATCTTACAACAAAAATACTCAGCAAATTCCAAAATTATCCAAGTTGATTTCAAATAAATTTATTAAAATTTGACAAAAATCGTGACAAAATCCAAAAAATCGAAGTTATTTTCATCTAAATTTACTCAATTGTAGATCCTACAACAAAAATACTCAAGAAAATCCAAAAAATCGAATTTGGTTTCAAATAAATTTATTAAAATTTGACACTTCCATCAAAAATTTTTTCACAATCCACAAAATTGAAGTTATTTGCATCTAAATTTATTCAATTGTAGATCCTACAACAAAAATACTCAAGAAAATCCAAAAAATCGAATTTGGTTTCAAATAAATTTATTAAAATTTGACACTTCCAACTAAAATTTTTTTCACAATCCACAAAATTGAAGTTATTTTCATCTAAATTTACTCAAATATAGATCCTACAACAAAAATACTCAACAAAATCCAAAATAATTCAAGTTGATTTCAAATAAATATATTAAAATTTGACACTTCCAACTAAAATTTTTTCACAATCCTAAAAATTGAAGATATTTTCATCTAAATGTACCCAAATATTGATCCTACAACAAAAACACTCAACAAATTCCAAAATTATCCAAGTTGATTTCAAATAAATTTATTAAAATTTGACAAAAATCGTGACAAAATCCAAAAAATCGTAGTTATTTTCATCTAAATTTACTCAATTGTAGATCCTACAACAAAAGTACTCAAGAAAATCCAAAAAATCGAATTTGGTTTCAAATAAATTTATTAAAATTTGACACTTCCAACTAAAATTTTTTTCACAATCCACAAAATTGAAGTTATTTTCATCTAAATTTACTCAAATATAGATCCTCCAACAAAAATACTCAACAAAATCCAAAATAATTCAAGTTGATTTCAAATAAATTTATTAAAATTTGACACTTCCAACTAAAATTTTTTTCACAATCCTAAAAATTGAAGATATTTTCATCTAAATTTACCCAAATATTGGTCCTACAACAAAAATACTCAACAAATTCCAAAATTATCCAAGTTGATTTCAAATAAATTTATTAAAATTTGACAAAAATCGTGACAAAATCCAAAAAATCGAAGTTATTTTCATCTGAATTTACTCAATTCTAGATCCTACAACAAAAATACTCAAGAAAATCCAAAATTATCCAAGTTGATTTCAAATAAATTTATTAAAATTTGACAAAAATCGTGACAAAATCCAAAAAATCGAAGTTATTTTCATCTAAATTTACTCAATTGTAGATCCTACAACAAAAATACTCAAGAAAATCCAAAAAATCGAATTTGGTTTCCAATAAATTTATTAAAATTTGACACTTCCAACTAAAATTTTTTTCACAATCCACAAAATTGAAGTTATTTTCATCTAAATTTACTCAAATATAGATCCTACAACAAAAATACTCAACAAAATCCAAAATAAATCAAGTTGATTTCAAATAAATTTATTAAAATTTGACACTTCCAACTAAAATTTTTTTCACAATCCTAAAAATTGAAGATATTTTCAACTAAATTTACCCAAATATTGATCCTACAACAAAAATACTCAACAAATTCCAAAATTATCCAAGTTGATTTCAAATAAATTTATTAAAATTTGACAAAAATCGTGACAAAATCAAAAAAATCGAAGTTATTTTCATCTAAATTTACTCAATTCTAGATCCTACAACAAAAATACTCAAGAAAATCCAAAATTATCCAAGTTGATTTCAAATAAATTTATTAAAATTTGACAAAAATCGTGACAAAATCCAAAATATCGAAGTTATTTTCATCTAAATTTACTCAATTGTAGATCCCACAACAAAAATTCTCAAGAAAATCCAAAAAAACGAATTTGGTTTCCAATAAATTTATTAAAATTTGACACTTCCACCTAAAATTTTTTTCACAATCCACAAAATTGAAGTTATTTTCATCTAAATTTACTCAAATATAGATCCTACAACAAAAATACTCAACAAAATCCAAAATAATTCAAGTTGATTTCAAATAAATTTATTAAAATTTGACACTTCCAACTAAAATTTTTTTCACAATCCTAAAAATTGAAGATATTTTCATCTAAATTTACCCAAATATTGGTCCTACAACAAAAATACTCAACAAATTCCAAAATTATCCAAGTTGATTTCAAATAAATTTATTAAAATTTGACAAAAATCGTGACAAAATCCAAAAAATCGAAGTTATTTTCATCTGAATTTACTCAATTCTAGATCCTACAACAAAAATACTCAAGAAAATCCAAAATTATCCAAGTTGATTTCAAATAAATTTATTAAAATTTGACAAAAATCGTGACAAAATCCAAAATATCGAAGTTATTTTCATCTAAATTTACTCAATTGTAGATCCTACAACAAAAATACTCAAGAAAATCCAAAAAAACGAATTTGGTTTCCAATAAATTTATTAAAATTTGACACTTCCACCTAAAATTTTTTTCACAATCCACAAAATTGAAGTTATTTTCATCTAAATTTACTCAAATATAGATCCTACAACAAAAATACTCAACAAAATCCAAAATAATTCAAGTTGATTTCAAATAAATTTATTAAAATTTGACACTTCCAACTAAAATTTTTTTCACAATCCTAAAAATTGAAGATATTTTCATCTAAATTTACTCAAATATAGATCTTACAACAAAAATACTCAACAAATTCCAAAATTATCCAGGTTGATTTCAAATAAATTTATTAAAATTTGACAAAAATCGTGACAAAATCCAAAAAATCGAAGTTATTTTCATCTAAATTTACTCAATTGTAGATCCTACAACAAAAATACTCAAGAAAATCCAAAAAATCGAATTTGGTTTCCAATAAATTTATTAAAATTTGACACTTCCAACTAAAATTTTTTTCACAATCCACAAAATTGAAGTTATTTTCATCTAAATTTACTCAAATATAGATCCTACAACAAAAATACTCAACAAAATCCAAAATAATTCAAGTTGATTTCAAATAAATTTATTAAAATTTGACACTTCCAACTAAAATTTTTTTCACAATCCTAAAAATTGAAGATATTTTCAACTAAATTTACCCAAATATTGATCCTACAACAAAAATACTCAACAAATTCCAAAATTATCCAAGTTGATTTCAAATAAATTTATTAAAATTTGACAAAAATCGTGACAAAATCCAAAAAATCGAAGTTATTTTCATCTAAATTTACTCAATTCTAGATCCTACAACCAAAATACTCAAGAAAATCCAAAATTATCCAAGTTGATTTCAAATAAATTTATTAAAATTTGACAAAAATCGTGACAAAATCCAAAATATCGAAGTTATTTTCATCTAAATTTACTCAATTGTAGATCCTACAACAAAAATACTCAAGAAAATCCAAAAAAACGAATTTGGTTTCCAATAAATTTATTAAAATTTGACACTTCCACCTAAAATTTTTTTCACAATCCACAAAATTGAAGTTATTTTCATCTAAATTTACTCAAATATAGATCCTACAACAAAAATACTCAACAAAATCCAAAATAATTCAAGTTGATTTCAAATAAATTTATTAAAATTTGACACTTCCAACTAAAATTTTTTTCACAATCCTAAAAATTGAAGATATTTTCATCTAAATTTACTCAAATATAGATCTTACAACAAAAATACTCAACAAATTCCAAAATTATCCAAGTTGATGTCAAAGAAATTTATTAAAATTTGACAAAAATCGTGACAAAATCCAAAAAATCGAAGTTATTTTCATCTAAATTTACTCAATTGTAGATCCTACAACAAAAATACTCAAGAAAATCCAAAAAATCGAATTTGGTTTCAAATAAATTTATTAAAATTTGACACTTCCAACTAAAATTTTTTTCACAATCCTAAAAATTGAAAATATTTTCATCTAAATGTACCCAAATATTGATCCTACAACAAAAACACTCAACAAATTCCAAAATTATCCAAGTTGATTTCAAATAAATTTATTAAAATTTGACAAAAATCGTGACAAAATCCAAAAAATCGAAGTTATTTTCATCTAAATTTACTCAATTGTAGATCCTACAACAAAAGTACTCAAGAAAATCCAAAAAATCGAATTTGGTTTCAAATAAATTTATTAAAATTTGACACTTCCAACTAAAATTTTTTTCACAATCCACAAAATTGAAGTTATTTTCATCTAAATTTACTCAAATATAGATCCTACAACAAAAATACTCAACAAAATCCAAAATAATTCAAGTTGATTTCAAATAAATTTATTAAAATTTGACACTTCCAACTAACAATTTTTTCACAATCCTAAAAATTGAAGATATTTTCAACTAAATTTACCCAAATATTGATCCTACAACAAAAATACTCAACAAATTCCAAAATTATCCAAGTTGATTTCAAATAAATTTATTAAAATTTGACAAAAATCGTGACAAAATCAAAAAAATCGAAGTTATTTTCATCTAAATTTACTCAATTCTAGATCCTACAACAAAAATACTCAAGAAAATCCAAAATTATCCAAGTTGATTTCAAATAAATTTATTAAAATTTGACAAAAATCGTGACAAAATCCAAAATATCGAAGTTATTTTCATCTAAATTTACTCAATTGTAGATCCCACAACAAAAATTCTCAAGAAAATCCAAAAAAACGAATTTGGTTTCCAATAAATTTATTAAAATTTGACACTTCCACCTAAAATTTTTTTCACAATCCACAAAATTGAAGTTATTTTCATCTAAATTTACTCAAATATAGATCCTACAACAAAAATACTCAACAAAATCCAAAATAATTCAAGTTGATTTCAAATAAATTTATTAAAATTTGACACTTCCAACTAAAATTTTTTTCACAATCCTAAAAATTGAAGATATTTTCATCTAAATTTACCCAAATATTGGTCCTACAACAAAAATACTCAACAAATTCCAAAATTATCCAAGTTGATTTCAAATAAATTTATTAAAATTTGACAAAAATCGTGACAAAATCCAAAAAATCGAAGTTATTTTCATCTGAATTTACTCAATTCTAGATCCTACAACAAAAATACTCAAGAAAATCCAAAATTATCCAAGTTGATTTCAAATAAATTTATTAAAATTTGACAAAAATCGTGACAAAATCCAAAATATCGAAGTTATTTTCATCTAAATTTACTCAATTGTAGATCCTACAACAAAAATACTCAAGAAAATCCAAAAAAACGAATTTGGTTTCCAATAAATTTATTAAAATTTGACACTTCCACCTAAAATTTTTTTCACAATCCACAAAATTGAAGTTATTTTCATCTAAATTTACTCAAATATAGATCCTACAACAAAAATACTCAACAAAATCCAAAATAATTCAAGTTGATTTCAAATAAATTTATTAAAATTTGACACTTCCAACTAAAATTTTTTTCACAATCCTAAAAATTGAAGATATTTTCATCTAAATTTACTCAAATATAGATCTTACAACAAAAATACTCAACAAATTCCAAAATTATCCAGGTTGATTTCAAATAAATTTATTAAAATTTGACAAAAATCGTGACAAAATCCAAAAAATCGAAGTTATTTTCATCTAAATTTACTCAATTGTAGATCCTACAACAAAAATACTCAAGAAAATCCAAAAAATCGAATTTGGTTTCCAATAAATTTATTAAAATTTGACACTTCCAACTAAAATTTTTTTCACAATCCACAAAATTGAAGTTATTTTCATCTAAATTTACTCAAATATAGATCCTACAACAAAAATACTCAACAAAATCCAAAATAATTCAAGTTGATTTCAAATAAATTTATTAAAATTTGACACTTCCAACTAAAATTTTTTTCACAATCCTAAAAATTGAAGATATTTTCAACTAAATTTACCCAAATATTGATCCTACAACAAAAATACTCAACAAATTCCAAAATTATCCAAGTTGATTTCAAATAAATTTATTAAAATTTGACAAAAATCGTGACAAAATCCAAAAAATCGAAGTTATTTTCATCTAAATTTACTCAATTCTAGATCCTACAACCAAAATACTCAAGAAAATCCAAAATTATCCAAGTTGATTTCAAATAAATTTATTAAAATTTGACAAAAATCGTGACAAAATCCAAAATATCGAAGTTATTTTCATCTAAATTTACTCAATTGTAGATCCTACAACAAAAATACTCAAGAAAATCCAAAAAAACGAATTTGGTTTCCAATAAATTTATTAAAATATGACACTTCCACCTAAAATTTTTTTCACAATCCACAAAATTGAAGTTATTTTCATCTAAATTTACTCAAATATAGATCCTACAACAAAAATACTCAACAAAATCCAAAATAATTCAAGTTGATTTCAAATAAATTTATTAAAATTTGACACTTCCAACTAAAATTTTTTTCACAATCCTAAAAATTGAAGATATTTTCATCTAAATTTACTCAAATATAGATCTTACAACAAAAATACTCAACAAATTCCAAAATTATCCAAGTTGATGTCAAAGAAATTTATTAAAATTTGACAAAAATCGTGACAAAATCCAAAAAATCGAAGTTATTTTCATCTAAATTTACTCAATTGTAGATCCTACAACAAAAATCCTCAAGAAAATCCAAAAAATCGAATTTGGTTTCAAATAAATTTATTAAAATTTGACACTTCCAACTAAAATTTTTTTCACAATCCTAAAAATTGAAAATATTTTCATCTAAATGTACCCAAATATTGATCCTACAACAAAAACACTCAACAAATTCCAAAATTATCCAAGTTGATTTCAAATAAATTTATTAAAATTTGACAAAAATCGTGACAAAATCCAAAAAATCGAAGTTATTTTCATCTAAATTTACTCAATTGTAGATCCTACAACAAAAGTACTCAAGAAAATCCAAAAAATCGAATTTGGTTTCAAATAAATTTATTAAAATTTGACACTTCCAACTAAAATTTTTTTCACAATCCACAAAATTGAAGTTATTTTCATCTAAATTTACTCAAATATAGATCCTACAACAAAAATACTCAACAAAATCCAAAATAATTCAAGTTGATTTCAAATAAATTTATTAAAATTTGACACTTCCAACTAACAATTTTTTCACAATCCTAAAAATTGAAGATATTTTCATCTAAATTTACTCAAATATAGATCTTACAACAAAAATACTCAGCAAATTCCAAAATTATCCAAGTTGATTTCAAATAAATTTATTAAAATTTGACAAAAATCGTGACAAAATCCAAAAAATCGAAGTTATTTTCATCTAAATTTACTCAAATATAGATCCTCCAACAAAAATACTCAACAAAATCCAAAATAATTCAAGTTGATTTCAAATAAATTTATTAAAATTTGGCACTTCCAACTAAAATTTTTTTCACAATCCTAAAAATTGAAGATATTTTCATCTAAATTTACCCAAATATTGGTCCTACAACAAAAATACTCAACAAATTCCAAAATTATCCAAGTTGATTTCAAATAAATTTATTAAAATTTGACAAATATCGTGACAAAATCCAAAAAATCGAAGTTATTTTCATCTAAATTTACTCAATTCTAGATCCTACAACAAAAATACTCAAGAAAATCCAAAATTATCCAAGTTGATTTCAAATAAATTTATTAAAATTTGACAAAAATCGTGACAAAGTCCAAAAAATCGAAGTTATTTTCATCTAAATTTACTCAATTGTAGATCCTACAACAAAAATACTCAAGAAAATCCAAAAAATCGAATTTGGTTTCCAATAAATTTATTAAAATTTGACACTTCCAACTAAAATTTTTTTCACAATCCACAAAATTGAAGTTATTTTCATCTAAATTTACTCAAATATAGATCCTACAACAAAAATACTCAACAAAATCCAAAATAATTCAAGTTGATTTCAAATAAATTTATTAAAATTTGACACTTCCAACTAACAATTTTTTCACAATCCTAAAAATTGAAGATATTTTCATCTAAATTTACTCAAATATAGATCTTACAACAAAAATACTCAGCAAATTCCAAAATTATCCAAGTTGATTTCAAATAAATTTATTAAAATTTGACAAAAATCGTGACAAAATCCAAAAAATCGAAGTTATTTTCATCTAAATTTACTCAATTGTAGATCCTACAACAAAAGTACTCAAGAAAATCCAAAAAATCGAATTTGGTTTCAAATAAATTTATTAAAATTTGACACTTCCAACTAAAATTTTTTTCACAATCCACAAAATTGAAGTTATTTTCATCTAAATTTACTCAAATATAGATCCTCCAACAAAAATACTCAACAAAATCCAAAATAATTCAAGTTGATTTCAAATAAATTTATTAAAATTTGACACTTCCAACTAAAATTTTTTTCACAATCCTAAAAATTGAAGATATTTTCATCTAAATTTACCCAAATATTGGTCCTACAACAAAAATACTCAACAAATTCCAAAATTATCCAAGTTGATTTCAAATAAATTTATTAAAATTTGACAAAAATCGTGACAAAATCCAAAAAATCGAAGTTATTTTCATCTGAATTTACTCAATTCTAGATCCTACAACAAAAATACTCAAGAAAATCCAAAATTATCCAAGTTGATTTCAAATAAATTTATTAAAATTTGACAAAAATCGTGACAAAATCCAAAAAATCGAAGTTATTTTCATCTAAATTTACTCAATTGTAGATCCTACAACAAAAATACTCAAGAAAATCCAAAAAATCGAATTTGGTTTCCAATAAATTTATTAAAATTTGACACTTCCAACTAAAATTTTTTTCACAATCCACAAAATTGAAGTTATTTTCATCTAAATTTACTCAAATATAGAATCCTACAACAAAAATACTCAACAAAATCCAAAATAATTCAAGTTGATTTCAAATAAATTTATTAAAATTTGACACTTCCAACTAAAATTTTTTTCACAATCCTAAAAATTGAAGATATTTTCAACTAAATTTACCCAAATATTGATCCTACAACAAAAATACTCAACAAATTCCAAAATTATCCAAGTTGATTTCAAATAAATTTATTAAAATTTGACAAAAATCGTGACAAAATCCAAAAAATCGAAGTTATTTTCATCTAAATTTACTCAATTCTAGATCCTACAACAAAAATACTCAAGAAAATCCAAAATTATCCAAGTTGATTTCAAATAAATTTATTAAAATTTGACAAAAATCGTGACAAAATCCAAAAAATCGAAGTTATTTTCATCTAAAGTTACTCAATTGTAGATCCTACAACAAAAATACTCAAGAAAATCCAAAAAATCGAATTTGGTTTCCAATAAATTTATTAAAATTTGACACTTCCAACTAAAATTTTTTTCACAATCCACAAAATTGAAGTTATTTTCATCTAAATTTACTCAAATATAGATCCTCCAACAAAAATACTCAACAAAATCCAAAATAATTCAAGTTGATTTCAAATAAATTTATTAAAATTTGACACTTCCAACTAAAATTTTTTTCACAATCCTAAAAATTGAAGATATTTTCATCTAAATTTACCCAAATATTGGTCCTACAACAAAAATACTCAACAAATTCCAAAATTATCCAAGTTGATTTCAAATAAATTTATTAAAATTTGACAAATATCGTGACAAAATCCAAAAAATCGAAGTTATTTTCATCTAAATTTACTCAATTCTAGATCCTACAACAAAAATACTCAAGAAAATCCAAAATTATCCAAGTTGATTTCAAATAAATTTATTAAAATTTGACAAAAATCGTGACAAAATCCAAAAAATCGAAGTTATTTTCATCTAAATTTACTCGATTGTAGATCCTACAACAAAAATACTCAAGAAAATCCAAAAAATCGAATTTGGTTTCCAATAAATTTATTAAAATTTGACACTTCCAACTAAAATTTTTTTCACAATCCACAAAATTGAAGTTATTTTCATCTAAATTTACTCAAATATAGATCCTACAACAAAAATACTCAACAAAATCCAAAATAATTCAAGTTGATTTCAAATAAATTTATTAAAATTTGACACTTCCAACTAACAATTTTTTCACAATCCTAAAAATTGAAGATATTTTCATCTATATTTACTCAAATATAGATCTTACAACAAAAATACTCAGCAAATTCCAAAATTATCCAAGTTGATTTCAAATAAATTTATTAAAATTTGACAAAAATCGTGACAAAATCCAAAAAATCGAAGTTATTTTCATCTAAATTTACTCAATTGTAGATCCTACAACAAATATACTCAAGAAAATCCAAAAAATCGAATTTGGTTTCAAATAAATTTATTAAAATTTGACACTTCCATCAAAAATTTTTTTCACAATCCACAAAATTGAAGTTATTTGCATCTAAATTTATTCAATTGTAGATCCTACAACAAAAATACTCAAGAAAATCAAAAAAATCGAATTTGGTTTCAAATAAATTTATTAAAATTTGACACTTCCAACTAAAATTTTTTTCACAATCCACAAAATTGAAGTTATTTTCATCTAAATTTACTCAAATATAGATCCTACAACAAAAATACTCAACAAAATCCAAAATAATTCAAGTTCATTTCAAATAAATTTATTAAAATTTGACACTTCCAACTAAAATTTTTTTCACAATCCTAAAAATTGAAGATATTTTCATTTAAATTTACTCAAATATAGATCTTACAACAAAAATACTCAGCAAATTCCAAAATTATCCAAGTTGATTTCAAATAAATTTATTAAAATTTGACAAAAATCGTGACAAAATCCAAAAAATCGAAGTTATTTTCATCTAAATTTACTCAATTGTAGATCCTACAACAAAAATACTCAAGAAAATCCAAAAAATCGAATTTGGTTTCCAATAAATTTATTAAAATTTGACACTTCCACCTAAAATTTTTTTCACAATCCACAAAATTGAAGTTATTTTCATCTAAATTTACTCAAATATAGATCCTACAACAAAAATACTCAACAAAATCCAAAATAATTCAAGTTGATTTCAAATAAATTTATTAAAATTTGACACTTCCAACTAAAATTTTTTTCACAATCCTAAAAATTGAAGATATTTTCATCTAAATTTACCCAAATATTGGTCCTACAACAAAAATACTCAACAAATTCCAAAATTATCCAAGTTGATTTCAAATAAATTTATTAAAATTTGACAAAAATCGTGACAAAATCCAAAAAATCGAAGTTATTTTCATCTGAATTTACTCAATTCTAGATCCTACAACAAAAATACTCAAGAAAATCCAAAATTATCCAAGTTGATTTCAAATAAATTTATTAAAATTTGACAAAAATCGTGACAAAATCCAAAATATCGAAGTTATTTTCATCTAAATTTACTCAATTGTAGATCCTACAACAAAAATACTCAAGAAAATCCAAAAAAACGAATTTGGTTTCCAATAAATTTATTAAAATTTGACACTTCCACCTAAAATTTTTTTCACAATCCACAAAATTGAAGTTATTTTCATCTAAATTTACTCAAATATAGATCCTACAACAAAAATACTCAACAAAATCCAAAATAATTCAAGTTGATTTCAAATAAATTTATTAAAATTTGACACTTCCAACTAAAATTTTTTTCACAATCCTAAAAATTGAAGATATTTTCATCTAAATTTACTCAAATATAGATCTTACAACAAAAATACTCAACAAATTCCAAAATTATCCAGGTTGATTTCAAATAAATTTATTAAAATTTGACAAAAATCGTGACAAAATCCAAAAAATCGAAGTTATTTTCATCTAAATTTACTCAATTGTAGATCCTACAACAAAAATACTCAAGAAAATCCAAAAAATCGAATTTGGTTTCCAATAAATTTATTAAAATTTGACACTTCCAACTAAAATTTTTTTCACAATCCACAAAATTGAAGTTATTTTCATCTAAATTTACTCAAATATAGATCCTACAACAAAAATACTCAACAAAATCCAAAATAATTCAAGTTGATTTCAAATAAATTTATTAAAATTTGACACTTCCAACTAAAATTTTTTTCACAATCCTAAAAATTGAAGATATTTTCAACTAAATTTACCCAAATATTGATCCTACAACAAAAATACTCAACAAATTCCAAAATTATCCAAGTTGATTTCAAATAAATTTATTAAAATTTGACAAAAATCGTGACAAAATCCAAAAAATCGAAGTTATTTTCATCTAAATTTACTCAATTCTAGATCCTACAACCAAAATACTCAAGAAAATCCAAAATTATCCAAGTTGATTTCAAATAAATTTATTAAAATTTGACAAAAATCGTGACAAAATCCAAAATATCGAAGTTATTTTCATCTAAATTTACTCAATTGTAGATCCTACAACAAAAATACTCAAGAAAATCCAAAAAAACGAATTTGGTTTCCAATAAATTTATTAAAATTTGACACTTCCACCTAAAATTTTTTTCACAATCCACAAAATTGAAGTTATTTTCATCTAAATTTACTCAAATATAGATCCTACAACAAAAATACTCAACAAAATCCAAAATAATTCAAGTTGATTTCAAATAAATTTATTAAAATTTGACACTTCCAACTAAAATTTTTTTCACAATCCTAAAAATTGAAGATATTTTCATCTAAATTTACTCAAATATAGATCTTACAACAAAAATACTCAACAAATTCCAAAATTATCCAAGTTGATGTCAAAGAAATTTATTAAAATTTGACAAAAATCGTGACAAAATCCAAAAAATCGAAGTTATTTTCATCTAAATTTACTCAATTGTAGATCCTACAACAAAAATACTCAAGAAAATCCAAAAAATCGAATTTGGTTTCAAATAAATTTATTAAAATTTGACACTTCCAACTAAAATTTTTTTCACAATCCTAAAAATTGAAAATATTTTCATCTAAATGTACCCAAATATTGATCCTACAACAAAAACACTCAACAAATTCCAAAATTATCCAAGTTGATTTCAAATAAATTTATTAAAATTTGACAAAAATCGTGACAAAATCCAAAAAATCGAAGTTATTTTCATCTAAATTTACTCAATTGTAGATCCTACAACAAAAGTACTCAAGAAAATCCAAAAAATCGAATTTGGTTTCAAATAAATTTATTAAAATTTGACACTTCCAACTAAAATTTTTTTCACAATCCACAAAATTGAAGTTATTTTCATCTAAATTTACTCAAATATAGATCCTCCAACAAAAATACTCAACAAAATCCAAAATAATTCAAGTTGATTTCAAATAAATTTATTAAAATTTGACACTTCCAACTAAAATTTTTTTCACAATCCTAAAAATTGAAGATATTTTCATCTAAATTTACCCAAATATTGGTCCTACATCAAAAATACTCAACAAATTCCAAAATTATCCAAGTTGATTTCAAATAAATTTATTAAAATTTGACAAATATCGTGACAAAATCCAAAAAATCGAAGTTATTTTCAACTAAATTTACTCAATTCTAGATCCTACAACAAAAATACTCAAGAAAATCCAAAATTATCCAAGTTGATTTACAATAAATTTATTAAAATTTGACAAAAATCGTGACAAAATCCAAAAAATCGAAGTTATTTTCATCTAAATTTACTCAATTGTAGATCCTACAACAAAAATACTCAAGAAAATCCAAAAAATCGAATTTGGTTTCCAATGAATTTATTAAAATTTGACACTTCCAACTAAAATTTTTTTCACAATCCACAAAATTGAAGTTATTTTCATCTAAATTTACTCAAATATAGATCCTACAACAAAAATACTCAACAAAATCCAAAATAATTCAAGTTCATTTCAAATAAATTTATTAAAATTTGACACTTCCAACTAAAATTTTTTTCACAATCCTAAAAATTGAAGATATTTTCATTTAAATTTACTCAAATATAGATCTTACAACAAAAATACTCAGCAAATTCCAAAATTATCCAAGTTGATTTCAAATAAATTTATTAAAATTTGACAAAAATCGTGACAAAATCCAAAAAATCGAAGTTATTTTCATCTAAATTTACTCAATTGTAGATCCTACAACAAAAATACTCAAGAAAATCCAAAAAATCGAATTTGGTTTCCAATAAATTTATTAAAATTTGACACTTCCACCTAAAATTTTTTTCACAATCCACAAAATTGAAGTTATTTTCATCTAAATTTACTCAAATATAGATCCTACAACAAAAATACTCAACAAAATCCAAAATAATTCAAGTTGATTTCAAATAAATTTATTAAAATTTGACACTTCCAACTAAAATTTTTTTCACAATCCTAAAAATTGAAGATATTTTCATCTAAATTTACCCAAATATTGGTCCTACAACAAAAATACTCAACAAATTCCAAAATTATCCAAGTTGATTTCAAATAAATTTATTAAAATTTGACAAAAATCGTGACAAAATCCAAAAAATCGAAGTTATTTTCATCTGAATTTACTCAATTCTAGATCCTACAACAAAAATACTCAAGAAAATCCAAAATTATCCAAGTTGATTTCAAATAAATTTATTAAAATTTGACAAAAATCGTGACAAAATCCAAAATATCGAAGTTATTTTCATCTAAATTTACTCAATTGTAGATCCTACAACAAAAATACTCAAGAAAATCCAAAAAAACGAATTTGGTTTCCAATAAATTTATTAAAATTTGACACTTCCACCTAAAATTTTTTTCACAATCCACAAAATTGAAGTTATTTTCATCTAAATTTACTCAAATATAGATCCTACAACAAAAATACTCAACAAAATCCAAAATAATTCAAGTTGATTTCAAATAAATTTATTAAAATTTGACACTTCCAACTAAAATTTTTTTCACAATCCTAAAAATTGAAGATATTTTCATCTAAATTTACTCAAATATAGATCTTACAACAAAAATACTCAACAAATTCCAAAATTATCCAGGTTGATTTCAAATAAATTTATTAAAATTTGACAAAAATCGTGACAAAATCCAAAAAATCGAAGTTATTTTCATCTAAATTTACTCAATTGTAGATCCTACAACAAAAATACTCAAGAAAATCCAAAAAATCGAATTTGGTTTCCAATAAATTTATTAAAATTTGACACTTCCAACTAAAATTTTTTTCACAATCCACAAAATTGAAGTTATTTTCATCTAAATTTACTCAAATATAGATCCTACAACAAAAATACTCAACAAAATCCAAAATAATTCAAGTTGATTTCAAATAAATTTATTAAAATTTGACACTTCCAACTAAAATTTTTTTCACAATCCTAAAAATTGAAGATATTTTCAACTAAATTTACCCAAATATTGATCCTACAACAAAAATACTCAACAAATTCCAAAATTATCCAAGTTGATTTCAAATAAATTTATTAAAATTTGACAAAAATCGTGACAAAATCCAAAAAATCGAAGTTATTTTCATCTAAATTTACTCAATTCTAGATCCTACAACCAAAATACTCAAGAAAATCCAAAATTATCCAAGTTGATTTCAAATAAATTTATTAAAATTTGACAAAAATCGTGACAAAATCCAAAATATCGAAGTTATTTTCATCTAAATTTACTCAATTGTAGATCCTACAACAAAAATACTCAAGAAAATCCAAAAAAACGAATTTGGTTTCCAATAAATTTATTAAAATTTGACACTTCCACCTAAAATTTTTTTCACAATCCACAAAATTGAAGTTATTTTCATCTAAATTTACTCAAATATAGATCCTACAACAAAAATACTCAACAAAATCCAAAATAATTCAAGTTGATTTCAAATAAATTTATTAAAATTTGACACTTCCAACTAAAATTTTTTTCACAATCCTAAAAATTGAAGATATTTTCATCTAAATTTACTCAAATATAGATCTTACAACAAAAATACTCAACAAATTCCAAAATTATCCAAGTTGATGTCAAAGAAATTTATTAAAATTTGACAAAAATCGTGACAAAATCCAAAAAATCGAAGTTATTTTCATCTAAATTTACTCAATTGTAGATCCTACAACAAAAATACTCAAGAAAATCCAAAAAATCGAATTTGGTTTCAAATAAATTTATTAAAATTTGACACTTCCAACTAAAATTTTTTTCACAATCCTAAAAATTGAAAATATTTTCATCTAAATGTACCCAAATATTGATCCTACAACAAAAACACTCAACAAATTCCAAAATTATCCAAGTTGATTTCAAATAAATTTATTAAAATTTGACAAAAATCGTGACAAAATCCAAAAAATCGAAGTTATTTTCATCTAAATTTACTCAATTGTAGATCCTACAACAAAAGTACTCAAGAAAATCCAAAAAATCGAATTTGGTTTCAAATAAATTTATTAAAATTTGACACTTCCAACTAAAATTTTTTTCACAATCCACAAAATTGAAGTTATTTTCATCTAAATTTACTCAAATATAGATCCTCCAACAAAAATACTCAACAAAATCCAAAATAATTCAAGTTGATTTCAAATAAATTTATTAAAATTTGACACTTCCAACTAAAATTTTTTTCACAATCCTAAAAATTGAAGATATTTTCATCTAAATTTACCCAAATATTGGTCCTACATCAAAAATACTCAACAAATTCCAAAATTATCCAAGTTGATTTCAAATAAATTTATTAAAATTTGACAAATATCGTGACAAAATCCAAAAAATCGAAGTTATTTTCAACTAAATTTACTCAATTCTAGATCCTACAACAAAAATACTCAAGAAAATCCAAAATTATCCAAGTTGATTTACAATAAATTTATTAAAATTTGACAAAAATCGTGACAAAATCCAAAAAATCGAAGTTATTTTCATCTAAATTTACTCAATTGTAGATCCTACAACAAAAATACTCAAGAAAATCCAAAAAATCGAATTTGGTTTCCAATGAATTTATTAAAATTTGACACTTCCAACTAAAATTTTTTTCACAATCCACAAAATTGAAGTTATTTTCATCTAAATTTACTCAAATATAGATCCTACAACAAAAATACTCAACAAAATCCAAAATAATTCAAGTTCATTTCAAATAAATTTATTAAAATTTGACACTTCCAACTAAAATTTTTTTCACAATCCTAAAAATTGAAGATATTTTCATTTAAATTTACTCAAATATAGATCTTACAACAAAAATACTCAGCAAATTCCAAAATTATCCAAGTTGATTTCAAATAAATTTATTAAAATTTGACAAAAATCGTGACAAAATCCAAAAAATCGAAGTTATTTTCATCTAAATTTACTCAATTGTAGATCCTACAACAAAAATACTCAAGAAAATCCAAAAAATCGAATTTGGTTTCCAATAAATTTATTAAAATTTGACACTTCCACCTAAAATTTTTTTCACAATCCACAAAATTGAAGTTATTTTCATCTAAATTTACTCAAATATAGATCCTACAACAAAAATACTCAACAAAATCCAAAATAATTCAAGTTGATTTCAAATAAATTTATTAAAATTTGACACTTCCAACTAAAATTTTTTTCACAATCCTAAAAATTGAAGATATTTTCATCTAAATTTACCCAAATATTGGTCCTACAACAAAAATACTCAACAAATTCCAAAATTATCCAAGTTGATTTCAAATAAATTTATTAAAATTTGACAAAAATCGTGACAAAATCCAAAAAATCGAAGTTATTTTCATCTGAATTTACTCAATTCTAGATCCTACAACAAAAATACTCAAGAAAATCCAAAATTATCCAAGTTGATTTCAAATAAATTTATTAAAATTTGACAAAAATCGTGACAAAATCCAAAATATCGAAGTTATTTTCATCTAAATTTACTCAATTGTAGATCCTACAACAAAAATACTCAAGAAAATCCAAAAAAACGAATTTGGTTTCCAATAAATTTATTAAAATTTGACACTTCCACCTAAAATTTTTTTCACAATCCACAAAATTGAAGTTATTTTCATCTAAATTTACTCAAATATAGATCCTACAACAAAAATACTCAACAAAATCCAAAATAATTCAAGTTGATTTCAAATAAATTTATTAAAATTTGACACTTCCAACTAAAATTTTTTTCACAATCCTAAAAATTGAAGATATTTTCATCTAAATTTACTCAAATATAGATCTTACAACAAAAATACTCAACAAATTCCAAAATTATCCAGGTTGATTTCAAATAAATTTATTAAAATTTGACAAAAATCGTGACAAAATCCAAAAAATCGAAGTTATTTTCATCTAAATTTACTCAATTGTAGATCCTACAACAAAAATACTCAAGAAAATCCAAAAAATCGAATTTGGTTTCCAATAAATTTATTAAAATTTGACACTTCCAACTAAAATTTTTTTCACAATCCACAAAATTGAAGTTATTTTCATCTAAATTTACTCAAATATAGATCCTACAACAAAAATACTCAACAAAATCCAAAATAATTCAAGTTGATTTCAAATAAATTTATTAAAATTTGACACTTCCAACTAAAATTTTTTTCACAATCCTAAAAATTGAAGATATTTTCAACTAAATTTACCCAAATATTGATCCTACAACAAAAATACTCAACAAATTCCAAAATTATCCAAGTTGATTTCAAATAAATTTATTAAAATTTGACAAAAATCGTGACAAAATCCAAAAAATCGAAGTTATTTTCATCTAAATTTACTCAATTCTAGATCCTACAACCAAAATACTCAAGAAAATCCAAAATTATCCAAGTTGATTTCAAATAAATTTATTAAAATTTGACAAAAATCGTGACAAAATCCAAAATATCGAAGTTATTTTCATCTAAATTTACTCAATTGTAGATCCTACAACAAAAATACTCAAGAAAATCCAAAAAAACGAATTTGGTTTCCAATAAATTTATTAAAATTTGACACTTCCACCTAAAATTTTTTTCACAATCCACAAAATTGAAGTTATTTTCATCTAAATTTACTCAAATATAGATCCTACAACAAAAATACTCAACAAAATCCAAAATAATTCAAGTTGATTTCAAATAAATTTATTAAAATTTGACACTTCCAACTAAAATTTTTTTCACAATCCTAAAAATTGAAGATATTTTCATCTAAATTTACTCAAATATAGATCTTACAACAAAAATACTCAACAAATTCCAAAATTATCCAAGTTGATGTCAAAGAAATTTATTAAAATTTGACAAAAATCGTGACAAAATCCAAAAAATCGAAGTTATTTTCATCTAAATTTACTCAATTGTAGATCCTACAACAAAAATACTCAAGAAAATCCAAAAAATCGAATTTGGTTTCAAATAAATTTATTAAAATTTGACACTTCCAACTAAAATTTTTTTCACAATCCTAAAAATTGAAAATATTTTCATCTAAATGTACCCAAATATTGATCCTACAACAAAAACACTCAACAAATTCCAAAATTATCCAAGTTGATTTCAAATAAATTTATTAAAATTTGACAAAAATCGTGACAAAATCCAAAAAATCGAAGTTATTTTCATCTAAATTTACTCAATTGTAGATCCTACAACAAAAGTACTCAAGAAAATCCAAAAAATCGAATTTGGTTTCAAATAAATTTATTAAAATTTGACACTTCCAACTAAAATTTTTTTCACAATCCACAAAATTGAAGTTATTTTCATCTAAATTTACTCAAATATAGATCCTCCAACAAAAATACTCAACAAAATCCAAAATAATTCAAGTTGATTTCAAATAAATTTATTAAAATTTGACACTTCCAACTAAAATTTTTTTCACAATCCTAAAAATTGAAGATATTTTCATCTAAATTTACCCAAATATTGGTCCTACATCAAAAATACTCAACAAATTCCAAAATTATCCAAGTTGATTTCAAATAAATTTATTAAAATTTGACAAATATCGTGACAAAATCCAAAAAATCGAAGTTATTTTCAACTAAATTTACTCAATTCTAGATCCTACAACAAAAATACTCAAGAAAATCCAAAATTATCCAAGTTGATTTACAATAAATTTATTAAAATTTGACAAAAATCGTGACAAAATCCAAAAAATCGAAGTTATTTTCATCTAAATTTACTCAATTGTAGATCCTACAACAAAAATACTCAAGAAAATCCAAAAAATCGAATTTGGTTTCCAATGAATTTATTAAAATTTGACACTTCCAACTAAAATTTTTTTCACAATCCACAAAATTGAAGTTATTTTCATCTAAATTTACTCAAATATAGATCCTACAACAAAAATACTCAACAAAATCCAAAATAATTCAAGTTGATTTCAAATAAATTTATTAAAATTTGACACTTCCAACTAACAATTTTTTCACAATCCTAAAAATTGAAGATATTTTCATCTAAATTTACTCAAATATAGATCTTACAACAAAAATACTCAGCAAATTCCAAAATTATCCAAGTTGATTTCAAATAAATTTATTAAAATTTGACAAAAATCGTGACAAAATCCAAAAAATCGAAGTTATTTTCATCTAAATTTACTCAAATATAGATCCTCCAACAAAAATACTCAACAAAATCCAAAATAATTCAAGTTGATTTCAAATAAATTTATTAAAATTTGACACTTCCAACTAAAATTTTTTTCACAATCCTAAAAATTGAAGATATTTTCATCTAAATTTACCCAAATATTGGTCCTACAACAAAAATACTCAACAAATTCCAAAATTATCCAAGTAGATTTCAAATAAATTTATTAAAATTTGACAAATATCGTGACAAAATCCAAAAAATCGAAGTTATTTTCATCTAAATTTACTCAATTCTAGATCCTACAACAAAAATACTCAAGAAAATCCAAAATTATCCAAGTTGATTTCAAATAAATTTATTAAAATTTGACACTTCCAACTAAAATTTTTTTCACAATCCTAAAAATTGAAGATATTTTCATCTAAATTTACCCAAATATTGGTCCTACAACAAAAATACTCAACAAATTCCAAAATTATCCAAGTTGATTTCAAATAAATTTATTAAAATTTGACAAAAATCGTGACAAAATCCAAAATATCGAAGTTATTTTCATCTAAATTTACTCAATTGTAGATCCTACAACAAAAATACTCAAGAAAATCCAAAAAAACGAATTTGGTTTCCAATAAATTTATTAAAATTTGACACTTCCACCTAAAATTTTTTTCACAATCCACAAAATTGAAGTTAGTTTCATCTAAATTTACTCAAATATAGATCCTACAACAAAAATACTCAACAAAATCCAAAATAATTCAAGTTGATTTCAAATAAATTTATTAAAATTTGACACTTCCAACTAAAAATTTTTTCACAATCCTAAAAATTGAAGATATTTTCATCTAAATTTACTCAAATATAGATCTTACAACAAAAATACTCAACAAATTCCAAAATTATCCAAGTTGATTTCAAATAAATTTATTAAAATTTGACAAAAATCGTGACAAAATCCAAAAAATCGAAGTTATTTTCATCTAAATTTACTCAATTGTAAATCCTACAACAAAAATACTCAAGAAAATCCAAAAAATCGAATTTGGTTTGAAATAAATTTATTAAAATTTGACACTTCCAACTAAAATTTTTTTCACAATCCTAAAAATTGAAGATATTTTCATCTAAATTTACCCAAATATTGATCCTACAACAAAAATACTCAACTAATTCCAAAATTATCCAAGTTGAATTCAAATAAATTTATTAAAATTTGACAAAAATCTTGACAAAATCCAAAAAATCGAAGTTATTTTCATCTAAATTTACTCAATTGTAGATCCTACAACAAAAATACTCAAGAAAATCCAAAAAATCGAATTTGGTTTCAAATAAATTTATTAAAATTTGACACTTCCAACTAAAATTTTTTTCACAATCCTAAAAATTGAAGATATTTTCATCTAAATGTACCCAAATATTGATCCTACAACAAAAACACTCAACAAATTCCAAAATTATCCAAGTTGATTTCAAATAAATTTATTAAAATTTGACAAAAATCGTGACAAAATCCAAAAAATCGAAGTTATTTTCATCTAAATTTACTCAATTGTAGATCCTACAACAAAAGTACTCAAGAAAATCCAAAAAATCGAATTTGGTTTCAAATAAATTTATTAAAATTTGACACTTCCAACTAAAATTTTTTTCACAATCCACAAAATTGAAGTTATTTTCATCTAAATTTACTCAAATATAGATCCTCCAACAAAAATACTCAACAAAATCCAAAATAATTCAAGTTGATTTCAAATAAATTTATTAAAATTTGACACTTCCAACTAAAATTTTTTTCACAATCCTAAAAATTGAAGATATTTTCATCTAAATTTACCCAAATATTGGTCCTACAACAAAAATACTCAACAAATTCCAAAATTATCCAAGTTGATTTCAAATAAATTTATTAAAATTTGACAAAAATCGTGACAAAATCCAAAAAATCGAAGTTATTTTCATCTGAATTTACTCAATTCTAGATCCTACAACAAAAATACTCAAGAAAATCCAAAATTATCCAAGTTGATTTCAAATAAATTTATTAAAATTTGACAAAAATCGTGACAAAATCCAAAATATCGAAGTTATTTTCACCTAAATTTACTCAATTGTAGATCCTACAACAAAAATTCTCAAGAAAATCCAAAAAAACGAATTTGGTTTCCAATAAATTTATTAAAATTTGACACTTCCACCTAAAATTTTTTTCACAATCCACAAAATTGAAGTTATTTTCATCTAAATTTACTCAAATATAGATCCTACAACAAAAATACTCAACAAAATCCAAAATAATTCAAGTTGATTTCAAATAAATTTATTAAAATTTGACACTTCCAACTAAAATTTTTTTCACAATCCTAAAAATTGAAGATATTTTCATCTAAATTTACTCAAATATAGATCTTACAACAAAAATACTCAACAAATTCCAAAATTATCCAAGTTGATTTCAAATAAATTTATTAAAATTTGACAAAAATCGTGACAAAATCCAAAAAATCGAAGTTATTTTCATCTAAATTTACTCAATTGTAGATCCTACAACAAAAATACTCAAGAAAATCCAAAAAATCGAATTTGGTTTCCAATAAATTTATTAAAATTTGACACTTCCAACTAAAATTTTTTTCACAATCCACAAAATTGAAGTTATTTTCATCTAAATTTACTCAAATATAGATCCTACAACAAAAATACTCAACAAAATCCAAAATAATTCAAGTTGATTTCAAATAAATTTATTAAAATTTGACACTTCCAACTAAAATTTTTTTCACAATCCTAAAAATTGAAGATATTTTCAACTAAATTTACCCAAATATTGATCCTACAACAAAAATACTCAAGAAAATCCAAAAAATCGAATTTGGTTTCAAATAAATTTATTAAAATTTGACACTTCCAACTAAAATTTTTTTCACAATCCTAAAAACTGAAGATATTTTCATCTAAATGTACCCAAATATTGATCCTACAACAAAAACACTCAACAAATTCCAAAATTATCCAAGTTGATTTCAAATAAATTTATTAAAATTTGACAAAAATCGTGACAAAATCCAAAAAATCGAAGTTATTTTCATCTAAATTTACTCAATTGTAGATCCTACAACAAAAGTACTCAAGAAAATCCAAAAAATCGAATTTGGTTTCAAATAAATTTATTAAAATTTGACACTTCCAACTAAAATTTTTTTCACAATCCACAAAATTGAAGTTATTTTCATCTAAATTTCCTCAAATATAGATCCTCCAACAAAAATACTCAACAAAATCCAAAATAATTCAAGTTGATTTCAAATAAATTTATTAAAATTTGACACTTCCAACTAAAATTTTTTTCACAATCCTAAAAATTGAAGATATTTTCATCTAAATTTACCCAAATATTGGTCCTACAACAAAAATACTCAACAAATTCCAAAATTATCCAAGTTGATTTCAAATAAATTTATTAAAATTTGACAAATATCGTGACTAAATCCAAAAAATCGAAGTTATTTTCATCTAAATTTACTCAATTCTAGATCCTACAACAAAAATACTCAAGAAAATCCAAAATTATCCAAGTTGATTTCAAATAAATTTATTAAAATTTGACAAAAATCGTGACAAAATCCAAAATATCGAAGTTATTTTCATCTAAATTTACTCAATTGTAGATCCTACAACAAAAATACTCAAGAAAATAAAAAAAAACGAATTTGGTTTCCAATAAATTTATTAAAATTTGACACTTTCACCTAAAATTTTTTTCACAATCCACAAAATTGAAGTTATTTTCATCTAAATTTACTCAAATATAGATCCTACAACAAAAATACTCAACAAAATCCAAAATAATTCAAGTTGATTTCAAATAAATTTATTAAAATTTGACACTTCCAACTAAAAATTTTTTCACAATCCTAAAAATTGAAGATATTTTCATCTAAATTTACTCAAATATAGATCTTACAACAAAAATACTCAACAAATTCCAAAATTATCCAAGTTGATTTCAAAGAAATTTATTAAAATTTGACAAAAATCGTGACAAAATCCAAAAAATCGAAGTTATTTTCATCTAAATTTACTCAATTGTAGATCCTACAACAAAAATACTCAAGAAAATCCAAAAAATCGAATTTGGTTTGAAATAAATTTATTAAAATTTGACACTTCCAACTAAAATTTTTTTCACAATCCTAAAAATTGAAGATATTTTCATCTAAATTTACTCAAATATAGATCTTACAACAAAAATACTCAACAAATTCCAAAATTATCCAAGTTGATGTCAAAGAAATTTATTAAAATTTTACAAAAATCGTGACAAAATCCAAAAAATCGAAGTTATTTTCATCTAAATTTACTCAATTGTAGATCCTACAACAAAAATACTCAAGAAAATCCAAAAAATCGAATTTGGTTTCAAATAAATTTATTAAAATTTGACACTTCCAACTAAATTTTTTTTCACAATCCTAAAAATTGAAGATATTTTCATCTAAATTTACCCAAATATTGATCCTACAACAAAAATACTCAACAAATTCCAAAATTATCCAAGTTGATTTCAAATAAATTTATTAAAATTTGACAAAAATCTTGACAAAATCCAAAAAATCGAAGTTATTTTCATCTAAATTTACTCAATTGTAGATCCTACAACAAAAATACTCAAGAAAATCCAAAAAATCGAATTTGGTTTCAAATAAATTTATTAAAATTTGTCACTTCCAACTAAAATTTTTTTCACAATCCTAAAAATTGAAGATATTTTCATCTAAATGTACCCAAATATTGATCCTACAACAAAAACACTCAACAAATTCCAAAATTATCCAAGTTGATTTCAAATAAATTTATTAAAATTTGACAAAAATCGTGACAAAATCCAAAAAATCGAAGTTATTTTCATCTAAATTTACTCAATTGTAGATCCTACAACAAAAGTACTCAAGAAAATCCAAAAAATCGAATTTGGTTTCAAATAAATTTATTAAAATTTGACACTTCCAACTAAAATTTTTTTCACAATCCACAAAATTGAAGTTATTTTCATCTAAATTTACTCAAATATAGATCCTCCAACAAAAATACTCAACAAAATCCAAAATAATTCAAGTTGATTTCAAATAAATTTATTAAAATTTGACACTTCCAACTAAAATTTTTTTCACAATCCTAAAAATTGAAGATATTTTCATCTAAATTTACCCAAATATTGGTCCTACAACAAAAATACTCAACAAATTCCAAAATCATCCAAGTTGAATTCAAATAAATTCATTAAAATTTGACAAAAATCTTGACAAAATCCAAAAAATCGAAGTTATTTACATCTATATTTACTCAATTGTAGATCCTACAACAAAAATACTCAAGAAAATCCAAAAAATCGAATTTGGTTTCAAATAAATTTATTAAAATTTGACACTTCCAACTAAAATTTTTTTCACAATCCTAAAAATTGAAGATATTTTCATCTAAATGTACCCAAATATTGATCCTACAACAAAAACACTCAACAAATTCCAAAATTATCCAAGTTGATTTCAAATAAATTTATTAAAATTTGACAAAAATCGGGACAAAATCCAAAAAATCGAAGTTATTTTCATCTAAATTTACTCAATTGTAGATCCTACAACAAAAGTACTCAAGAAAATCAAAAAAATCGAATTTGGTTTCAAATAAATTTATTAAAATTTGACACTTCCAACTAAAATTTTTTTCACAATCCACAAAATTGAAGTTATTTTCATCTAAATTTACTCAAATATAGATCCTCCAACAAAAATACTCAACAAAATCCAAAATAATTCAAGTTGATTTCAAATAAATTTATTAAAATTTGACACTTCCAACTAAAATTTTTTTCACAATCCTAAAAATTGAAGATATTTTCAACTAAATTTACCCAAATATTGATCCTACAACAAAAATACTCAACAAATTCCAAAATTATCCAAGTTGATTTCAAATAAATTTATTAAAATTTGACAAAAATCGTGACAAAATTCAAAAAATCGAAGTTATTTTCATCTAAATTTACTCAATTGTAGATCCTACAACAAAAATACTCAAGAAAATCCAAAAAATCGAATTTGGTTTCAAATAAATTTATTAAAATTTGACACTTCCAACTAAATTTTTTTTCACAATCCTAAAAATTGAAGATATTTTCATCTAAATTTACCCAAATATTGATCCTACAACAAAAATACTCAACAAATTCCAAAATTATCCAAGTTGAATTCAAATAAATTTATTAAAATTTGACAAAAATCTTGACAAAATCCAAAAAATCGAAGTTATTTTCATCTAAATTTACTCAATTGTAGATCCTACAACAAAAATACTCAAGAAAATCCAAAAAATCGAATTTGGTTTCAAATAAATTTATTAAAATTTGACACTTCCAACTAAAATTTTTTTCACAATCCTAAAAATTGAAGATATTTTCATCTAAATGTACCCAAATATTGATCCTACAACAAAAACACTCAACAAATTCCAAAATTATCCAAGTTGATTTCAAATAAATTTATTAAAATTTGACAAAAATCGTGACAAAATCCAAAAAATCGAAGTTATTTTCATCTAAATTTACTCAATTGTAGATCCTACAACAAAAGTACTCAAGAAAATCCAAAAAATCGAATTTGGTTTCAAATAAATTTATTAAAATTTGACACTTCCAACTAAAATTTTTTTCACAATCCACAAAATTGAAGTTATTTTCATCTAAATTTACTCAAATATAGATCCTCCAACAAAAATACTCAACAAAATCCAAAATAATTCAAGTTGATTTCAAATAAATTTATTAAAATTTGACACTTCCAACTAAAATTTTTTTCACAATCCTAAAAATTGAAGATATTTTCAACTAAATTTACCCAAATATTGATCCTACAACAAAAATACTCAACAAATTCCAAAATTATCCAAGTTGATTTCAAATAAATTTATTAAAATTTGACCAAAATCGTGACAAAATCCAAAAAATCGAAGTTATTTTCATCTAAATTTACTCAATTCTAGATCCTACAACAAAAATACTCAAGAAAATCCAAAATTATCCAAGTTGATTTCAAATAAATTTATTAAAATTTGACAAAAATCGTGACAAAATCCAAAATATCGAAGTTATTTTCATCTAAATTTACTCAATTGTAGATCCTACAACAAAAGTACTCAAGAAAATCCAAAAAATCGAATTTGGTTTCAAATAAATTTATTAAAATTTGACACTTCCAACTAAAATTTTTTTCACAATCCACAAAATTGAAGTTATTTTCATCTAAATTTACTCAAATATAGATCCTACAACAAAAAAACTCAACAAAATCCAAAATAATTCAAGTTGATTTCAAATAAATTTATTAAAATTTGACACTTCTAACTAAAATTTTTTTCACAATCCTAAAAATTGAAGATATTTTCATCTAAATTTACCCAAATATTGGTCCTACAACAAAAATACTCAACAAATTCCAAAATTATCCAAGTTGATTTCAAATAAATTTATTAAAATTTGACAAAAATCGTGACAAAATCCAAAAAATCGAAGTTATTTTCATCTAAATTTACTCAATTGTAGATCCTACAACAAAAATACTCAAGAAAATCCAAAAAATCGAATTTGGTTTCAAATAAATTTATTAAAATTTGACACTTCCAACTAAATTTTTTTTCACAATCCTAAAAATTGAAGATATTTTCATCTAAATTTACCCAAATATTGATCCTACAACAAAAATACTCAACAAATTCCAAAATTATCCAAGTTGAATTCAAATAAATTTATTAAAATTTGACAAAAATCTTGACAAAATCCAAAAAATCGAAGTTATTTTCATCTAAATTTACTCAATTGTAGATCCTACAACAAAAATACTCAAGAAAATCCAAAAAATCGAATTTGGTTTCAAATAAATTTATTAAAATTTGACACTTCCAACTAAAATTTTTTTCACAATCCTAAAAATTGAAGATATTTTCATCTAAATGTACCCAAATATTGATCCTACAACAAAAACACTCAACAAATTCCAAAATTATCCAAGTTGATTTCAAATAAATTTATTAAAATTTGACAAAAATCGTGACAAAATCCAAAAAATCGAAGTTATTTTCATCTAAATTTACTCAATTGTAGATCCTACAACAAAAGTACTCAAGAAAATCCAAAAAATCGAATTTGGTTTCAAATAAATTTATTAAAATTTGACACTTCCAACTAAAATTTTTTTCACAATCCACAAAATTGAAGTTATTTTCATCTAAATTTACTCAAATATAGATCCTCCAACAAAAATACTCCACAAAATCCAAAATAATTCAAGTTGATTTCAAATAAATTTATTAAAATTTGACACTTCCAACTAAAATTTTTTTCACAATCCTAAAAATTGAAGATATTTTCAACTAAATTTACCCAAATATTGATCCTACAACAAAAATACTCAACAAATTCCAAAATTATCCAAGTTGATTTCAAATAAATTTATTAAAATTTGACCAAAATCGTGACAAAATCCAAAAAATCGAAGTTATTTTCATCTAAATTTACTCAATTCTAGATCCTACAACAAAAATACTCAAGAAAATCCAAAATTATCCAAGTTGATTTCAAATAAATTTATTAAAATTTGACAAAAATCGTGACAAAATCCAAAATATCGAAGTTATTTTCATCTAAATTTACTCAATTGTAGATCCTACAACAAAAGTACTCAAGAAAATCCAAAAAATCGAATTTGGTTTCAAATAAATTTATTAAAATTTGACACTTCCAACTAAAATTTTTTTCACAATCCACAAAATTGAAGTTATTTTCATCTAAATTTACTCAAATATAGATCCTACAACAAAAAAACTCAACAAAATCCAAAATAATTCAAGTTGATTTCAAATAAATTTATTAAAATTTGACACTTCTAACTAAAATTTTTTTCACAATCCTAAAAATTGAAGATATTTTCATCTAAATTTACCCAAATATTGGTCCTACAACAAAAATACTCAACAAATTCCAAAATTATCCAAGTTGATTTCAAATAAATTTATTAAAATTTGACAAAAATCGTGACAAAATCCAAAAAATCGAAGTTATTTTCATCTAAATTTACTCAATTCTAGATCCTACAACAAAAATACTCAAGAAAATCCAAAATTATCCGAGTTGATTTCAAATAAATTTATTAAAATTTGACAAAAATCGTGACAAAATCCAAAAAATCGAAGTTATTTTCATCTAAATTTACTCAATTGTAGATCCTACAACAAAAATACTCAAGAAAATCCAAAAAATCGAATTTGGTTTCCAATAAATTTATTAAAATTTGACACTTCCAACTAAAATTTTTTTCACAATCCACAAAATTGAAGTTATTTTCATCTAAATTTACTCAAATATAGATCCTACAACAAAAATACTCAACAAAATCCAAAATAATTCAAGTTGATTTCAAATAAATTTATTAAAATTTGACACTTCCAACTAACAATTTTTTCACAATCCTAAAAATTGAAGATATTTTCATTTAAATTTACTCAAATATAGATCTTACAACAAAAATACTCAGCAAATTCCAAAATTATCCAAGTTGATTTCAAATAAATTTATTAAAATTTGACAAAAATCGTGACAAAATCCAAAAAATCGAAGTTATTTTCATCTAAATTTACTCAATTGTAGATCCTACAACAAAAATACTCAAGAAAATCCAAAAAATCGAATTTGGTTTCAAATAAATTTATTAAAATTTGACACTTCCAACTAAAATTTTTTTCACAATCCACAAAATTGAAGTTATTTTCATCTAAATTTACTCAAATATAGATCCTCCAACAAAAATACTCAACAAAATCCAAAATAATTCAAGTTGATTTCAAATAAATTTATTAAAATTTGACACTTCCAACTAAAATTTTTTTCACAATCCTAAAAATGGAAGATATTTTCAACTAAATTTACCCAAATATTGATCCTACAACAAAAATACTCAACAAATTCCAAAATTATCCAAGTTGATTTCAAATAAATTTATTAAAATTTGACAAAAATCGTGACAAAATCCAAAAAATCGAAGTTATTTTCATCTAAATTTACTCAATTGTAGATCCTACAACAAAAGTACTCAAGAAAATCCAAAAAATCGAATTTGGTTTCAAATAAATTTATTAAAATTTGACACTTCCAACTAAAATTTTTTTCACAATCCACAAAATTGAAGTTATTTTCATCTAAATTTACTCAAATATAGATCCTACAACAAAAATACCCAACAAAATCCAAAATAATTCAAGTTGATTTCAAATAAATTTATTAAAATTTGACACTTCCAACTAAAATTTTTTTCACAATCCTAAAAATTGAAGATATTTTCATCTAAATTTACCCAAATATTGATCCTACAACAAAAATACTCAACAAATTCCAAAATTATCCAAGTTGATTTCAAATAAATTTATTAAAATTTGACAAAAATCGTGACAAAATTCAAAAAATCGAAGTTATTTTCATCTAAATTTACTCAATTGTAGATCCTACAACAAAAGTACTCAAGAAAATCCAAAAAATCGAATTTGGTTTCAAATAAATTTATTAAAATTTGACACTTCCAACTAAAATTTTTTTCACAAACCACAAAATTGAAGTTATTTTCATCTAAATTTACTCAAATATAGATCCTACAACAAAAATACTCAACAAAATCCAAAATAATTCAAGTTGATTTCAAATAAATTTATTAAAATTTGACACTTCTAACTAAAATTTTTTTCACAATCCTAAAAATTGAAGATATTTTCATCTAAATTTACCCAAATATTGGTCCTACAACAAAAATACTCAACAAATTCCATAATTATCCAAGTTGATTTCAAATAAATTTATTAAAATTTGACAAAAATCGTGACAAAATCCAAAAAATCGAAGTTATTTTCATCTAAATTTACTCAATTCTAGATCCTACAACAAAAATACTCAAGAAAATCCAAAATTATCCAAGTTGATTTCAAATAAATTTATTAAAATTTGACAAAAATCGTGACAAAATCCAAAAAATCGAAGTTATTTTCATCTAAATTTACTCAATTGTAGATCCTACAACAAAAATTCTCAAGAAAATCCAAAAAATCGAATTTGGTTTCCAATAAATTTATTAAAATTTGACACTTCCAACTAAAATTTTTTTCACAATCCACAAAATTGAAGTTATTTTCATCTAAATTTACTCAAATATAGATCCTACAACAAAAATACTCAACAAAATCCAAAATAATTCAAGTTGATTTCAAATAAATTTATTAAAATTTGACACTTCCAACTAACAATTTTTTCACAATCCTAAAAATTGAAGATATTTTCATCTAAATTTACTCAAACATAGATCTTACAACAAAAATACTCAGCAAATTCCAAAATTATCCAAGTTGATTTCAAATAAATTTATTAAAATTTGACAAAAATCGTGACAAAATCCAAAAAATCGAAGTTATTTTCATCTAAATTTACTCAATTGTAGATCCTACAACAAAAATACTCAAGAAAATCCAAAAAATCGAATTTGGTTTCAAATAAATTTATTAAAATTTGACACTTCCATCAAAAATTTTTTTCACAATCCACAAAATTGAAGTTATTTGCATCTAAATTTATTCAATTGTAGATCCTACAACAAAAATACTCAAGAAAATCCAAAAAATCGAATTTGGTTTCAAATAAATTTATTAAAATTTGACACTTCCAACTAAAATTTTTTTCACAATCCACAAAATTGAAGTTATTTTCATCTAAATTTACTCAAATATAGATCCTACAACAAAAATACTCAATAAAATCCAAAATAATTCAAGTTGATTTCAAATAAATATATTAAAATTTGACACTTCCAACTAAAATTTTTTTCACAATCCTAAAAATTGAAGATATTTTCATCGAAATGTACCCAAATATTGATCCTACAACAAAAACACTCAACAAATTCCAAAATTATCCAAGTTGATTTCAAATAAATTTATTAAAATTTGACAAAAATCGTGACAAAATCCAAAAAATCGAAGTTATTTTCATCTAAATTTACTCAATTGTAGATCCTACAACAAAAGTACTCAAGAAAATCCAAAAAATCGAATTTGGTTTCAAATAAATTTATTAAAATTTGACACTTCCAACTAAAATTTTTTTCACAATCCACAAAATTGAAGTTATTTTCATCTAAATTTACTCAAATATAGATCCTACAACAAAAATACTCAACAAAATCCAAAATAATTCAAGTTGATTTCAAATAAATTTTTTAAAATTTGACACTTCTAACTAAAATTTTTTTCACAATCCTAAAAATTGAAGATATTTTCATCTAAATTTACCCAAATATTGGTCCTACAACAAAAATACTCAACAAATTCCAAAATTATCCAAGTTGATTTCAAATAAATTTATTAAAATTTGACAAAAATCGTGACAAAATCCAAAAAATCGAAGTTATTTTCATCTAAATTTACTCAATTCTAGATCCTACAACAAAAATACTCAAGAAAATCCAAAATTATCCAAGTTGATTTCAAATAAATTTATTAAAATTTGACAAAAATCGTGACAAAATCCAAAAAATCGAAGTTATTTTCATCTAAATTTACTCAATTGTAGATCCTACAACAAAAATACTCAAGAAAATCCAAAAAATCGAATTTGGTTTCCAATAAATTTATTAAAATTTGACACTTCCAACTAAAATTTTTTTCACAATCCACAAAATTTAAGTTATTTTCATCTAAATTTACTCAAATATAGATCCTACAACAAAAATACTCAACAAAATCCAAAATAATTCAAGTTGATTTCAAATAAATTTATTAAAATTTGACACTTCCAACTAACAATTTTTTCACAATCCTAAAAATTGAAGTTATTATCATCTAAATTTACTCAAATATAGATCCTACAACAAAAATACTCAACAAAATCCATAATAATTCAAGTTGATTTCAAATAAATTTATTAAAATTTGACACTTCCAACTAAAATTTTTTTCACAATCCGAAAAATTGAAGATATTTTCTTCTAAATTTACCCAAAAATATTGATCCTACAACAAAAATACTCAACAAATTCCAAAATTATCCAAGTTGATTTCAAATAAATTTATTAAAATTTGACAAAATCGTGACAAAATCCAAAAAATCGAAGTTATTTTCATCTAAATTTACTCAATTGTAGATCCTACAACAAAAATTCTCAAGAAAATCCAAAAAATCGAATTTGATTTCAAATAAATTTATTAAAATTTGACACTTCCAACTAAAATTTTTTTCACAATCCACAAAATTGAAGTTATTTGCATCTAAATTTATTCAATTGTAGATCCTACAACAAAAATACTCAAGAAAATCCAAAAAATCGAATTTGGTTTCAAATAAATTTATTAAAATTTGACACTTCCAACTAAAATTTTTTTCACAATCCACAAAATTGAAGTTATGTTCATCTAAATTTACTCAAATATAGATCCTACAACAAAAATACTCAACAAAATCCAAAATAATTCAAGTTGATTTCAAATAAATTTATTAAAATTTGACACTTCCAACTAAAATTTTTTTCACAATCCTAAAAATTGAAGATATTTTCATTTAAATTTACCCAAATATTGATCCTACAACAAAAATACTCAACAAATTCCAAAATTATCCAAGTTGATTTCAAATAAATTTATTAAAATTTGACAAAAATCGTGACAAAATCCAAAAAATCGAAGTTATTTTCATCTAAATTTACTCAATTGTAGATCCTACAACAAAAGTACTCAAGAAAATCCAAAAAATCGAATTTGGTTTCAAATAAATTTATTAAAATTTGACACTTCCAACTAAAATTTTTTTCAAAATCCACAAAATTGAAGTTATTTTCATCTAAATTTACTCAAATATAGATCCTACAACAAAAATACCCAACAAAATCCAAAATAATTCAAGTTGATTTCAAATAAATTTATTAAAATTTGACACTTCCAACTAAATTTTTTTTCACAATCCTAAAAATTGAAGATATTTTCATCTAAATTTACCCAAATATTGATCCTACAACAAAAATACTCAACAAATTCCAAAATTATCCAAGTTGATTTCAAATAAATTTATTAAAATTTGACAAAAATCGTGACAAAATTAAAAAAATCGAAGTTATTTTCATCTAAATTTACTCAATTGTAGATCCTACAACAAAAGTACTCAAGAAAATCCAAAAAATCGAATTTGGTTTCAAATAAATTTATTAAAATTTGACACTTCCAACTAAAATTTTTTTCACAATCCACAAAATTGAAGTTATTTTCATCTAAATTTACTCAAATATAGATCCTACAACAAAAATACTCAACAAAATCCAAAATAATTCAAGTTGATTTCAAATAAATTTATTAAAATTTGACACTTCTAACTAAAATTTTTTTCACAATCCTAAAAATTGAAGATATTTTCATCTAAATTTACCCAAATATTGGTCCTACAACAAAAATACTCAACAAATTCCATAATTATCCAAGTTGATTTCAAATAAATTTATTAAAATTTGACAAAAATCGTGACAAAATCCAAAAAATCGAAGTTATTTTCATCTAAATTTACTCAATTCTAGATCCTACAACAAAAATACTCAAGAAAATCCAAAATTATCCAAGTTGATTTCAAATAAATTTATTAAAATTTGACAAAAATCGTGACAAAATCCAAAAAATCGAAGTTATTTTCATCTAAATTTACTCAATTGTAGATCCTACAACATAAATTCTCAAGAAAATCCAAAAAATCGAATTTGGTTTCCAATAAATTTATTAAAATTTGACACTTCCAACTAAAATTTTTTTCACAATCCACAAAATTGAAGTTATTTTCATCTAAATTTACTCAAATATAGATCCTACAACAAAAATACTCAACAAAATCCAAAATAATTCAAGTTGATTTCAAATAAATTTATTAAAATTTGACACTTCCAACTAACAATTTTTTCACAATCCTAAAAATTGAAGATATTTTCATCTAAATTTACTCAAATATAGATCTTACAACAAAAATACTCAGCAAATTCCAAAATTATCCAAGTTGATTTCAAATAAATTTATTAAAATTTGACAAAAATCGTGACAAAATCCAAAAAATCGAAGTTATTTTCATCTAAATTTACTCAATTGTAGATCCTACAACAAAAATACTCAAAAAAAACCAAAAAATCGAATTTGGTTTCAAATAAATTTATTAAAATTTGACACTTCCAACTAAAATTTTTTTCACAATCCACAAAATTGAAGTTATTTTCATCTAAATTTACTCAAATATAGATCCTACAACAAAAATACTCAACAAAATCCAAAATAATTCAAGTTGATTTCAAATAAATTTTTTAAAATTTGACACTTCTAACTAAAATTTTTTTCACAATCCTAAAAATTGAAGATATTTTCATCTAAATTTACCCAAATATTGGTCCTACAACAAAAATACTCAACAAATTCCAAAATTATCCAAGTTGATTTCAAATAAATTTATTAAAATTTGACAAAAATCGTGACAAAATCCAAAAAATCGAAGTTATTTTCATCTAAATTTACTCAATTCTAGATCCTACAACAAAAATACTCAAGAAAATCCAAAATTATCCAAGTTGATTTCAAATAAATTTATTAAAATTTGACAAAAATCGTGACAAAATCCAAAAAATCGAAGTTATTTTCATCTAAATTTACTCAATTGTAGATCCTACAACAAAAATACTCAAGAAAATCCAAAAAATCGAATTTGGTTTCCAATAAATTTATTACAATTTGACACTTCCAACTAAAATTTTTTTCACAATCCACAAAATTGAAGTTATTTTCATCTAAATTTACTCAAATATAGATCCTACAACAAAAATACTCAACAAAATCCAAAATAATTCAAGTTGATTTCAAATAAATTTATTAAAATTTGACACTTCCAACTAACAATTTTTTCACAATCCTAAAAATTGAAGATATTTTCATCTAAATTTACTCAAATATAGATCTTACAACAAAAATACTCAGCAAATTCCAAAATTATCCAAGTTGATTTCAAATAAATTTATTAAAATTTGACAAAAATCGTGACAAAATCCAAAAAATCGAAGTTATTTTCATCTAAATTTACTCAATTGTAGATCCTACAACAAAAGTACTCAAGAAAATCCAAAAAATCGAATTTGGTTTCAAATAAATTTATTAAAATTTGAAACTTCCAACTAAAATTTTTTTCACAATCCACAAAATTGAAGTTATTTTCATCTAAATTTACTCAAATATAGATCCTACAACAAAAATACTCAACAAAATCCAAAATAATTCAAGTTGATTTCAAATAAATTTATTAAAATTTGACACTTCTAACTAAAATTTTTTTCACAATCCTAAAAATTGAAGATATTTTCATCTAAATTTACCCAAATATTGGTCCTACAACAAAAATACTCAACAAATTCCATAATTATCCAAGTTGATTTCAAATAAATTTATTAAAATTTGACAAAAATCGTGACAAAATCCAAAAAATCGAAGTTATTTTCATCTAAATTTACTCAATTCTAGATCCTACAACAAAAATACTCAAGAAAATCCAAAATTATCCAAGTTGATTTCAAATAAATTTATTAAAATTTGACAAAAATCGTGACAAAATCCAAAAAATCGAAGTTATTTTCATCTAAATTTACTCAATTGTAGATCCTACAACAAAAATACTCAAGAAAATCCAAAAAATCGAATTTGGTTTCCAATAAATTTATTAAAATTTGACACTTCCAACTAAAATTTTTTTCACAATCCACAAAATTGAAGTTATTTTCATCTAAATTTACTCAAATATAGATCCTACAACAAAAATACTCAACAAAATCCAAAATAATTCAAGTTGATTTCAAATAAATTTATTAAAATTTGACACTTCTAACTAAAATTTTTTTCACAATCCTAAAAATTGAAGATATTTTCATCTAAATTTACCCAAATATTGGTCCTACAACAAAAATACTCAACAAATTCCATAATTATCCAAGTTGATTTCAAATAAATTTATTAAAATTTGACAAAAATCGTGACAAAATCCAAAAAATCGAAGTTATTTTCATCTAAATTTACTCAATTCTAGATCCTACAACAAAAATACTCAAGAAAATCCAAAATTATCCAAGTTGATTTCAAATAAATTTATTAAAATTTGACAAAAATCGTGACAAAATCCAAAAAATCGAAGTTATTTTCATCTAAATTTACTCAATTGTAGATCCTACAACAAAAATTCTCCAGAAAATCCAAAAAATCGAATTTGGTTTCCAATAAATTTATTAAAATTTGACACTTCCAACTAAAATTTTTTTCACAATCCACAAAATTGAAGTTATTTTCATCTAAATTTACTCAAATATAGATCCTACAACAAAAATACTCAACAAAATCCAAAATAATTCAAGTTGATTTCAAATAAATTTATTAAAATTTGACACTTCCAACTAACAATTTTTTCACAATCCTAAAAATTGAAGATATTTTCATCTAAATTTACTCAAATATAGATCTTACAACAAAAATACTCAACAAATTCCATAATTATCCAAGTTGATTTCAAATAAATTTATTAAAATTTGACAAAAATCGTGACAAAATCCAAAAAATCGAAGTTATTTTCATCTAAATTTACTCAATTCTAGATCCTACAACAAAAATACTCAAGAAAATCCAAAATTATCCAAGTTGATTTCAAATAAATTTATTAAAATTTGACAAAAATCGTGACAAAATCCAAAAAATCGAAGTTATTTTCATCTAAATTTACTCAATTGTAGATCCTACAACATAAATTCTCAAGAAAATCCAAAAAATCGAATTTGGTTTCCAATAAATTTATTAAAATTTGACACTTCCAACTAAAATTTTTTTCACAATCCACAAAATTGAAGTTATTTTCATCTAAATTTACTCAAATATAGATCCTACAACAAAAATACTCAACAAAATCCAAAATAATTCAAGTTGATTTCAAATAAATTTATTAAAATTTGACACTTCCAACTAACAATTTTTTCACAATCCTAAAAATTGAAGATATTTTCATCTAAATTTACTCAAATATAGATCTTACAACAAAAATACTCAGCAAATTCCAAAATTATCCAAGTTGATTTCAAATAAATTTATTAAAATTTGACAAAAATCGTGACAAAATCCAAAAAATCGAAGTTATTTTCATCTAAATTTACTCAATTGTAGATCCTACAACAAAAATACTCAAGAAAATCCAAAAAATCGAATTTGGTTTCAAATAAATTTATTAAAATTTGACACTTCCAACTAAAATTTTTTTCACAATCCACAAAATTGAAGTTATTTTCATCTAAATTTACTCAAATATAGATCCTACAACAAAAATACTCAACAAAATCCAAAATAATTCAAGTTGATTTCAAATAAATTTTTTAAAATTTGACACTTCTAACTAAAATTTTTTTCACAATCCTAAAAATTGAAGATATTTTCATCTAAATTTACCCAAATATTGGTCCTACAACAAAAATACTCAACAAATTCCAAAATTATCCAAGTTGATTTCAAATAAATTTATTAAAATTTGACAAAAATCGTGACAAAATCCAAAAAATCGAAGTTATTTTCATCTAAATTTACTCAATTCTAGATCCTACAACAAAAATACTCAAGAAAATCCAAAATTATCCAAGTTGATTTCAAATAAATTTATTAAAATTTGACAAAAATCGTGACAAAATCCAAAAAATCGAAGTTATTTTCATCTAAATTTACTCAATTGTAGATCCTACAACAAAAATACTCAAGAAAATCCAAAAAATCGAATTTGGTTTCCAATAAATTTATTAAAATTTGACACTTCCAACTAAAATTTTTTTCACAATCCACAAAATTGAAGTTATTTTCATCTAAATTTACTCAAATATAGATCCTACAACAAAAATACTCAACAAAATCCAAAATAATTCAAGTTGATTTCAAATAAATTTATTAAAATTTGACACTTCCAACTAACAATTTTTTCACAATCCTAAAAATTGAAGATATTTTCATCTAAATTTACTCAAATATAGATCTTACAACAAAAATACTCAGCAAATTCCAAAATTATCCAAGTTGATTTCAAATTAATTTATTAAAATTTGACAAAAATCGTGACAAAATCCAAAAAATCGAAGTTATTTTCATCTAAATTTACTCAATTGTAGATCCTACAACAAAAATACTCAAGAAAATCCAAAAAATCGAATTTGGTTTCAAATAAATTTATTATAATTTGACACTTCCATCAAAATTTTTTTTCACAATCCACAAAATTGAAGTTATTTGCATCTAAATTTATTCAATTGTAGATCCTACAACAAAAATACTCAAGAAAATCCAAAAAATCGAATTTGGTTTCAAATAAATTTATTAAAATTCGACACTTCCAACTAAAATTTTTTTCACAATCCACAAAATTGAAGTTATTTTCATCTAAATTTACTCAAATATAGATCCTACAACAAAAATACTCAACAAAATCCAAAATAATTCAAGGTGATTTCAAATAAATTTATTAAAATTTGACACTTCCAACTAAAATTTTTTCACAATCCTAAAAATTGAAGATATTTTCATCTAAATTTACCCAAATATTGATCCTACAACAAAAATACTCAACAAATTCCAAAATTATCCAAGTTGATTTCAAATAAATTTATTAAAATTTGACAAAAATCGTGACAAAATCCAAAAAATGGAAGTTATTTTCATCTAAATTTACTCAATTGTAGATCCTACAACAAAAATACTCAAGAAAATAAAAAAAATCGAATTTGGTTTCAAATAAATTTATTAAAATTTGACACTTCCAACAAAATTTTTTTTCACAATCCACAAAATTGAAGTTATTTTCATCTAAATTTACTCAAATATAGATCCTACAACAAAAATACTCAACAAAATCCAAAATAATTCAAGTTGATTTCAAATAAATTTATTAAAATTTGACAGTTCCAACTAAAATTTTTTTCACAATCCGAAAAATTGAAGATATTTTCATCTAAATTTACTCAAATATAGATCTTACAACAAAAATACTCAGCAAATTCCAAAATTATCCAAGTTGATTTCAAATAAATTTATTAAAATTTGACAAAAATCGTGACAAAATCCAAAAAATCGAAGTTATTTTCATCTAAATTTACTCAATTGTAGATCCTACAACAAAAGTACTCAAGAAAATCCAAAAAATCGAATTTGGTTTCAAATAAATTTATTAAAATTTGAAACTTCCAACTAAAATTTTTTTCACAATCCACAAAATTGAAGTTATTTTCATCTAAATTTACTCAAATATAGATCCTACAACAAAAATACTCAACAAAATCCAAAATAATTCAAGTTGATTTCAAATAAATTTATTAAAATTTGACACTTCTAACTAAAATTTTTTTCACAATCCTAAAAATTGAAGATATTTTCATCTAAATTTACCCAAATATTGGTCCTACAACAAAAATACTCAACAAATTCCATAATTATCCAAGTTGATTTCAAATAAATTTATTAAAATTTGACAAAAATCGTGACAAAATCCAAAAAATCGAAGTTATTTTCATCTAAATTTACTCAATTCTAGATCCTACAACAAAAATACTCAAGAAAATCCAAAATTATCCAAGTTGATTTCAAATAAATTTATTAAAATTTGACAAAAATCGTGACAAAATCCAAAAAATCGAAGTTATTTTCATCTAAATTTACTCAATTGTAGATCCTACAACAAAAATACTCAAGAAAATCCAAAAAATCGAATTTGGTTTCCAATAAATTTATTAAAATTTGACACTTCCAACTAAAATTTTTTTCACAATCCACAAAATTGAAGTTATTTTCATCTAAATTTACTCAAATATAGATCCTACAACAAAAATACTCAACAAAATCCAAAATAATTCAAGTTGATTTCAAATAAATTTATTAAAATTTGACACTTCTAACTAAAATTTTTTTCACAATCCTAAAAATTGAAGATATTTTCATCTAAATTTACCCAAATATTGGTCCTACAACAAAAATACTCAACAAATTCCATAATTATCCAAGTTGATTTCAAATAAATTTATTAAAATTTGACAAAAATCGTGACAAAATCCAAAAAATCGAAGTTATTTTCATCTAAATTTACTCAATTCTAGATCCTACAACAAAAATACTCAAGAAAATCCAAAATTATCCAAGTTGATTTCAAATAAATTTATTAAAATTTGACAAAAATCGTGACAAAATCCAAAAAATCGAAGTTATTTTCATCTAAATTTACTCAATTGTAGATCCTACAACAAAAATTCTCCAGAAAATCCAAAAAATCGAATTTGGTTTCCAATAAATTTATTAAAATTTGACACTTCCAACTAAAATTTTTTTCACAATCCACAAAATTGAAGTTATTTTCATCTAAATTTACTCAAATATAGATCCTACAACAAAAATACTCAACAAAATCCAAAATAATTCAAGTTGATTTCAAATAAATTTATTAAAATTTGACACTTCCAACTAACAATTTTTTCACAATCCTAAAAATTGAAGATATTTTCATCTAAATTTACTCAAATATAGATCTTACAACAAAAATACTCAGCAAATTCCAAAATTATCCAAGTTGATTTCAAATAAATTTATTAAAATTTGACAAAAATCGAGACAAAATCCAAAAAATCGAAGTTATTTTCATCTAAATTTACTCAATTGTAGATCCTACAACAAAAATACTCAAGAAAATCCAATAAATCGAATTTGGTTTCCAATAAATTTATTAAAATTTGACACTTCCAACTAAAATTTTTTTCACAATCCACAAAATTTAAGTTATTTTCATCTAAATTTACTCAAATATAGATCCTACAACAAAAATACTCAACAAAATCCAAAATAATTCAAGTTGATTTCAAATAAATTTATTATAATTTGACACCTCCAACTAAAATTTTTTTCACAATCCTATAAATTGAAGATATTTTCATCTAAATTTACTCAAATATAGATCTTACAACAAAAATACTCAACAAATTCCAAAATTATCCAAGTTGATTTCAAATAAATTTATTAAAATTTGACAAAATCGTGACAAAATCCAAAAAATCGAAGTTATTTTCATCTAAATTTACTCAATTGTAGATCCTACAACAAAAATACTCAAGAAAATCCAAAAAATCGAATTTGGTTTCAAATAAATTTATTAAAATTTGACACTTCCAACAAATTTTTTTTTCACAATTCACAAAATTGAAGTTATTTTTATCTAAATTTACTCAAATATAGATCCTACGACAAAAATACTCAACAAAATCCAAAATAATTCAAGTTGATTTCAAATAAATTTATTAAAATTTGACACCTCCAACTAAAATTTTTTTCACAATCTTAAAAATTGAAGATATTTTCATCTAAATTTACTCAAATATTGATCCTACAACAAAAATACTCAACAAATTCCAAAATTATCCAAGTTGATTTCAAATAAATTTATTAAAATTTGACAAAAATCGTAACAAAATCCAAAAAATCGAAGTTATTTTCATCTAAATTTACTCAATTGTAGATCCTACAACAAAAATACTCAAGAAAATCCAAAAAATCGAATTTGGTTTCAAATAAATTTATTAAAATTTGACACTTCCATCAAAATTTTTTTTCACAATCCACAAAATTGAAGTTATTTGCATCTAAATTTATTCAATTGTAGATCCTACAACAAAAATTCTCAAGAAAATCCAAAATAAGTCAAGTTGATTTCAAATAAATTTATTAAAATTTGGCACTTCCAACTAAAATTTTTTTCACAATCCAAAAAATTGAAGATATTTTCATCTAAATTTACCCAAATATTGATCCTACAACAAAAATACTCAACAAATTCCAAAATTATCCAAGTTGATTTCAAATAAATTTATTAAAATTTGACAAAAATCGTGACAAAATCCAAAAAATCGAAGTTATTTCCATCTAAATTTACTCCATTGTAGATTCTACAACAAAAATACTCAAGAAAATCCAAAAAATCAAAGTTGGTTTCAAATAAATTTATTAAAATTTGACACTTCCAACTAAATTTTTTTTCACAATCCTAAAAATTGAAGATATTTTCATCTAAATTTGCCCAAATATTGATCCTACAACAAATATACTCAACAAATTCCAAAATTATCCAAGTTGATTCCAAATAAATTTATTAAAATTTGACAAAAATCGTGACAAAATCCAAAAAATCGAAGTTATTTTCATCTAAATTTACTCAATTGTAGATCCTACAAAAAAAATACTCAAGAAAATCAAAAAAATCGAAGTTGGTTTCAAATAAATTTATTAAAATTTGACGCTTCCAACTAAATTTTTTTTCACAATCCAAAAAATTGTCGTTATTTTCATATAAATTTACTCAAATATAGATCCTACAACAAAAATACTCAACAAAATCCAAAATAATTTAAGTTGATTTCAAATAAATTTATTAAAATTTGACACTTCCAACTAAAATTTTTTTCACATTCCTAAAAATTGAAGGTATTTTCATCTAAATTTACCCAAATATTGATCCTACAACAAAAATACTCAACAAATTCCAAAATTATCCAAGTTGATTTCAAATAAATTTATTAAAATTTGACACTTCCAACTAAAATTTTTTTCACAATCCTAAAAATTGAAGATATTTTCATCTAAATTTACCCAAATATTGATCCTACAACAAACATACTCAACAAATTCCAAAATTATCCAAGTTGATTTCAAATAAATTTATTAAAATTTGACAAAAATCGTGACAAAATCCAAAAAATCGAAGTTATTTTCAACTAAATTTACTCAATTCTAGATCCTACAACAAAAATACTCAAGAAAATCCAAAAAATCGAATTTGGTTTCCAATAAATTTATTAAAATTTGACACTTCCAACTAAAATTTTTTTCACAATCCAAAAAATTGAAGATATTTTCATCTAAATTTATCCAAATATTGATCCTACAACAAAAGTACTCAAGAAAATCCTAAAATCGAATTTGGTTTCAAATAAATTTATTAAAATTTGACAAAATCGTGTCAAAAACCAAAAAATCGAAGTTATTTTCATCTAAATTTACTCAATTGTAGATCCTACAACAAAAATACTCAAGAAAATCCAAAAAATCGAATTTGGTTTCAAATAAATTTATTAAAATTTGACACTTCCAACAAAAATTTTTTTCACAATTCACAAAATTGAAGTTATTTTCATCTAAATTTACTCAAATATAGATCCTACAACAAAAATACTCAACAAAATCCAAAATAAGTCAAGTTGATTTCAAATAAATTTATTAAAATTTGGCACTTCCAACTAAAATTTTTTTCACAATCCAAAAAATTGAAGATATTTTCATCTAAATTTACCCAAATATTGATCCTACAACAAAAATACTCAACAAATTCCAAAATTATCCAAGTTGATTTCAAATAAATTTATTAAAATTTGACAAAAATCGTGACAAAATCCAAAAAATCGAAGTTATTTCCATCTAAATTTACTCCATTGTAGATTCTACAACAAAAATACTCAAGAAAATCCAAAAAATCAAAGTTGGTTTCAAATAAATTTATTAAAATTTGACACTTCCAACTAAATTTTTTTTCACAATCCTAAAAATTGAAGATATTTTCATCTAAATTTGCCCAAATATTGATCCTACAACAAAAATACTCAACAAATTCCAAAATTATCCAAGTTGATTCCAAATAAATTTATTAAAATTTGACAAAAATCGTGACAAAATCCAAAAAATCGAAGTTATTTTCATCTAAATTTACTCAATTGTAGATCCTACAACAAAAATACTCCAGAAAATCCAAAAAATCGAAATTGGTTTCAAATAAATTTATTAAAATTTGACACTTCCAACTAAAACTTTTTTCGCAATCCACAAAATTGAAGTTATTTTCATTTAATTTACTCAAATATAGATCCTACAACAAAAATACTCAACAAAATCCAAAATAATTCAAGTTGATTTCAAATAAATTTATTATAATTTGACACCTCCAACTAAATTTTTTTTCACAATCCTATAAATTGAAGATATTTTCATCTAAATTTACTCAAATATAGATCTTACAACAAAAATACTCAACAAATTCCAAAATTATCCAAGTTGATTTCAAATAAATTTATTAAAATTTGACAAAATCGTGACAAAATCCAAAAAATCGAAGTTATTTTCATCTAAATTTACTCAATTGTAGATCCTACAACAAAAATACTCAAGAAAATCCAAAAAATCGAATTTGGTTTCAAATAAATTTATTAAAATTTGACACTTCCAACAAATTTTTTTTTCACAATTCACAAAATTGAAGTTATTTTCATCTAAATTTACTCAAATATAGATCCTACGACAAAAATACTCAACAAAATCCAAAATAATTCAAGTTGATTTCAAATAAATTTATTAAAATTTGACACCTCCAACTAAAATTTTTTTCACAATCTTAAAAATTGAAGATATTTTCATCTAAATTTACTCAAATATTGATCCTACAACAAAAATACTCAACAAATTCCAAAATTATCCAAGTTGATTTCAAATAAATTTATTAAAATTTGACAAAAATCGTAACAAAATCCAAAAAATCGAAGTTATTTTCATCTAAATTTACTCAATTGTAGATCCTACAACAAAAATACTCAAGAAAATCCAAAAAATCGAATTTGGTTTCAAATAAATTTATTAAAATTTGACACTTCCATCAAAAATTTTTTTCACAATCCACAAAATTGAAGTTATTTGCATCTAAATTTATTCAATTGTAGATCCTACAACAAAAATTCTCAAGAAAATCCAAAAAATCGAATTTGATTTCAAATAAATTTATTAAAATTTGACACTTCCAACTAAAATTTTTTTCACAATCCTATAAATTAAAGATATTTTCATCTAAATTTACTCAAATATAGATCTTACAACAAAAATACTCAACAAATTCCAAAATTATCCAAGTTGATTTCAAATAAATTTATTAAAATTTGACAAAATCGTGACAAAATCCAAAAAATCGAAGATGTTTTCATCTAAATTTACTCAAATATAGATCCTACAACAAAAATACTCAACAAAATCCAAAATAATTCAAGTTGATTTCAAATAAATTTATTAAAATTTGACACCTCCAACTAAAATTTTTTTCACAATCCTATAAATTGAAGATATTTTCATCTAAATTTACTCAAATATAGATCTTACAACAAAAATACTCAACAAATTCCAAAATTATCCAAGTTGATTTCAAATAAATTTATTAAAATTTGACAAAATCGTGACAAAATCCAAAAAATCGAAGTTATTTTCATCTAAATTTACTCAATTGTAGATCCTACAACAAAAATACTCAAGAAAATCCAAAAAAATCGAATTTGGTTTCAAATAAATTTATTAAAATTTGACACTTCCACCAAATTTTTTTTTCACAATTCACAAAATTGAAGTTATTTTCATCTAAATTTACTCAAATATAGATCCTACGACAAAAATACTCAACAAAATCCAAAATAATTCAAGTTGATTTCAAATAAATTTATTAAAATTTGACACCTCCAACTAAAATTTTTTTCACAATCTTAAAAATTGAAGATATTTTCATCTAAATTTACTCAAATATTGATCCTACAACAAAAATACTCAACAAATTCCAAAAAATCGAATTTGGTTTCAAATAAATTTATTAAAATTTGACACTTCCATCAAAAATTTTTTTCACAATCCACAAAATTGAAGTTATTTGCATCTAAATTTATTCAATTGTAGATCCTACAACAAAAATTCTCAAGAAAATCCAAAAAATCGAATTTGATTTCAAATAAATTTATTAAAATTTGACACTTCCAACTAAAATTTTTTTCACAATCCTATAAATTAAAGATATTTTCATCTAAATTTACTCAAATATAGATCTTACAACAAAAATACTCAACAAATTCCAAAATTATCCAAGTTGATTTCAAATAAATTTATTAAAATTTGACAAAATCGTGACAAAATCCAAAAAATCGAAGATATTTTCATCTAAATTTACTCAAATATAGATCCTACAACAAAAATACTCAACAAAATCCAAAATAATTCAAGTTGATTTCAAATAAATTTATTAAAATTTGACACCTCCAACTAAAATTTTTTTCACAATCCTATAAATTGAAGATATTTTCATCTAAATTTACTCAAATATAGATCTTACAACAAAAATACTCAACAAATTCCAAAATTATCCAAGTTGATTTCAAATAAATTTATTAAAATTTGACAAAATCGTGACAAAATCCAAAAAATCGAAGTTATTTTCATCTAAATTTACTCAATTGTAGATCCTACAACAATAATACTCAAGAAAATCCAAAAAATCGAATTTGGTTTCAAATAAATTTATTAAAATTTGACACTTCCATCAAAAATTTTTTTCACAATCCACAAAATTGATGTTATTTGCATCTAAATTTATTCAATTGTAGATCCTACAACAAAAATACTCAAGAAAATCCAAAAAATCGAATTTGGTTTCAAATAAATTTATTAAAATTTGACACTTCCAACTAAAATTTTTTTCACAATCCACAAAATTGAAGTTATTTTCATCTAAATTTACTCAAATATAGATCCTACAACAAAAATACTCAACAAAATCCAAAAAATCGAATTTGGTTTCAAATAAATTTATTAAAATTTGACACTTCCATCAAAAATTTTTTTCACAATCCACAAAATTGAAGTTATTTGCATCTAAATTTATTCAATTGTAGATCCTACAACAAAAATACTCAAGAAAATCCAAAAAATCGAATTTGGTTTCAAATAAATTTAGTAAAATTTGACACTTCCAACTAAAATTTTTTTCACAATCCACTAAATTGAAGTTATTTTCATCTAAATTTACTCAAATATAGATCCTACAACAAAAATACTCAACAAAATCCAAAATAATTCAAGTTGATTTCAAATAAATTTATTAAAATTTGACACTTCCAACTAAAATTTTTTTCACAATCCTAAAAATTGAAGATATTTTCATCTAAATTTACCCAAATATTGATCCTACAACAAAAACACTCAACAAATTCCAAAATTATCCAAGTTGATTTCAAATAAATTTATTAAAATTTGACACTTCCAACTAAATTTTTTTTCACAATCCAAAAAATTGTCGTTATTTTCATCTAAATTTACTCAAATATAGATCCTACAACAAAAATACCCAACAAAATCCAAAATAATTCAAGTTGATTTCAAATAAATTTATTAAAATTTGACACTTCCAACTAAAATTTTTTTCACAATGCTAAAAATTGAAGATATTTTCATCTAAATTTACTCAAATATAGATCCTACAACAAAAATACTCAACAAATTCCAAAATTATCCAAGTTGATTTCAAATAAATTTATTAAAATTTGACAAAAATCGTGACAAAATCCCAAAAATCGAAGTTATTTTCATCTAAATTTACTCAATTGTAGATCCTACAACAAAAATACTCAAGAAAATCCAAAAAATCGAAGTTGGTTTCAAATAAATTTATTAAAATTTGACACTTCCAACTAAATTTTTTTTCACAATCCAAAAAATTGTCGTTATTTTCATCTAAATTTACTCAAATATAGATCCTACAACAAAAATACTCAACAAAATCAAAAATAATTCAAGTTGATTTCAAATAAATTTATTAAAATTTGACACTTCCAACTAACAATTTTTTCACAATCCTAAAAATTGAAGATATTTTCATCTAAATTTACCCAAATATTGATCCTACAACAAAAACACTCAACAAATTCCAAAATTATCCAAGTTGATTTCAAATAAATTTATTAAAATTTGACAAAAATCGTAACAAAATCCAAAAAATCGAAGTTATTTTCATCTAAATTTACTCAATTGTAGATCCTACAACAAAAATACTCAAGAAAATCCAAAAAATCGAATTTGGTTTCAAATAAATTTATTAAAATTTGACACTTCCATCAAAAATTTTTTTCACAATCCACAAAATTGAAGTTATTTGCATCTAAATTTATTCAATTGTAGATCCTACAACAAAAATTCTCAAGAAAATCCAAAATAAGTCAAGTTGATTTCAAATAAATTTATTAAAATTTGGCACTTCCAACTAAAATTTTTTTCACAATCCAAAAAATTGAAGATATTTTCATCTAAATTTACCCAAATATTGATCCTACAACAAAAATACTCAACAAATTCCAAAATTATCCAAGTTGATTTCAAATAAATTTATTAAAATTTGACAAAAATCGTGACAAAATCCAAAAAATCGAAGTTATTTCCATCTAAATTTACTCCATTGTAGATTCTACAACAAAAATACTCAAGAAAATCCAAAAAATCAAAGTTGGTTTCAAATAAATTTATTAAAATTTGACACTTCCAACTAAATTTTTTTTCACAATCCTAAAAATTGAAGATATTTTCATCTAAATTTGCCCAAATATTGATCCTACAACAAAAATACTCAACAAATTCCAAAATTATCCAAGTTGATTCCAAATAAATTTATTAAAATTTGACAAAAATCGTGACAAAATCCAAAAAATCGAAGTTATTTTCATCTAAATTTACTCAATTGTAGATCCTACAACAAAAATACTCAAGAAAATCCAAAAAATCGAATTTGGTTTCAAATAAATTTATTAAAATTTGACACTTCCACCAAATTTTTTTTTCACAATTCACAAAATTGAAGTTATTTTCATCTAAATTTACTCAAATATAGATCCTACGACAAAAATACTCAACAAAATCCAAAATAATTCAAGTTGATTTCAAATAAATTTATTAAAATTTGACACCTCCAACTAAAATTTTTTTCACAATCTTAAAAATTGAAGATATTTTCATCTAAATTTACTCAAATATTGATCCTACAACAAAAATACTGAACAAATTCCAAAATTATCCAAGTTGATTTCAAATAAATTTATTAAAATTTGACAAAAATCGTGACAAAATCCAAAAAATCGAAGTTATTTTCATCTAAATTTACTCAATTGTAGATCCTACAAAAAAAATACTCAAGAAAATCAAAAAAATCGAAGTTGGTTTCAAATAAATTTATTAAAATTTGACGCTTCCAACTAAATTTTTTTTCACAATCCAAAAAATTGTCGTTATTTTCATATAAATTTACTCAAATATAGATCCTACAACAAAAATACTCAACAAAATCCAAAATAATTTAAGTTGATTTCAAATAAATTTATTAAAATTTGACACTTCCAACTAAAATTTTTTTCACAATCCTAAAAATTGAAGGTATTTTCATCTAAATTTACCCAAATATTGATCCTACAACAAAAATACTCAACAAATTCCAAAATTATCCAAGTTGATTTCAAATAAATTTATTAAAATTTGACACTTCCAAAAAAAATTTTTTTCACAATCCTAAAAATTGAAGATATTTTCATCTAAATTTACCCAAATATTGATCCTACAACAAACATACTCAACAAATTCCAAAATTATCCAAGTTGATTTCAAATAAATTTATTAAAATTTGACAAAAATCGTGACAAAATCCAAAAAATCGAAGTTATTTTCAACTAAATTTACTCAATTCTAGATCCTACAACAAAAATACTCAAGAAAATCCAAAATTATCCAAGTTGATTTCAAATAAATTTATTAAAATTTGACAAAAATCGTGACAAAATCCAAAAAATCGAAGTTATTTTCATCTAAATTTACTCAATTGTAGATCCTACAGCAAAGGTACTCAAGAAAATGCAAAAAATCGAATTTGGTTTCAAATAAATTTATTAAAATTTGACACTTCCAACTAAAATTTTTTTCACAATCCAAAAAATTGAAGATATTTTCATCTAAATTTATCCAAATATTGATCCTACAACAAAAGTACTCAAGAAAATCCTAAAATCGAATTTGGTTTCAAATAAATTTATTAAAATTTGACAAAATCGTGTCAAAAACCAAAAAATCGAAGTTATTTTCATCTAAATTTACTCAAATATAGATCTTACAACAAAAATACTCAACAAATTCCAAAATTATCCAAGTTGATTTCAAATAAATTTATTAAAATTTGACAAAAATCGTAACAAAATCCAAAAAATCGAAGTTATTTTCATCTAAATTTACTCAATTGTAGATCCTACAACAAAAATACTCAAGAAAATCCAAAAAATCGAATTTGGTTTCAAATAAATTTATTAAAATTTGACACTTCCAACTAAAATTTTTTTCACAATCCTAAAAATTGAAGATATTTTCATCTAAATTTACCCAAATATTGATCCTACAACAAAAACACTCAACAAATTCCAAAATTATCCAAGTTGATTTCAAATAAATTTATTAAAATTTGACAAAAATCGTGACAAAATCCAAAAAATCGAAGTTATTTTCATCTAAATTTACTCACTTGTAGATCCTACAACAAAAGTACTCAAGAAAATCCAAAAAATCGAATTTGGTTTCAAATAAATTTATTAAAATTTGACACTTCCAACTAAAATTTTTTTCACAATCCACAAAATTGAAGTTATTTTCATCTAAATTTACTCAAATATAGATCCTACAACAAAAATACTCAACAAAATCCAAAATAATTCAAGTTGATTTCAAATAAATTTATTAAAATTTGACACTTCCAACTAAAATTTTTTTCACAATCCTAAAAATTGAAGATATTTTCATCTAAATTTACTCAAATATAGATCCTACAACAAAAATACTCAACAAATTCCAAAATTATCCAAGTTGATTTCAAATAAATTTATTAAAATTTGACAAAAATCGTGACAAAATCCCAAAAATCGAAGTTATTTTCATCTAAATTTACTCAATTGTAGATCCTACAACAAAAATACTCAAGAAAATCCAAAAAATCGAAGTTGGTTTCAAATAAATTTATTAAAATTTGACACTTCCAACTAAATTTTTTTTCACAATCCAAAAAATTGTCGTTATTTTCATCTAAATTTACTCAAATATAGATCCTACAACAAAAATACTCAACAAAATCAAAAATAATTCAAGTTGATTTCAAATAAATTTATTAAAATTTGACACTTCCAACTAAAATTTTTTTCACAATCCTAAAAATTGAAGATATTTTCATCTAAATTTACTCAAATATAGATCCTACAACAAAAATACTCAACAAATTCCAAAATTATCCAAGTTGATTTCAAATAAATTTATTAAAATTTGACACTTCCAACTAAAATTTTTTTCACAATCCTATAAATTGAAGATATTTTCATCTAAATTTACTCAAATATAGATCTTACAACAAAAATACTCAACAAATTCCAAAATTATCCAAGTTGATTTCAAATAAATTTATTAAAATTTGACAAAAATCGTGACAAAATCCAAAAAATCGAAGTTATTTTCATCTAAATTTACTCAATTGTAGATCCTACAACAAAAATACTCAAGAAAATCCAAAAAATCGAATTTGGTTTCAAATAAATTTATTAAAATTTGACACTTCCAACTAAAATTTTTTTCACAATCCTATAAATTGAAGATATTTTCATCTAAATTTACTCAAATATAGATCTTACAACAAAAATACTCAACAAATTCCAAAATTATCCAAGTTGATTTCAAATAAATTTATTAAAATTTGACAAAAATCGTGACAAAATCCAAAAAATCGAAGTTATTTTCATCTAAATTTACTCAATTGTAGATCCTACAACAAAAATACTCAAGAAAATCCAAAAAATCGAATTTGGTTTCAAATAAATTTATTAAAATTTGACACTTCCAACTAAAATTTTTTTCACAATCCACCAAATTGAATTTATTTTCATCTAAATTTACTCAAATATAGATCCTACAACAAAAATACTCAACAAAATCAAAAATAATTCAAGTTGATTTCAAATAAATTTATTAAAATTTGACACTTCCAACTAAAATTTTTTTCACAATCCTAAAAATTGAAGATATTTTCATCTAAATTTACTCAAATATAGATCCTACAACAAAAATACTCAACAAATTCCAAAATTATCCAAGTTGATTTCAAGTAAATTTATTAAAATTTGACACTTCCAACTAACAATTTTTTCACAATCCTAAAAATTGAAGATATTTTCATCTAAATTTACTCAAATATAGATCTTACAACAAAAATACTCAGCAAATTCCAAAATTATCCAAGTTGATTTCAAATAAATTTATTAAAATTTGACAAAAATCGTGACAAAATCAAAAAAATCGAAGTTATTTTCATCTAAATTTACTCAATTGTAGATCCTACAACAAAAATACTCAAGAAAATCCAAAAAATCGAATTTGGTTTCAAATAAATTTATTAAAATTTGACACTTCCAACTAAATTTTTTTTCACAATCCTAAAAATTGAAAATATTTTCATCTAAATTTACCCAAATATTGATCCTACAACAAAAATACTCAACAAATTCCAAAATTATCCAAGTTGATTTCAAATAAATTTATTAAAATTTGACAAAAATCTTAACAAAATCCAAAAAATCGAAGTTATTTTCATCTAAATTTACTCAATTGTAGATCCTACAACAAAAATACTCAAGAAAATCCAAAAAATCGAATTTGGTTTCAAATAAATTTATTAATATTTGACACGTCCAACTAAAATTTTTTTCACAATCCTATAAATTGAAGATATTTTCATCTAAATTTACTCAAATATAGATCTTACAACAAAAATACTCAACAAATTCCAAAATTATCCAAGTTGATTTCAAATAAATTTATTAAAATTTGACAAAAATCGTTACAAAATCCAAAAAATTGAAGTTATTTTCATCTAAATTTACTCAATTGTAGATCCTACAACAAAAATACTCAAGAAAATCCAAAAAATCGAATTTGGTTTCAAATAAATTTATTAAAATTTGACACTTCCAACTAAAAATTTTTTCACAATCCTAAAAATTGAAGATATTTTCATCTAAATTTACTCAAATATAGATCTTACAACAAAAATACTCAACAAATTCCAAAATTATCCAAGTTGATTTCAAATAAATTTATTAAAATTTGACAAAAATCGTGACAAAATCCAAAAAATGGAAGTTATTTTCATCTAAATTTACTCAATTGTAGATCCTACAACAAAAATACTCAAGAAAATCCAAAAAATCGAATTTGGTTTCCAATAAATTTATTAAAATTTGACACTTCCAACTAAATTTTTTTTCACAATCCACAAAATTTAAGTTATTTTCATCTAAATTTACTCAAATATAGATCCTACAACAAAAATACTCAACAAAATCCAAAATAATTCAAGTTAATTTCAAATAAATTTATTAAAATTTGACACTTCCAACTAACAATTTTTTCACAATCCTAAAAATTGAAGATATTTTCATCTAAATTTACTCAAATATAGATCTTACAACAAAAATACTCAGCAAATTCCAAAATTATCCAAGTTGATTTCAAATAAATTTATTAAAATTTGACAAAAATCGTGACAAAATCTAAAAAATCGAAGTTATTCTCATCTAAATTTACTCAATTGTAGATCCTACAACAAAAATACTCAAGAAAATCCAAAAAATCGAATTTGGTTTCAAATAAATTTATTAAAATTTGACACTTCCAACTAAATTTTTTTTCACAATCCTAAAAATTGAAAATATTTTCATCTAAATTTACCCAAATATTGATCCTACAACAAAAATACTCAACAAATTCCAAAATTATCCAAGTTGATTTCAAATAAATTTATTAAAATTTGACAAAAATCTTAACAAAATCCAAAAAATCGAAGTTATTTTCATCTAAATTTACTCAATTGTAGATCCTACAACAAAAATACTCAAGAAAATCCAAAAAATCGAATTTGGTTTCAAATAAATTTATTAATATTTGACACGTCCAACTAAAATTTTTTTCACAATCCTATAAATTGAAGATATTTTCATCTAAATTTACTCAAATATAGATCTTACAACAAAAATACTCAACAAATTCCAAAATTATCCAAGTTGATTTCAAATAAATTTATTAAAATTTGACAAAAATCGTTACAAAATCCAAAAAATTGAAGTTATTTTCATCTAAATTTACTCAATTGTAGATCCTACAACAAAAATACTCAAGAAAATCCAAAAAATCGAATTTGGTTTCAAATAAATTTATTAAAATTTGACACTTCCAACTAAAAATTTTTTCACAATCCTAAAAATTGAAGATATTTTCATCTAAATTTACTCAAATATAGATCTTACAACAAAAATACTCAACAAATTCCAAAATTATCCAAGTTGATTTCAAATAAATTTATTAAAATTTGACAAAAATCGTGACAAAATCCAAAAAATGGAAGTTATTTTCATCTAAATTTACTCAATTGTAGATCCTACAACAAAAATACTCAAGAAAATCCAAAAAATCGAATTTGGTTTCCAATAAATTTATTAAAATTTGACACTTCCAACTAAATTTTTTTTCACAATCCACAAAATTTAAGTTATTTTCATCTAAATTTACTCAAATATAGATCCTACAACAAAAATACTCAACAAAATCCAAAATAATTCAAGTTAATTTCAAATAAATTTATTAAAATTTGACACTTCCAACTAACAATTTTTTCACAATCCTAAAAATTGAAGATATTTTCATCTAAATTTACTCAAATATAGATCTTACAACAAAAATACTCAGCAAATTCCAAAATTATCCAAGTTGATTTCAAATAAATTTATTAAAATTTGACAAAAATCGTGACAAAATCTAAAAAATCGAAGTTATTCTCATCTAAATTTACTCAATTGTAGATCCTACAACAAAAATACTCAAGAAAATCAAAAAATCGAATTTGGTTTCAAATAAATTTATTAAAATTTGACACTTCCATCAAAATTTTTTTTCACAATCCACAAAATTGAAGTTATTTGCATCTAAATTTATTCAATTGTAGATCCTACAACAAAAATACTCAAGAAAATCCAAAAAATCGAATTTGGTTTCAAATAAATTTATTAAAATTTGACAAAATCGTGACAAAATCCAAAAAATCGAAGTTATTTTCATCTAAATTTACTCAATTGTAGATCCTACAACAAAAATACTCAAGAAAATCCAAAAAATCGAATTTGGTTTCAAATAAATTTATTAAAATTTGACAAAATCGTGACAAAATCCAAAAAATCGAAGTTATTTTCATCTAAATTTACTCAATTGTAGATCCTACAACAAAAATACTCAAGAAAATCCAAAAAATCGAATTTGGTTTCAAATAAATTTATTAAAATTTGACACTTCCAACTAAAATTTTTTTCACAATCCTATAAATTGAAGATATTTTCATCTAAATTTACTCAAATATAGATCTTACAACAAAAATACTCAACAAATTCCAAAATTATCCAAGTTGATTTCAAATAAATTTATTAAAATTTGACAAAAATCGTGACAAAATCCAAAAAATCGAAGTTATTTTCATCTAAATTTACTCAATTGTAGATCCTACAACAAAAATACTCAAGAAAATCCAAAATAATTCAAGTTGATTTCAAATAAATTTATTAAAATATGACACTTCCAACTAAAATTTTTTTCACAATCCTAAAAATTGAAGATATTTTCATCTAAATTTACCCAAATATTGATCCTACAACAAAAATACTCAACAAATTCCAAAATTATCCTAGTTGATTTCAAATAAATTTATTAAAATTTGACAAAAATCGTGACAAAATCCAAAAAAATCGAAGTTATTTTCATCTAAATTTATTCAATTGTAGATCCTACAACAAAAATACTCAAGAAAATCCAAAAAATCGAATTTGGTTTCAAATAATTTTATTAAAATTTGACACTTCCAACTAAAATTTTTTTCACAATCCACTAAATTGAAGTTATTTTCATCTAAATTTACTCAAATATAGATCCTACAACAAAAATACTCAACAAAATCCAAAATAATTCAAGTTGATTTCAAATAAATTTATTAAAATTTGACACTTCCAACTAAAATTTTTTTCACAATCCTAAAAATTGAAGATATTTTCATCTAAATTTACCCAAATATTGATCCTACAACAAAAATACTCAAGAAAATCCAAAAAATCGAATTTGGTTTCAAATAAATATATTAAAATTTGACACTTCCAACTAAAATTTTTTTCACAATCCACAAAATTGAAGTTATTTTCATCTAAATTTACTCAAATATAGATCCTACAACAAAAATACTCAACAAAATCCAAAATAATTCAAGTTGATTTCAAATAAATTTATTAAAATTTGACACTTCCAACTAAAATTTTTTTCACAATCCTAAAAATTGAAGATATTTTCATCTAAATTTACCCAAATATTGATCCTACAACAAAAACACTCAACAAATTCCAAAATTATCCAAGTTGATTTCAAATAAATTAATTAAAATTTGACAAAAATCGTGACAAAATCCAAAAAATCGAAGTTATTTTCATCTAAATTGACTCAATTGTAGATCCTACAACAAAAGTACTCAAGAAAATCCAAAAAATCGAATTTGGTTTCAAATAAATTTATTAAAATTTGACACTTCCAACTAAAATTTTTTTCACAATCCACACAATTGAAGTTATTTTCATCTAAATTTACTCAAATATAGATCCTACAACAAAAATACTCGACAAAATCCAAAATAATTCAAGTTGATTTCAAATAAATTTATTAAAATTTGACACTTCCAACTAAAATTTTTTTCACAATCCTAAAAATTGAAGATATTTTCATCTAAATTTACCCAAATATTGGTCCTACAACAAAAATACTCAACAAATTCCAAAATTATCCAAGTTGATTTCAAATAAATTTATTAAAATTTGACAAAAATCGTGACAAAATCCAAAAAATCGAAGTTATTTTCATCTAAATTTACTCAATTCTAGATCCTACAACAAAAATTCTCAAGAAAATCCAAAATTATCCAAGTTGATTTCAAATAAATTTATTAAAATTTGACAAAAATCGTGACAAAATCCAAAAAATCGAAGTTATTTTCATCTAAATTTACTCAATTGTAGATCCTACAACAAAAATACTCAAGAAAATCCAAAAAATCGAATTTGGTTTCCAATAAATTTATTAAAATTTGACACTTCCAACTAAATTTTTTTTCACAATCCACAAAATTGAAGTTATTTTCATCTAAATTTACTCAAATATAGATCCTACAACAAAAATACTCAACAAAATCCAAAATAATTCAAGTTGATTTCAAATAAATTTATTAAAATTTGACACTTCCAACTAACAATTTTTTCACAATCCTAAAAATTGAAGATTTTTTCATCTAAATTTACTCAAATATAGATCTTACAACAAAAATACTCAGCAAATTCCAAAATTATCCAAGTTGATTTCAAATAAATTTATTAAAATTTGACAAAAATCGTGACAAAATCTAAAAAATCGAAGTTATTTTCATCTAAATTTACTCAATTGTATATCCTACAACAAAAATACTCAAGAAAATCCAAAAAATCGAATTTGGTTTCAAATAAATTTATTAAAATTTGACACTTCCATCAAAATTTTTTTTCACAATCCACAAAATTGAAGTTATTTGCATCTAAATTTATTCAATTGTAGATCCTACAACAAAAATACTCAAGAAAATCCAAAAAATCGAATTTGGTTTCAAATAAATTTATTAAAATTTGACACTTCCAACTAAATTTTTTTTCACAATCCACAAAATTGAAGTTATTTGCATCTAAATTTACTCAAATATAGATCCTACAACAAAAATACTCAACAAAATCCAAAATAATTCAAGTTGATTTCAAATAAATTTATTAAAATTTGACACTTCCAACTAAAATTTTTTTCACAATCCGAAAAATTGAAGATATTTTCATCTAAATTTACCCAAATATTGATCCTACAACAAAAATACTCAACAAATTCCAAAATTATCCAAGTTGATTTCAAATAAATTTATTAAAATTTGACAAAAATCGTGACAAAATCCAAAAAATGGAATTTATTTTCATCTAAATTTACTCAATTGTAGATCCTACAACAAAAATACTCAAGAAAATCCAAAAAATCGAATTTGGTTTCAAATAAATTTATTAAAATTTGACACTTCCAACTAAAATTTTTTTCACAATCCTATAAATTGAAGATATTTTCATCTAAATTTACTCAAATATAGATCTTACAACAAAAATACTCAACAAATTCCAAAATTATCCAAGTTGATTTCAAATAAATTTATTAAAATTTGACAAAAATCGTGACAAAATCCAAAAAATCGAAGTTATTTTCATCTAAATTTACTCAATTGTAGATCCTACAACAAAAATACTCAAAAAAATCCAAAAAATCGAATTTGGTTTCAAATAAATTTATTAAAATTTGACACTTCCAACTAAAAATTTTTTCACAATCCTAAAAATTGAAGATATTTTCATCTAAATTTACTCAAATATAGATCTTACAACAAAAATACTCAACAAATTCCAAAATTATCCAAGTTGATTTCAAATAAATTTATTAAAATTTGACAAAAATCGTGACAAAATCCAAAAAATCGAAGTTACTTTCATCTAAATTTACTCAATTGTAGATCCTACAACAAAAATACTCAAGAAAATCCAAAATAATTCAAGTTGATTTCAAATAAATTTATTAAAATTTGACACTTCCAACTAAAATTTTTTTCACAATCCTAAAAATTGAAGATATTTTCATCTAAATTTACCCAAATATTGATCCTACAACAAAAATACTCAACAAATTCCAAAATTATCCACGTTGATTTCAAATAAATTTATTAAAATTTGACAAAAATCGTGACAAAATCCAAAAAATCGAAGTTATTTTCATCTAAATTTACTCACTTGTAGATCATACAACAAAAATACTCAAGAAAATCCAAAAAATCGAATTTGGTTTCAAATAAATTTATTAAAATTTGACACTTCCAACAAAAATTTTTTTCACAATCCACAAAATTGAAGTTATTTTCATCTAAATTTACTCAAATATAGATCCTACAACAAAAATACTCAACAAAATCCAAAATAATTCAAGTTGATTTCAAATAAATTTATTAAAATTTGACACTTCCAACTAAAATATTTTTCACAATCCTAAAAATTGAAGATATTTTCATCTAAATTTACCCAAATATTGATCCTACAACAAAAATACTCAACAAATTCCAAAATTATCCAAGTTGATTTCAAATAAATTTATTAAAATTTGACAAAAATCGTGACAAAATCCAAAAAATCGAAGTTATTTTCATCTAAATTTACTCAAATATAGATCCTACAACAAAAATACTCAACAAAATCCAAAATAATTCAAGTTGATTTCAAATAAATTTATTAAAATTTGACACTTCCAACTAAAATTTTTTTCACAATCCTATAAATTGAAGATATTTTCATCTAAATTTACTCAAATATAGATCTTACAACAAAAATACTCAACAAATTCCAAAATTATCCAAGTTGATTTCAAATAAATTTATTAAAATTAGACAAAATCGTGACAAAATCCAAAAAATCGAAGTTTATTTCATCTAAATATACTCCATTGTAGATCATACAACAAAAATACTCAAGAAAATCCAAAAAATCGAATTTGGTTTCAAATAAATTTATTAAAATTTGACACTTCCCACAAAAATTTTTTTCACAATTCACAAAATTGAAGTTATTTTCATCTAAATTTACTCAAATATAGATCCTACAACAAAAATACTCAACAAAATCCAAAATAATTCAAGTTGATTTCAAATAAATTTATTAAAATTTGACACTTCCAACTAAAATTTTTTTCACAATCCAAAAAATTGAAGATATTTTCATCTAAATTTACTCAAATATAGATCTTACAACAAAAATACTCAGCAAATTCCAAAATTATCCAAGTTGATTTCAAATAAATTTATTAAAATTTGACAAAAATCGTGACAAAATCCAAAAAATCGAAGTTATTTTCATCTAAATTTACTCAATTGTAGATCCTACAACAAAAATACTCAAGAAAATCCAAAAAATCGAATTTGGTTTCAAATAAATTTATTAAAATTTGACACTTCCATCAAAAATTTTTTTCACAATCCACAAAATTGAAGTTATTTGCATCTAAATTTATTCAATTGTAGATCCTACAACAAAAATACTCAAGAAAATCCAAAAAATCGAATTTGGTTTCAAATAAATTTATTAAAATTTGACACTTCCAACTAAAATTTTTTTCACAATCCACAAAATTGAAGTTATTTTCATCTAAATTTACTCAAATATAGATCCTACAACAAAAATACTCAACAAAATCCAAAATAATTCAAGGTGATTTCAAATAAATTTATTAAAATTTGACACTTCCAACTAAAATTTTTTCACAATCCTAAAAATTGAAGATATTTTCATCTAAATTTACCCAAATATTGATCCTACAACAAAAATATTCAACAAATTCCAAAATTATCCAAGTTGATTTCAAATAAATTTATTAAAATTTGACAAAACTCGTGACAAAATCCAAAAAATGGAAGATATTTTCATCTAAATTTACTCAATTGTAGATCCTACAACAAAAATACTCAAGAAAATCCAAAAAATCGAATTTGGTTTCAAATAAATTTATTAAAATTTGACACTTCCAACAAAATTTTTTTTCACAATCCACAAAATTGAAGTTATTTTCATCTAAATTTACTCAAATATAGATCCTACAACAAAAATACTCAACAAAATCCAAAATAATTCAAGTTGATTTCAAATAAATTTATTAAAATTTGACACTACCAACTAAAATTTTTTTCACAATCCGAAAAATTGAAGATATTTTCATCTAAATTTACCCAAATATTGATCCTACAACAAAAATACTCAACAAATTCCAAAATTATCCAAGTTGATTTCAAATAAATTTATTAAAATTTGACAAAATCGTGACAAAATCTAAAAAATCGAAGTTATTTTCATCTAAATTTACTCAATTGTAGATCCTACAACAAAAATACTCAAGAAAATCCAAAAAATCGAATTTGGTTTCAAATAAATTTATTAAAATTTGACACTTCCATCAGAAATTTTTTTCACAATCCACAAAATTGAAGTTATTTGCATCTAAATTTATTCAATTGTAGATCCTACAACAAAAATACTCAAGAAAATCCAAAAAATCGAATTTGGTTTCAAATAAATTTATTAAAATTTGACACTTCCAACTAAAATTTTTTTCACAATCCACAAAATTGAAGTTATTTTCATCTAAATTTATATAAAAACCAAAAAGTGATATCAGCGCGTAGGTTCGGTCATGTAAACACTTAAATAAAAGCTATTTTGCAATAATTATAATTCGACGTTTCGGTCTATGGTTTAGACCATTTTCAAGAAAGTTATTGAAGAATACTGCGTTTGCTTTTATACGTTAAACACGTTATCGAAGACGTGCACCTTGTTAGTCGGTTGGAGCGTGACTAAAGTAAATAGTATATAGAAGCGAGAACATCCGAAGGGTACAGAGGAATAACGGTCATAAACAAAGTCAAAAGTGAAACTGTTAATAATTATTGTTTGAATCGATTTTTGAGTACTGTTTATTGATCATAATTTAATTTGAAGTTTTATTAAATTTATAAAGAAAAGAATTTTTAGCCAAAACAACATTACCAATTCATACCACCAATTATTATATATGTGGTAAAGCATCATTCACTAAGTAAAAGAGCAAATTACATATGCAAAAATTTTTATGTACCAATGTTTGAATCATATGAAGGAAGCAAGATCTAAATTTACTCAAATATAGATCCTACAACAAAAATACTCAACAAAATCCAAAATAATTCAAGGTGATTTCAAATAAATTTATTAAAATTTGACACTTCCAAATAAAATTTTTTCACAATCCTAAAAATTGAAGATATTTTCATCTAAATTTACCCAAATATTGATCCTACAACAAAAATACTCAACAAATTCCAAAATTATCCAAGTTGATTTCAAATAAATTTATTAAAATTTGACAAATATCGTGACAAAATCCAAAAAATCGAAGTTATTTTCATCTAAATTTACTCAATTGTAGATCCTACAACAAAAGTACTCAAGAAAATCCAAAAAATCGAATTTGGTTTCAAATAAATTTATTAAAGTTTGACACTTCCAACTAAAATTTTTTTCACAATCCACAAAATTGAAGTTATTTTCATCTAAATTTACTCAAATATAGATCCTACAACAAAAATACTCAACAAAATCCAAAATAATTCAAGTTGATTACAAATAAATTTATTAAAATTTGACACTTCCAACTAAAATTTTTTTCACAATCCTAAAAATTGAAGATATTTTCATCTAAATTTACCCAAATATTGGTCCTACAACAAAAATACTCAACAAATTCCAAAATTATCCAAGTTGATTTCAAATAAATTTATTAAAATTTGACAAAAATCGTGACAAAATCCAAAAAATCGAAGTTATTTTCATCTAAATTTACTCAATTCTAGATCCTACAACAAAAATACTCAAGAAAATCCAAAATTATCCAAGTTGATTTCAAATAAATTTATTAAAATTTGACAAAAATCGTGACAAAATCCAAAAAATCGAAGTTATTTTCATCTAAATTTACTCAATTGTAGATCCTACAACAAAAATACTCAAGAAAATCCAAAAAATCGAATTTGGTTTCCAATAAATTTATTAAAATTTGACACTTCCAACTAAAATTTTTTTCACAATCCACAAAATTGAAGTTATTTTCATCTAAATTTACTCAAATATAGATCCTGCAACAAAAATACTCAACAAAATCCTAAATAATTCAAGTTGATTTCAAATAAATTTATTAAAATTTGACACTTCCAACTAACAATTTTTTCACAATCCTAAATATTGAAGATTTTTTCATCTAAATTTACTCAAATATAGATCTTACAACAAAAATACTCAGCAAATTCCAAAATTATCCAAGTTGATTTCAAATAAATTTATTAAAATTTGACAAAAATCGTGACAAAATGTAAAAAATCGAAGTTATTTTCATCTAAATTTACTCAATTGTAGATCCTACAACAAAAATACTCAAGAAAATCCAAAAAATCGAATTTGGTTTCAAATAAATTTATTAAAATTTGACACTTCCATCAAAAATTTTTTTCACATTCCACAAAATTGAAGTTATTTGCATCTAACTTTATTCAATTGTAGATCCTACAGCAAAAATACTCAAGAAAATCCAAAAAATCGAATTTGGTTTCAAATAAATTTATTAAAATTTGACACTTCCAACTAAATTTTTTTTCACAATCCACAAAATTGAAGTTATTTTCATCTAAATTTACTCAAATATAGATCCTACAACAAAAATACTCACCAAAATCCAAAATAATTCAAGGTGATTTCAAATAAATTTATTAAAATTTGACACATCCAACTAAAATTTTTTTCACAATCCGAAAAATTGAAGATATTTTCATCTAAATTTACCCAAATATTGATCCTACAACAAAAATACTCAACAAATTCCAAAATTATCCAAGTTGATTTCAAATAAATTTATTAAAATTTGACAAAAATCGTGACAAAATCCAAAAAATGGAAGTTATTTTCATCTAAATTTACTCAATTGTAGATCCTACAACAAAAATACTCAAGAAAATCCAAAAAATCGAATTTGGTTTCAAATAAATTTATTAAAATTTGACACTTCCAACTAAAATTTTTTTCACAATCCTATAAATTGAAGATATTTTCATCTAAATTTACTCAAATATAGATCTTACAACATAATACTCAACAAATTCCAAAATTATCCAAGTTGATTTCAAATAAATTTATTAAAATTTGACAAAAATCGTGACAAAATCCAAAAAATCGAAGTTATTTTCATCTAAATTTACTCAATTGTAGATCCTACAACAAAAATACTCAAGAAAATCCAAAAAATCGAATTTGGTTTCAAATAAATTTATTAAAATTTGACACTTCCAACTAAAAATTTTTTCACAATCCTAAAAATTGAAGATATTTTCATCTAAATTTACTCAAATATAGATCTTACAACAAAAATACTCAACAAATTCCAAAATTATCCAAGTTGATTTCAAATAAATTTATTAAAATTTGACAAAAATCGTGACAAAATCCAAAAAATCGAAGTTACTTTCATCTAAATTTACTCAATTGTAGATCCTACAACAAAAATACTCAAGAAAATCCAAAATAATTCAAGTTGATTTCAAATAAATTTATTAAAATTTGACACTTCCAACTAAAATTTTTTTCACAATCCTAAAAATTGAAGATATTTTCATCTAAATTTACCCAAATATTGATCCTACAACAAAAATACACAACAAATTCCAAAATTATCCTAGTTGATTTCAAATAAATTTATTAAAATTTGACAAAAATCGTGACAAAATCAAAAAAAATCGAAGTTATTTTCATCTAAATTTATTCAATTGTAGATCCTACAACACAAATACTCAAGAAAATCCAAAAAATAGAATTTGGTTTCAAATAAATTTATTAAAATTTGACACTTCCAACTAAAATTTTTTTCACAATCCACAAAATTGAAGTTACTTTCATCTAAATTTACTCAAATATAGATCCTACAACAAAAATACTCAACAAAATCCAAAATAATTCAAGTTGATTTCAAATAAATTTATTAAAATTTGACACTTCCAACTAAAATTTTTTTCACAATCCTAAAAATTGAAGATATTTTCATCTAAATTTACCCAAATATTGATCCTACAACAAAAATACTCAAGAAAATCCAAAAAATCGAATTTGGTTTCAAATAAATTTATTAAAATTTGACACTTCCAACTAAAATTTTTTTCATAATCCTAAAAATTGAAGATATTATCATCTAAATTTACCCAAATATTGGTCCTACAACAAAAATACTCAACAAATTCCAAAATTATCCAAGTTGATTTCAAATAAATTTATTAAAATTTGACAAAAATCGTGACAAAATCCAAAAAATCGAAGTTATTTTCATCTAAATTTACTCAATTCTAGATCCTACAACAAAAATACTCAAGAAAATCCAAAATTATCCAAGTTGATTTCAAATAAATTTATTAAAATTTGACAAAAATCGTGACAAAATCAAAAAAATCGAAGTTATTTTCATCTAAATTTACTCAATTGTAGATCCTACAACAAAAATACTCAAGAAAATCCAAAAAATCGAATTTGGTTTCCAATAAATTTATTAAAATTTGACACTTCCAACTAAAATTTTTTTCACAATCCACAAAATTGAAGTTATTTTCATCTAAATTTACTCAAATATAGATCCTACAACAAAAATACTCAACAAAATCCAAAATAATTCAAGGTGATTTCAAATAAATTTATTAAAATTTGACAAAAATCGTGACAAAATCCAAAAAATGGAAGTTATTTTCATCTAAATTTACTCAATTGTAGATCCTACAACAAAAATACTCAAGAAAATCCAAAAAATCGAATTTGGTTTCAAATAAATTTATTAAAATTTGACACTTCCAACTAAAATTTTTTTCACAATCCTATAAATTGAAGATATTTTCATCTAAATTTACTCAAATATAGATCTTACAACAAAAATACTCAACAAATTCCAAAATTATCCAAGTTGATTTCAAATAAATTTATTAAAATTTGACAAAAATCGTGACAAAATCCAAAAAATCGAAGTTATTTTCATCTAAATTTATTCAATTGTAGATCCAACAACACAAATACTCAAGAAAATCCAAAAAATCGAATTTGGTTTCAAATAAATTTATTAAAATTTGACACTTCCAACTAAAATTTTTTTCACAATCCACAAAATTGAAGTTACTTTCATCTAAATTTACTCAAATATAGATCCTACAACAAAAATACTCAACAAAATCCAAAATAATTCAAGTTGATTTCAAATAAATTTATTAAAATTTGACACTTCCAACTAAAATTTTTTTCACAATCCTAAAAATTGAAGATATTTTCATCTAAATTTACCCAAATATTGATCCTACAACAAAAATACTCAAGAAAATCCAAAAAATCGAATTTGGTTTCCAATAAATTTATTAAAATTTGACACTTCCAACTAAAATTTTTTTCATAATCCTAAAAATTGAAGATATTATCATCTAAATTTACCCAAATATTGGTCCTACAACAAAAATACTCAACAAATTCCAAAATTATCCAAGTTGATTTCAAATAAATTTATTAAAATTTGACAAAAATCGTGACAAAATCCAAAAAATCGAAGTTATTTTCATCTAAATTTACTCAATTCTAGATCCTACAACAAAAATACTCAAGAAAATCCAAAATTATCCAAGTTGATTTCAAATAAATTTATTAAAATTTGACAAAAATCGTGACAAAATCAAAAAAATCGAAGTTATTTTCATCTAAATTTACTCAATTGTAGATCCTACAACAAAAATACTCAAGAAAATCCAAAAAATCGAATTTGGTTTCCAATAAATTTATTAAAATTTGACACTTCCAACTAAAATTTTTTTCACAATCCACAAAATTGAAGTTATTTTCATCTAAATTTACTCAAATATAGATCCTACAACAAAAATACTCAACAAAATCCAAAATAATTCAAGGTGATTTCAAATAAATTTATTAAAATTTGACACTTCCAACTAAAATTTTTTCACAATCCTAAAAATTGAAGATATTTTCATCTAAATTTACCCAAATATTGATCCTACAACAAAAATACTCAACAAATTCCAAAATTATCCAAGTTGATTTCAAATAAATTTATTAAAATTTGACAAAAATCGTGACAAAATCCAAAAAATCGAAGTTATTTTCATCTAAATTTACTCAATTGTAGATCCTACAACAAAAATACTCAAGAAAATCCAAAAAATCGAATTTGGTTTCAAATAAATTTATTAAAATTTGACACTTCCAACTAAAATTTTTTTCACAATCCACAAAATTGAAGTTATTTTCATCTAAATTTACTCAAATATAGATCCTACAACAAAAATACTCAACAAAATCCAAAATAATTCAAGGTGATTTCAAATAAATTTATTAAAATTTGACACTTCCAACTAAAATTTTTTTCACAATCCGAAAAATTGAAGATATTTTCATCTAAATTTACCCAAATATTGATCCTACAACAAAAATACTCAACAAATTCCAAAATTATCCAAGTTGATTTCAAATAAATTTATTAAAATTTGACAAAAATCGTGACAAAATCCAAAAAATGGAAGTTATTTTCATCTAAATTTACTCAATTGTAGATCCTACAACAAAAATACTCAAGAAAATCCAAAAAATCGAATTTGGTTTCAAATAAATTTATTAAAATTTGACACTTCCAACTAAAATTTTTTTCACAATCCTATAAATTGAAGATATTTTCATCTAAATTTACTCAAATATAGATCTTACAACAAAAATACTCAACAAATTCCAAAATTATCCAAGTTGATTTCAAATAAATTTATTAAAATTTGACAAAAATCGTGACAAAATCCAAAAAATGGAAGTTATTTTCATCTAAATTTACTCAATTGTAGATCCTACAACAAAAATACTCAAGAAAATCCAAAAAATCGAATTTGGTTTCAAATAAATTTATTAAAATTTGACACTTCCAACTAAAATTTTTTTCACAATCCTATAAATTGAAGATATTTTCATCTAAATTTACTCAAATATAGATCTTACAACAAAAATACTCAACAAATTCCAAAATTATCCAAGTTGATTTCAAATAAATTTATTAAAATTTGACAAAAATCGTGACAAAATCCAAAAAATCGAAGTTATTTTCATCTAAATTTACTCAATTGTAGATCCTACAACAAAAATACTCAAGAAAATCCAAAAAATCGAATTTGGTTTCAAATAAATTTATTAAAATTTGACACTTCCAACTAAAAATTTTTTCATAATCCTAAAAATTGAAGATATTTTCATCTAAATTTACTCAAATATAGATCTTACAAAAAAAATACTCAACAAATTCCAAAATTATCCAAGTTGATTTCAAATAAATTTATTAAAATTTGACAAAAATCGTGACAAAATCCAAAAAATCGAAGTTATTTTCATCTAAATTTACTCAATTGTAGATCCTACAACAAAAATACTCAAGAAACTCCAAAAAATCGAATTTGGTTTCAAATAAATTTATTAAAATTTGACACTTCCATCAGAAATTTTTTTCACAATCCACAAAATTGAAGTTATTTGCATCTAAATTTATTCAATTGTAGATCCTACAACAAAAATACTCAAGAAAATCCAAAAAATCGAATTTGGTTTCAAATAAATTTATTAAAATTTGACACTTCCAACTAAAATTTTTTTCACAATCCACAAAATTGAAGTTATTTTCATCTAAATTTACTCAAATATAGATCCTACAACAAAAATACTCAACAAAATCCAAAATAATTCAAGGTGATTTCAAATAAATTTATTAAAATTTGACACTTCCAACTAAAATTTTTTCACAATCCTAAAAATTGAAGATATTTTCATCTAAATTTACCCAAATATTGATCCTACAACAAAAATACTCAACAAATTCCAAAATTATCCAAGTTGATTTCAAATAAATTTATTAAAATTTGACAAATATCGTGACAAAATCCAAAAAATCGAAGTTATTTTCATCTAAATTTACTCAATTGTAGATCCTACAACAAAAGTACTCAAGAAAATCCAAAAAATCGAATTTGGTTTCAAATAAATTTATTAAAATTTGACACTTCCAACTAAAATTTTTTTCACAATCCACAAAATTGAAGTTATTTTCATCTAAATTTACTCAAATATAGATCCTACAACAAAAATACTCAACAAAATCCAAAATAATTCAAGTTGATTACAAATAAATTTATTAAAATTTGACACTTCCAACTAAAATTTTTTTCACAATCCTAAAAATTGAAGATATTTTCATCTAAATTTACCCAAATATTGGTCCTACAACAAAAATACTCAACAAATTCCAAAATTATCCAAGTTGATTTCAAATAAATTTATTAAAATTTGACAAAAATCGTGACAAAATCCAAAAAATCGAAGTTATTTTCATCTAAATTTACTCAATTCTAGATCCTACAACAAAAATACTCAAGCAAATCCAAAATTATCCAAGTTGATTTCAAATAAATTTATTAAAATTTGACAAAAATCGTGACAAAATCCAAAAAATCGAAGTTATTTTCATCTAAATTTACTCAATTGTAGATCCTACAACAAAAATACTCAAGAAAATCCAAAAAATCGAATTTGGTTTCCAATAAATTTATTAAAATTTGACACTTCCAACTAAAATTTTTTTCACAATCCACAAAATTGAAGTTATTTTCATCTAAATTTACTCAAATATAGATCCTGCAACAAAAATACTCAACAAAATCCAAAATAATTCAAGTTGATTTCAAATAAATTTATTAAAATTTGACACTTCCAACTAACAATTTTTTCACAATCCTAAAAATTGAAGATTTTTTCATCTAAATTTACTCAAATATAGATCTTACAACAAAAATACTCAGCAAATTCCAAAATTATCCAAGTTGATTTCAAATAAATTTATTAAAATTTGACAAAAATCGTGACAAAATCCAAAAAATCGAAGTTATTTTCATCTAAATTTACTCAATTGTAGATCCTACAACAAAAATACTCAAGAAAATCCAAAAAATCGAATTTGGTTTCAAATAAATTTATTAAAATTTGACACTTCCAACTAAAATTTTTTTCACAATCCACAAAATTGAAGTTATTTTCATCTAAATTTACTCAAATATAGATCCTACAACAAAAATACTCAACAAAATCCAAAATAATTCAAGGTGATTTCAAATAAATTTATTAAAATTTGACACTTCCAACTAAAATTTTTTTCACAATCCGAAAAATTGAAGATATTTTCATCTAAATTTACCCAAATATTGATCCTACAACAAAAATACTCAACAAATTCCAAAATTATCCAAGTTGATTTCAAATAAATTTATTAAAATTTGACAAAAATCGTGACAAAATCCAAAAAATGGAAGTTATTTTCATCTAAATTTACTCAATTGTAGATCCTACAACAAAAATACTCAAGAAAATCCAAAAAATCGAATTTGGTTTCAAATAAATTTATTAAAATTTGACACTTCCAACTAAAAATTTTTTCACAATCCTAAAAATTGAAGATATTTTCATCTAAATTTACTCAAATATAGATCTTACAACAAAAATACTCAACAAATTCCAAAATTATCCAAGTTGATTTCAAATAAATTTATTAAAATTTGACAAAAATCGTGACAAAATCCAAAAAATCGAAGTTATTTTCATCTAAATTTACTCAATTGTAGATCCTACAACAAAAATACTCAAGAAAATCCAAAATAATTCAAGTTGATTTCAAATAAATTTATTAAAATTTTTTACACTTCCAACTAAAATTTTTTTCACAATCCTAAAAATTGAAGATATTTTCATCTAAATTTACCCAAATATTGATCCTACAACAAAAATACTCAACTAATTCCAAAATTATCCTAGTCGATTTCAAATAAATTTATTAAAATTTGACAAAAATCGTGACAAAATCCAAAAAAATCGAAGTTATTTTCATCTAAATTTATTCAATTGTAGATCCTACAACAAAAATACTCAAGAAAATCCAAAAAATCGAATTTGGTTTCAAATAAATTTATTAAAATTTGACACTTCCAACTAAAATTTTTTTCACAATCCACAAAATTGAAGTTATTTTCATCTAAATTTACTCAAAATATAGATCCTACAACAAAAATACTCAACAAAATCCAAAATAATTCAAGTTGATTTCAAATAAATTTATTAAAATTTGACACTTCCAACTAAAATTTTTTTCACAATCCTAAAAATTGAAGATATTTTCATCTAGATTTACCCAAATATTGATCCTACAACAAAAATACTCAAGAAAATCCAAAATTATCCAAGTTGATTTCAAATAAATTTATTAAAATTTGTCAAAAATCGTGACAAAATCCAAAAAATGGAAGTTATTTTCATCTAAATTTACTCAATTGTAGATCCTACAACAAAAATACTCAAGAAAATCCAAAAAATCGAATTTGGTTTCAAATAAATTTATTAAAATTTGACACTTCCAACTAAAAATTTTTTCACAATCCTAAAAATTGAAGATATTTTCATCTAAATTTACTCAAATATAGATCTTACAACAAAAATACTCAACAAATTCCAAAATTATCCAAGTTGATTTCAAATAAATTTATTAAAATTTGACAAAAATCGTGACAAAATCCAAAAAATCGAAGTTATTTTCATCTAAATTTACTCAATTGTAGATCCTACAACAAAAATACTCAAGAAAATCCAAAATAATTCAAGTGATTTCAAATAAATTTATTAAAATTTTTTACACTTCCAACTAAAATTTTTTTCACAATCCTAAAAATTGAAGATATTTTCATCTAAATTTACCCAAATATTGATCCTACAACAAAAATACTCAACTAATTCCAAAATTATCCTAGTCGATTTCAAATAAATTTATTAAAATTTGACAAAAATCGTGACAAAATCCAAAAAAATCGAAGTTATTTTCATCTAAATTTATTCAATTGTAGATCCTACAACAAAAATACTCAAGAAAATCCAAAAAATCGAATTTGGTTTCAAATAAATTTATTAAAATTTGACACTTCCAACTAAAATTTTTTCACAATCCACAAAATTGAAGTTATTTTCATCTAAATTTACTCAAATATAGATCCTACAACAAAAATACTCAACAAAATCCAAAATAATTCAAGTTGATTTCAAATAAATTTATTAAAATTTGACACTTCCAACTAAAATTTTTTTCACAATCCTAAAAATTGAAGATATTTTCATCTAGATTTACCCAAATATTGATCCTACAACAAAAATACTCAAGAAAATCCAAAAAATCGAATTTGGTTTCAAATAAATTTATTAAAATTTGACACTTCCAACTAAAATTTTTTTCACAATCCTAAAAATTGAAGATATTTTCATCTAAATTTACCCAAATATTGATCCTACAACAAAAACACTCAACAAATTCCAAAATTATCCAAGTTGATTTCAAATAAATTTATTAAAATTTGACAAAAATCGTGACAAAATCCAAAAAATCGAAGTTATTTTCATCTAAATTTACTCAATTGTAGATCCTACAACAAAAGTACTCAAGAAAATCCAAAAAATCGAGTTTGGTTTCAAATAAATTTATTAAAATTTGACACTTCCAACTAAAATTTTTTTCACAATCCCTAAAATTGAAGTTATTTTCATCTAAATTTACTCAAATATAGATCCTACAACAAAAATACTCAACAAAATCCAAAATAATTCAAGTTGATTTCAAATAAATTTATTAAAATTTGACACTTCCAACTAAAATTTTTTTCACAATCCTAAAAATTGAAGATATTTTCATCTAAATTTACCCAAATATTGGTCCTACAACAAAAATACTCAACAAATTCCAAAATTATCCAAGTTGATTTCAAATAAATTTATTAAAATTTGACAAAAATCGTGACAAAATCCAAAAAATCGAAGTTATTTTCATCTAAATTTACTCAATTCTAGATCCTACAACAAAAATACTCAAGAAAATCCAAAATTATCCAAGTTGATTTCAAATAAATTTATTAAAATTTGACAAAAATCGTGACAAAATCCAAAAAATCGAAGTTATTTTCATCTAAATTTACTCCATTGTAGATCCTACAACAAAAATACTCAAGAAAATCCAAAAAATCGAATTTGGTTTCCAATAAATTTATTAAAATTTGACACTTCCAACTAAAATTTTTTTCACAATCCACAAAATTGAAGTTATTTTCATCTAAATTTACTCAAATATAGATCCTGCAACAAAAATACTCAACAAAATCCAAAATAATTCAAGTTGATTTCAAATAAATTTATTAAAATTTGACACTTCCAACTAACAATTTTTTCACAATCCTAAAAATTGAAGATTTTTTCATCTAAATTTACTCAAATATAGATCTTACAACAAAAATACTCAGCAAATTCCAAAATTATCCAAGTTGATTTCAAATAAATTTATTAAAATTTGACAAAAATCGTGACAAAATCCAAAAAATCGAAGTTATTTTCATCTAAATTTACTCAATTGTAGATCCTACAACAAAAATACTCAAGAAAATCCAAAAAATCGAATTTGGTTTCAAATAAATTTATTAAATTTGACACTTCCAACTAAAATTTTTTTCACAATCCACAAAATTGAAGTTATTTTCATCTAAATTTACTCAAATATAGATCCTACAACAAAAATACTCAACAAAATCCAAAATAATTCAAGGTGATTTCAAATAAATTTATTAAAATTTGACACTTCCAACTAAAATTTTTTTCACAATCCGAAAAATTGAAGATATTTTCATCTAAATTTACCCAAATATTGATCCTACAACAAAAATACTCAACAAATTCCAAAATTATCCAAGTTGATTTCAAATAAATTTATTAAAATTTGACAAAAATCGTGACAAAATCCAAAAAATGGAAGTTATTTTCATCTAAATTTACTCAATTGTAGATCCTACAACAAAAATACTCAAGAAAATCCAAAAAATCGAATTTGGTTTCAAATAAATTTATTAAAATTTGACACTTCCAACTAAAAATTTTTTCACAATCCTAAAAATTGAAGATATTTTCATCTAAATTTACTCAAATATAGATCTTACAACAAAAATACTCAACAAATTCCAAAATTATCCAAGTTGATTTCAAATAAATTTATTAAAATTTGACAAAAATCGTGACAAAATCCAAAAAATCGAAGTTATTTTCATCTAAATTTACTCAATTGTAGATCCTACAACAAAAATACTCAAGAAAATCCAAAATAATTCAAGTTGATTTCAAATAAATTTATTAAAATTTTTTACACTTCCAACTAAAATTTTTTTCACAATCCTAAAAATTGAAGATATTTTCATCTAAATTTACCCAAATATTGATCCTACAACAAAAATACTCAACTAATTCCAAAATTATCCTAGTCGATTTCAAATAAATTTATTAAAATTTGACAAAAATCGTGACAAAATCCAAAAAAATCGAAGTTATTTTCATCTAAATTTATTCAATTGTAGATCCTACAACAAAAATACTCAAGAAAATCCAAAAAATCGAATTTGGTTTCAAATAAATTTATTAAAATTTGACACTTCCAACTAAAATTTTTTTCACAATCCACAAAATTGAAGTTATTTTCATCTAAATTTACTCAAATATAGATCCTACAACAAAAATACTCAACAAAATCCAAAATAATTCAAGTTGATTTCAAATAAATTTATTAAAATTTGACACTTCCAACTAAAATTTTTTTCACAATCCTAAAAATTGAAGATATTTTCATCTAGATTTACCCAAATATTGATCCTACAACAAAAATACTCAAGAAAATCCAAAATTATCCAAGTTGATTTCAAATAAATTTATTAAAATTTGACAAAAATCGTGACAAAATCCAAAAAATGGAAGTTATTTTCATCTAAATTTACTCAATTGTAGATCCTACAACAAAAATACTCAAGAAAATCCAAAAAATCGAATTTGGTTTCAAATAAATTTATTAAAATTTGACACTTCCAACTAAAAATTTTTTCACAATCCTAAAAATTGAAGATATTTTCATCTAAATTTACTCAAATATAGATCTTACAACAAAAATACTCAACAAATTCCAAAATTATCCAAGTTGATTTCAAATAAATTTATTAAAATTTGACAAAAATCGTGACAAAATCCAAAAAATCGAAGTTATTTTCATCTAAATTTACTCAATTGTAGATCCTACAACAAAAATACTCAAGAAAATCCAAAATAATTCAAGTTGATTTCAAATAAATTTATTAAAATTTTTTACACTTCCAACTAAAATTTTTTTCACAATCCTAAAAATTGAAGATATTTTCATCTAAATTTACCCAAATATTGATCCTACAACAAAAATACTCAACTAATTCCAAAATTATCCTAGTCGATTTCAAATAAATTTATTAAAATTTGACAAAAATCGTGACAAAATCCAAAAAAATCGAAGTTATTTTCATCTAAATTTATTCAATTGTAGATCCTACAACAAAAATACTCAAGAAAATCCAAAAAATCGAATTTGGTTTCAAATAAATTTATTAAAATTTGACACTTCCAACTAAAATTTTTTTCACAATCCACAAAATTGAAGTTATTTTCATCTAAATTTACTCAAATATAGATCCTACAACAAAAATACTCAACAAAATCCAAAATAATTCAAGTTGATTTCAAATAAATTTATTAAAATTTGACACTTCCAACTAAAATTTTTTTCACAATCCTAAAAATTGAAGATATTTTCATCTAGATTTACCCAAATATTGATCCTACAACAAAAATACTCAAGAAAATCCAAAAAATCGAATTTGGTTTCAAATAAATTTATTAAAATTTGACACTTCCAACTAAAATTTTTTTCACAATCCTAAAAATTGAAGATATTTTCATCTAAATTTACCCAAATATTGATCCTACAACAAAAACACTCAACAAATTCCAAAATTATCCAAGTTGATTTCAAATAAATTTATTAAAATTTGACAAAAATCGTGACAAAATCCAAAAAATCGAAGTTATTTTCATCTAAATTTACTCAATTGTAGATCCTACAACAAAAGTACTCAAGAAAATCCAAAAAATCGAGTTTGGTTTCAAATAAATTTATTAAAATTTGACACTTCCAACTAAAATTTTTTTCACAATCCCTAAAATTGAAGTTATTTTCATCTAAATTTACTCAAATATAGATCCTACAACAAAAATACTCAACAAAATCCAAAATAATTCAAGTTGATTTCAAATAAATTTATTAAAATTTGACACTTCCAACTAAAATTTTTTTCACAATCCTAAAAATTGAAGATATTTTCATCTAAATTTACCCAAATATTGGTCCTACAACAAAAATACTCAACAAATTCCAAAATTATCCAAGTTGATTTCAAATAAATTTATTAAAATTTGACAAAAATCGTGACAAAATCCAAAAAATCGAAGTTATTTTCATCTAAATTTACTCAATTCTAGATCCTACAACAAAAATACTCAAGAAAATCCAAAATTATCCAAGTTGATTTCAAATAAATTTATTAAAATTTGACAAAAATCGTGACAAAATCCAAAAAATCGAAGTTATTTTCATCTAAATTTACTCAATTGTAGATCCTACAACAAAAATACTCAAGAAAATCCAAAAAATCGAATTTGGTTTCTAATAAATTTATTAAAATTTGACACTTCCAACTAAAATTTTTTTCACAATCCACAAAATTGAAGTTATTTTCATCTAAATTTACTCAAATATAGATCCTACAACAAAAATACTCAACAAAATCCAAAATAATTCAAGTTGATTTCAAATAAATTTATTAAAATTTGACACTTCCAACTAAAATATTTTTCACAATCCTAAAAATTGAAGATATTTTCATCTAAATTTACCCAAATATTGATCCTACAACAAAAATACTCAACAAATTCCAAAATTATCCAAGTTGATTTCAAATAAATTTATTAAAATTTGACAAAAATTGTGACAAAATCCAAAAAATCGAAGTTATTTTCATCTAAATTTACTCAAATATAGATCCTACAACAAAAATACTCAACAAAATCCAAAATAATTCAAGTTGATTTCAAATAAATTTATTAAAATTTGACACTTCCAACTAAAATTTTTTTCACAATCCTATAAATTGAAGATATTTTCATCTAAATTTACTCAAATAGAGATCTTACAACAAAAATACTCAACAAATTCCAAAATTATCCAAGTTGATTTCAAATAAATTTATTAAAATTTGACAAAATCGTGACAAAATCCAAAAAATCGAAGTTTATTTCATCTAAATATACTCAATTGTAGATCCTACAACAAAAATACTCAAGAAAATCCAAAAAATCGAATTTGGTTTCAAATAAATTTATTAAAATTTGACACTTCCAACAAAAATTTTTTTCACAATTCACAAAATTGAAGTTATTTTCATCTAAATTTACTCAAATATAGATCCTACAACAAAAATACTCAACAAAATCCAAAATAATTCAAGTTGATTTCAAATAAATTTATTAAAATTTGACACTTCCAACTAAAATTTTTTTCACAATCCAAAAAATTGAAGATATTTTCATCTAAATTTACTCAAATATAGATCTTACAACAAAAATACTCAGCAAATTCCAAAATTATCCATGTTGATTTCAAATAAATTTATTAAAATTTGACAAAAATCGTGACAAAATCCAAAAAATCGAAGTTATTTTCATCTAAATTTACTCAATTGTAGATCCTACAACAAAAATACTCAAGAAAATCCAAAAAATCGAATTTGGTTTCAAATAAATTTATTAAAATTTGACACTTCCATCAAAAATTTTTTTCACAATCCACAAAATTGAAGTTATTTGCATCTAAATTTATTCAATTGTAGATCCTACAACAAAAATACTCAAGAAAATCCAAAAAATCGAATTTGGTTTCAAATAAATTTATTAAAATTTGACACTTCCAACTGTTACGAGCCGGGGCTGCGGCAACGCGCGAGGCCGGCGAGAAGGGTATTTCCCAAGGAATACGGTTTATGAGTTTGTTAGTTAGGTGCGCGGACGAACCTGATGCGAAATCAGGGAGCCGCTAGGATTATTGACGGCGAGGACGAACCTGATGCGAAATCAGGGAGCCTCTAGGAATGGAGTCACACGCGGACGAACCTGATGCGAAATCAGGGAGCCGCTAGGATTATTGACGGCGAGGACGAACCTGATGCGAAATCAGGGAGCCTCTAGGAATGGAGTCACACGCGGACGAACCTGATTCGAAATCAGGGAGCCGCAGGAAGGTGAAACGTCGTGAACGAACCCAATGCGAAATCGGGGAGTCACTAGGATAAAGTTCACAGACGAACCTGGTGCTAAACCAGGGAGCTGTTCGGAAGTTGGTAGATTTACAGACGAACCTGATGCGAAATCAGGGAGCTGTAGGATACGGACGAACCTGATGCGAAATCAGGGAGCCGTAGGAGGGTGAGGTTTCGTGGACGAACCCAATGCGAAATCGGGGAGCCACTGGGTTGGAAAATATACCTTGTTTTGGATGAAAGGTTGCGAACGAACCTGATGCTTAATCAGGGAGTCGCAGGAAATGTTAGTAATGCCTCGTAACTCTTAATTAATATTTGATACAACTCGAGCGGTAAAGTTGTATCAGTGGGTGAATGCTACTAATATTATAAGGATCGCTGGGTAAGAGATGGGTTTAACGAATCTACTCGATTTACACGTGAACACCATTCGTATATTCAATAATAGGTTATTGTACAAATGTAAGTGTCGCGATTAAATAAAGAATAAAAGTGTGTGAGTTACCACTAGCTGCACGGTGTTGACGCACTGGCGATGCGGGGCGTAAGAGTGGCTATTTCAAAGTGCCCAATAGAATATAACCCGGACTCGCGGATTCTATGAGGTTAACTATGATTCTGACGGAGACTTTAGCTCGATCTTACTGAATATGACCAACTCTGTACGAGCGTGACACGACGTTGCTCTACGCGTGACTGTACTGCTTTTAACCAACGAGGGTTGAAACCAAAGGGTTTATATAGTCCCAAAAATGAGTGGGGGTTCGTTAGGAGATTTCCATATAAGGAGATCCTTCGGGGTCGTCGTCGTGTCACTCCCGTTCCCATGGTCGTGTTCCAGATGGTCAAGATCACGACCCCCTGAGTGGTATGTGATAAACAAAAAGATTCTTAGGGCGTTTTCCCTTCGCAGACGCGAGCTCGAAAAATTGTTGAGAGCGGCGTATGGGAATATTCCACATACGTAACATCTCCCCCCTAAGATAAAACATCGCGATTCTCGTGATGCTTTTCAAAAGAAGGAAAAAACGCCCCAAAAATCTTTTTATAAGCAAAAATGTAGAAGAGAATTGTCGGGTGTAGGTGTATTAGTGTACTTATCGCTAGGTGTTGTGAGGTGTAAGTGTTTTAATCGTCGCTAGGCACTACGTAGCCGAGCTGCAGCCAGTGCTCAATGATGTCCACTGGTGGTTGTCCGGGTAGCCGGTCGAGCGTCAGCGTTGCAGTGATGCCGGTTGGAGTTAGCTGGATGTTGGCGAGGAGGCGGTTGGAAACGAGGTTGGTTCTCGGGCTGGTTTTCCAAAGATTAATTCGTATGGGGTGAAATTTGTTGCTTCGTGAACGGATGTATTGTAAGAGAACATTGCGAACGGTATTAATAAATCCCAGTCTTCGTAACTATCCATGTAATGCTTGAGGTATTCAGTGAGGACGATGTGGCTTCGTTCCAGAGATCCATTGGTTTGTGGTCTATATCCTGAGGTTGTGATTTGCTTGATTTTGAATATTTCGGAGAGATTGGTCATGAGCGTTCCGATGAAGCTAGTTCCTTTGTCTGTTAGTATTGCGCGAGGTGTACCGTATATTGCGATGAAGTGTCTAGCGAAAGCATCTGCAATTGTAGCAGCTCGAATGTTAGGTATTGCTATGGCTACGCAATATTTCGTTAAGTTATCTTGAATGGTGAGAATATGTCTATTCCCACTGGGTGTAATTGGTAAAGGTCCTACTGTATCCAAGGAAATTTTGTCAAAGGCTCCTATAGGTGTGTCGGTGATTAACATCGGTTGACGAGTTTTTGCTCGAACTAATTTCTGTTCCTGACAACTTTGGCATCTTCGAATGTAGTCTTGAATGTCGTTGCGCATTTGTGACCAATGGAATTTTGATCGGATGCGTTTATATGTTTTCGTTACTCCTTTATGTCCTCCAATTAAACTATCGTGAGCCTCGCAAATGATGTGCTGTCTGTCTTCTTCGGATGGTGTTGTGATGGTACAATTGCATAGGATAATCTGCATGCCCGTTCCTATGAAAACCTCTTCTAAAATTTTGACGAATTCGTTGGATGGTATTTTGTGAAGGTCTCCCGTGGCAGAAATTCGAAATGATTTAATCTGATTTTGATCTAAGGTGTGTCGAAGAGTTTTCAATCCGTTGAGCACATCTACTCTTTTAATATTATCGAAGAAATTGTCTGAGATTATTATACTGAAGGTTTTAAATAATCCATTGTCCGTAGTTATCACATTTCCCTTTTTTGGTTCTTCTGCTAGAAGGTTTGGTTGATTGATTAGTTCAGTGTCTACCAGTAATTTTCCAACGGGGTTTATTAAATTGCAGTCGGCAGAAATGAAGTGTACGTAATGTCCTTCTTCAGCGGTAAAAGTATTTGAAGAAACGATGATTTTATGTGGTCGATCTAATGGGGTTTCTTCCAGATCGTCAAGGTCATTTGGATCCTCGATTTCGGTAGTGGAGAAAGGGTAGGAGTCGATCGTGTGGTCAGGGACCCTAGGTTCGGTTGACCTGTTGTCAGGTGGTTGTCCCACTCTTGCTTCGGGCGTTGTACCTGCAGGTAGCTGGTTTATTGAGGGTTGTAAAGGTTCTTCCATGACTTCCGATGGTACTTGCGGGGTACTGAGTAAATCTAGTTGAGTATTTCTTGCATTTTCTATTACAGTATTTTCGAGCGGCTCCTCAAACGATATTAAATTGTCAAATACGGTCTGGTCCTTATCTAAAGGGGCAATTTGTGTAGAATTAGCTGCGGGCGAAAAACTGTTTATGGTTTCCTGGCGTTCATCTGGCATGGTTACCTCTTGAGATAAGCTGGGAAAAGATCGGTTCTTGTATATTATTGGAGAATGTTGAATGTTCCCACGTGCGGTTTCTTCTTCTGAGCTGCTGCTTGTCTCTTGGTACTTGGGTCGGCTTTCTCTATCTCGTCGTAACTGTCGTATGCGGTGCCCGATTGTTTCGATATTGGCATCTGTTTTCGGTATCTGGGCTTTGAAGTCGGGGTCCTGGAGCTCTCGTGGAATAAGTGGTAAGCAGGTAGACGTAGGGTTGCGCGATAATGCGTCTGCGTTCTTATTCGTCTTTCCGGATTTATGGACAACCTGGTACTCGTATTCCAAAAGACGTAGCTTCCACTTCATAAGTCTAGAAGTTGGGTCCTTGACAGAATGTAACCAGACAAGTGGTCTGTGGTCTGTAACAAGGGTGAATGGGGTTCCATAGATGTAGGGCCTGAAGTATCTTACTGCGTAAACCATGGCCAAACATTCCTTTTCCGTAGCTGAATAATTCTTCTCAGGTTTATTTAGGCTGCGGGAGGCATAAGCAATCGGTAGGTCGTTTCCTATCTCCCCTTGGCTAAGTACGGCTCCAATAGCGTAATCAGATGCATCTGTGGTTACAATGAAAGGTTTACTGAAATCAGGGTATTGCAATATGGGCTGTTGACAAAGTTCGTTGCGTAATTGCTTAAAACTCTGGTCTTGTTCTTCTGTCCATTTGAATTTGATGCCTTTTCCTAATAAGTTAATTAATGGTTTTGCTTTTGTGGTAAAATTAGGTACGAATCTTCGGTAATATCCAACAAGTCCCAAGAATTGTTGAATGTTCTTCTGCGATGTGGGTGTTGGAAAATCTTGAACGGCTTTTAATTTCCTAGGATCAGGTCTTACCCCTTCCTTTGAAATAATGTGTCCAAGGTATGCGACTTCCTTTCGCAGGAATTGGCACTTGTTGGTCTGAAGGGTTAATCCGTGTTCTCGAAGGCGGTTTAACAATTTTTTGACTTTGATATTGTGCTCCTGTAACGATGATGCGTAAATCACTATGTCGTCCAAGTAGACAAAGAGGTCTGTTCCTTGAAGTCCAGTGAGTACTTGGTCCATCAGGCGTTGAAAGGTGGGTGGTGCATTTTTTAATCCGAAAGGCATTCGAGAAAATTCGTAATGTCCATTTGGAGTGGTGAATGCTGTTTTTGCCTTATCCTTCGGGTCCATCTCTATTTGATGAAATCCACTTGCGAGATCAAAATCTGAGAAATATTTGGCTCCTCCTAATCGATCTAAGATCTCTGTGATTTGAGGTAATGGATACCTATCAGAAATGGTTATTTCGTTGAGGCCGCGGAAATCTATTACCAGGCGCCAACGTTTCACTCCGTTTTCGTCTTCTTTCTTCGGTACAATCCATAGGGGTGAATTGTACGGAGATTTTGAAGGCGTAATTATACCGTTTGATAATAGCGCGCTGATTTGTTTTTGAATTTCCTTTTGATGAATGAGAGGATAACGATATTGTCTTGTGTTGATTGGAATATCATTGGATGTATGGATTGAGTGTTTAAAGTCGCGGGCCTTCCCAAGTTTATCTCCAGAAAGATAAAATCGGTCGGGAAAATCTCTAACCAGATTAGTAACGAAATCTAGTTCCTCCTTGTTCAAATGTTTAGTGTTTAGGGCTTCTAAAATTTTTTGTATCCTATCTTCGTGTGTTTTGAATTTTGACGGGTGTTCTGCAGCTGGGTAAGAATCTTCGTCTGATGACCCGAAGATATCGAATGACTCTAATGTTTGTGGTTCTATCTCTACGTCTAGGGGTTCATCGCTGGTATTTGTTGCCATAACGTAGCACTTCCCTTTATTATTCCTCACAACTGCTTCTCCTATGTAAAGATGTTCAAGGGTCTTGATACGCGGTAAATATCCTTCCTTAATCTTCGAGTTTGTAATTGTTATAGCAATCTGTTGCGACGTCCTAGGCTCGATACGATGTTTGGTCGATGTCAATAGTTCTTTCATTTGAGGTAGATCTTGATAATTTGAAAAACGTAGAGGTCGGGTTGGTTTATTTTTTAATACCAGAGTCCCATGATAATAGGAGATTTCAGCCTCTTCCTGTTTTAAAAATGGGCTTCCTATAAGTCCATCTGCTTCTATGGCCAGCTCTTTTACTACATAGAAAAGTGCAGGAGCTTCGTGGATATGAAGAATTGTTGTTCCTAAAGTATGAATTGGATTAGTGGTAATTCCGGTTAACTCGATTTCTTCCCGAGAGTTTATCGCGGCTTTTTCTCCCAGGGCGTTAATGACTACTAAATTAACGGATGCTCCACCGTCGATTAGGAATTCTCCCGTTCCTGACTCCAATTCTGGAACCTTGATGTTGATGCGTGGGGCAGGTGCTTCCTTGATGAGGGTTCCTCTTCGAAGCGGACTGTCCTTTGGCGAGCTTCCTTGTTTCCGCTCATCGTGTCGCCTATACGTTGAGCGCGATTGAAGTTTAAAGACTTGTTTGATTCAACGGACGAATCTCGCGAGTCTCGTTGATATCTAGGGTTACGCGGTTGTTTCCTACAGGACTTTCCGTCATGTCCGGCTGTGCCGCAATGCCAGCAATATAAACTCGGCTTGCGATCTTTATCGGGATTTTTTAAAATAGAATAGTGTTTTTCTCTATCATCTGCGTACGATGAGTCGGAGCGATAAGAAGGGGATTTCGAGGGGCTTCGGTGACGCAAGGTCCAGGCCGTCGTACGTGTCCGTCCTTCTCGTTCTTCTTCAAACCCAGATGTTCTAAGAGGCCGATCCCTGTTCTGGTCGTATCTACTCGGAGAAAGTGGGTACGACACTTCGCGGTCGTGGTGGCGAGAGTTTTCGGTGTAATGATCTCGGCGAGACCACCTGGAGGGTGATTCATTACGGGGCGACTGTCGTCGATTCCTTAATTTCCTATCTATCTGTAGCACGGCGTCGTAAGCTTGTTCAAGTGTTTGAATATCTTGAGTCTGAGCCGACACTTTCCAAGAAATTCGATCCGGTAAACCATCGATGAAGTTTTCCTTAACGTCCTTTTCCATTTCTTTGACGAAATCTTCAGCGTGATCCAGATACCTTTCCCGAATAGCTCCGCGCGCACAATAAACGAGATGGCTAGTTCTGTCGACGTACTGTCGCAGACTTTCTCCTTCGCGTATGCTTAGTTTCGCGATTTCGACTTGAAAATATGACAAACTTCTTCCCGGCGCGAATCTCTTTTTCAGATGTTGGACTAATTTCTTAATAGATTCGAATTTATGTTCTAACGTGCACCTGCGTGCCGGACCGATCAGTTTCGTTAGTATTATCGCAAGATACTCAGCTTCCGTACCCTCAGGAATCAAAGTTAACCCGTCTTCAACATTTTGTGCAAAGCGCGTCAAGGGTGGACTTTCACCGTCGAAGGTTGGAATTGACATAGTAATATTTTGTATACATGTCCGTTGCGCCAAGAGCGACATTGAGTTTGCAATTGAAACTGTCAGGTTCATTATATCATTAGAAGAGACGTTCGCCTGTGCGGTTGCCATCATAAAATTACTAAGTGACTTGACTAGAGAAAACTAGTATATCGTCGATAAAAATTACGAGTGATTTTAACGTATTTAAAAACCCAAATTTACGGCGATTCTAATGCAGTAGCATCCCACCGCTGTCACCAGTTCTGTTACGAGCCGGGGCTGCGGCAACGCGCGAGGCCGGCGAGAAGGGTATTTCCCAAGGAATACGGTTTATGAGTTTGTTAGTTAGGTGCGCGGACGAACCTGATGCGAAATCAGGGAGCCGCTAGGATTATTGACGGCGAGGACGAACCTGATGCGAAATCAGGGAGCCTCTAGGAATGGAGTCACACGCGGACGAACCTGATGCGAAATCAGGGAGCCGCTAGGATTATTGACGGCGAGGACGAACCTGATGCGAAATCAGGGAGCCTCTAGGAATGGAGTCACACGCGGACGAACCTGATTCGAAATCAGGGAGCCGCAGGAAGGTGAAACGTCGTGAACGAACCCAATGCGAAATCGGGGAGTCACTAGGATAAAGTTCACAGACGAACCTGGTGCTAAACCAGGGAGCTGTTCGGAAGTTGGTAGATTTACAGACGAACCTGATGCGAAATCAGGGAGCTGTAGGATACGGACGAACCTGATGCGAAATCAGGGAGCCGTAGGAGGGTGAGGTTTCGTGGACGAACCCAATGCGAAATCGGGGAGCCACTGGGTTGGAAAATATACCTTGTTTTGGATGAAAGGTTGCGAACGAACCTGATGCTTAATCAGGGAGTCGCAGGAAATGTTAGTAATGCCTCGTAACTCTTAATTAATATTTGATACAACTCGAGCGGTAAAGTTGTATCAGTGGGTGAATGCTACTAATATTATAAGGATCGCTGGGTAAGAGATGGGTTTAACGAATCTACTCGATTTACACGTGAACACCATTCGTATATTCAATAATAGGTTATTGTACAAATGTAAGTGTCGCGATTAAATAAAGAATAAAAGTGTGTGAGTTACCACTAGCTGCACGGTGTTGACGCACTGGCGATGCGGGGCGTAAGAGTGGCTATTTCAAAGTGCCCAATAGAATATAACCCGGACTCGCGGATTCTATGAGGTTAACTATGATTCTGACGGAGACCTTAGCTCGATCTTACTGAATATGACCAACTCTGTACGAGCGTGACACGACGTTGCTCTACGCGTGACTGTACTGCTTTTAACCAACGAGGGTTGAAACCAAAGGGTTTATATAGTCCCAAAAATGAGTGGGGGTTCGTTAGGAGATTTCCATATAAGGAGATCCTTCGGGGTCGTCGTCGTGTCACTCCCGTTCCCATGGTCGTGTTCCAGATGGTCAAGATCACGACCCCCTGAGTGGTATGTGATAAACAAAAAGATTCTTAGGGCGTTTTCCCTTCGCAGACGCGAGCTCGAAAAATTGTTGAGAGCGGCGTATGGGAATATTCCACATACGTAACACAACTAAAATTTTTTTCACAATCCACAAAATTGAAGTTATTTTCATCTAAATTTACTCAAATATAGATCCTACAACAAAAATACTCAACAAAATCCAAAATAATTCAAGGTGATTTCAAATAAATTTATTAAAATTTGACACTTCCAACTAAAATTTTTTCACAATCCTAAAAATTGAAGATATTTTCATCTAAATTTACCCAAATATTGATCCTACAACAAAAATACTCAACAAATTCCAAAATTATCCAAGTTGATTTCAAATAAATTTATTAAAATTTGACAAAAATCGTGACAAAATCCAAAAAATGGAAGTTATTTTCATCTAAATTTACTCAATTGTAGATCCTACAACAAAAATACTCAAGAAAATAAAAAAAATCGAATTTGGTTTCAAATAAATTTATTAAAATTTGACACTTCCAACAAAATTTTTTTTCACAATCCACAAAATTGAAGTTATTTTCATCTAAATTTACTCAAATATAGATCCTACAACAAAAATACTCAACAAAATCCAAAATAATTCAAGTTGATTTCAAATAAATTTATTAAAATTTGACACTTCCAACTAAAATTTTTTTCACAATCCTATAAATTGAAGATATTTTCATCTAAATTTACTCAAATATAGATCTTACAACAAAAATACTCAACAAATTCCAAAATTATCCAAGTTGATTTCATATAAATTTATTAAAATTTGACAAAATCGTGACAAAATCCAAAAAATCGAAGTTATTTTCATCTAAATTTACTCAATTGTAGATCCTACAACAAAAATACTCAAGAAAATCCAAAAAATCGAATTTGGTTTCAAATAAATTTATTAAAATTTGACACTTCCAACTAAAATTTTTTTCACAATCCTATAAATTGAAGATATTTTCATCTAAATTTACTCAAATATAGATCTTACAACAAAAATACTCAACAAATTCCAAAATTATCCAAGTTGATTTCTAATAAATTTATTAAAATTTGACAAAAATCGTGACAAAATCCAAAAAATCGAAGTTATTTTCATCTAAATTTACTCAATTGTAGATCCTACAACAAAAATACTCAAGAAAATCCAAAAAATCGAATTTGGTTTCAAATAAATTTATTAAAATTTGACACTTCCAACTAAAATTTTTTCACAATCCACAAAATTGAAGTTATTTTCATCTAAATTTACTCAAATATAGATCCTACAACAAAAATACTCAACAAAATCCAAAATAATTCAAGTTGATTTCAAATAAATTTATTAAAATTTGACACTTCCAACTAAAATTTTTTTCACAATCCTAAAAATTGAAGATATTTTCATCTAAATTTACCCAAATATTGATCCTACAACAAAAATACTCAAGAAAATCCGAAAAATCGAATTTGGTTTCAATTAAATTTATTAAAATTTGACACTTCCAACTAAAATTTTTTTCACAATCCCAAAAATTGAAGATATTTTCATCTAAATTTACTCAAATATAGATCCTACAACAAAAATACTCAACAAAATCCAAAATAATTCAAGTTGATTTCAAATAAATTTATTAAAATTTGACACTTCCAACTAAAATTTTTTTCACAATCCTAAAAATTGAAGATATTTTCATCCAGATTTACCCAAATATTGATCCTACAACAAAAATACTCAAGAAAATCCAAAAAATCGAATTTGGTTTCAAATAAATTTATTAAAATTTGACACTTCCAACTAAAATTTTTTTCACAATCCTAAAAATTGAAGATATTTTCATCTAAATTTACCCAAATATTGATCCTACAACAAAAACACTCAACAAATTCCAAAATTATCCAAGTTGATTTCAAATAAATTTATTAAAATTTGACAAAAATCGTGACAAAATCCAAAAAATCGAAGTTATTTTCATCTAAATTTACTCAATTGTAGATCCTACAACAAAAGTACTCAAGAAAATCCAAAAAATCGAGTTTGGTTTCAAATAAATTTATTAAAATTTGACACTTCCAACTAAAATTTTTTTCACAATCCCTAAAATTGAAGTTATTTTCATCTAAATTTACTCAAATATAGATCCTACAACAAAAATACTCAACAAAATCCAAAATAATTCAAGTTGATTTCAAATAAATTTATTAAAATTTGACACTTCCAACTAAAATTTTTTTCACAATCCTAAAAATTGAAGATATTTTCATCTAAATTTACCCAAATATTGGTCCTACAACAAAAATACTCAACAAATTCCAAAATTATCCAAGTTGATTTCAAATAAATTTATTAAAATTTGACAAAAATCGTGACAAAATCCAAAAAATCGAAGTTATTTTCATCTAAATTTACTCAATTGTAGATCCTACAACAAAAATACTCAAGAAAATCCAAAAAATCGAATTTGGTTTCCAATAAATTTATTAAAATTTGACACTTCCAACTAAAATTTTTTTCACAATCCACAAAATTGAAGTTATTTTCATCTAAATTTACTCAAATATAGATCCTACAACAAAAATACTCAACAAAATCCAAAATAATTCAAGTTGATTTCAAATAAATTTATTAAAATTTGACACTTCCAACTAACAATTTTTTCACAATCCTAAAAATTGAAGATATTTTCATCTAAATTTACTCAAATATAGATCTTACAACAAAAATACTCAGCAAATTCCAAAATTATCCAAGTTGATTTCAAATAAATTTATTAAAATTTGACAAAAATCGTGACAAAATCCAAAAAATCGAAGTTATTTTCAACTAAATTTACTCAATTGTAGATCCTACAACAAAAATACTCAAGAAAATCCAAAAAATCGAATTTGGTTTCAAATAAATTTATTAAAATTTGACACTTCCAACTAAATTTTTTTTCACAATCCTAAAAATTGAAGATATTTTCATCTAAATTTACCCAAATATTGATCCTACAACAAAAATACTCAACAAATTCCAAAATTATCCACGTTGATTTCAAATAAATTTATTAAAATTTGACAAAAATCGTGACAAAATCCAAAAAATCGAAGTTATTTTCATCTAAATTTACTCACTTGTAGATCATACAACAAAAATACTCAAGAAAATCCAAAAAATCGAATTTGGTTTCAAATAAATTTATTAAAATTTGACACTTCCAACAAAAATTTTTTTCACAATCCACAAAATTGAAGTTATTTTCATCTAAATTTACTCAAATATAGATCCTACAACAAAAATACTCAACAAAATCCAAAATAATTCAAGTTGATTTCAAATAAATTTATTAAAATTTGACACTTCCAACTAAAATATTTTTCACAATCCTAAAAATTGAAGATATTTTCATCTAAATTTACCCAAATATTGATCCTACAACAAAAATACTCAACAAATTCCAAAATTATCCAAGTTGATTTCAAATAAATTTATTAAAATTTGACAAAAATTGTGACAAAATCCAAAAAATCGAAGTTATTTTCATCTAAATTTACTCAAATATAGATCCTACAACAAAAATACTCAACAAAATCCAAAATAATTCAAGTTGATTTCAAATAAATTTATTAAAATTTGACACTTCCAACTAAAATTTTTTTCACAATCCTATAAATTGAAGATATTTTTATCTAAATTTACTCAAATAGAGATCTTACAACAAAAATACTCAACAAATTCCAAAATTATCCAAGTTGATTTCAAATAAATTTATTAAAATTTGACAAAATCGTGACAAAATCCAAAAAATCGAAGTTTATTTCATCTAAATATACTCAATTGTAGATCCTACAACAAAAATACTCAAGAAAATCCAAAAAATCGAATTTGGTTTCAAATAAATTTATTAAAATTTGACACTTCCAACAAAAATTTTTTTCACAATTCACAAAATTGAAGTTATTTTCATCTAAATTTACTCAAATATAGATCCTACAACAAAAATACTCAACAAAATCCAAAATAATTCAAGTTGATTTCAAATAAATTTATTAAAATTTGACACTTCCAACTAAAATTTTTTTCACAATCCAAAAAATTGAAGATATTTTCATCTAAATTTACTCAAATATAGATCTTACAACAAAAATACTCAGCAAATTCCAAAATTATCCATGTTGATTTCAAATAAATTTATTAAAATTTGACAAAAATCGTGACAAAATCCAAAAAATCGAAGTTATTTTCATCTAAATTTACTCAATTGTAGATCCTACAACAAAAATACTCAAGAAAATCCAAAAAATCGAATTTGGTTTCAAATAAATTTATTAAAATTTGACACTTCCATCAAAAATTTTTTTCACAATCCACAAAATTGAAGTTATTTGCATCTAAATTTATTCAATTGTAGATCCTACAACAAAAATACTCAAGAAAATCCAAAAAATCGAATTTGGTTTCAAATAAATTTATTAAAATTTGACACTTCCAACTAAAATTTTTTTCACAATCCACAAAAGTGAAGTTATTTTCATCTAAATTTACTCAAATATAGATCCTACAACAAAAATACTCAACAAAATCCAAAATAATTCAAGGTGATTTCAAATAAATTTATTAAAATTTGACACTTCCAACTAAAATTTTTTCACAATCCTAAAAATTGAAGATATTTTCATCTAAATTTACCCAAATATTGATCCTACAACAAAAATACTCAACAAATTCCAAAATTATCCAAGTTGATTTCAAATAAATTTATTAAAATTTGACCAAAATCGTGACAAAATCCAAAAAATGGAAGTTATTTTCATCTAAATTTACTCAATTGTAGATCCTACAACAAAAATACTCAAGAAAATAAAAAAAATCGAATTTGGTTTCAAATAAATTTATTAAAATTTGACACTTCCAACAAAATTTTTTTTCACAATCCACAAAATTGAAGTTATTTTCATCTAAATTTACTCAAATATAGATCCTACAACAAAAATACTCAAGAAAATCCGAAAAATCGAATTTGGTTTCAAATAAATTTATTAAAATTTGACACTTCCAACTAAAATTTTTTTCACAATCCACAAAATTGAAGTTATTTTCATCTAAATTTACTCAAATATAGATCCTACAACAAAAATACTCAACAAAATCCAAAATAATTCAAGTTGATTTCAAATAAATTTATTAAAATTTGACACTTCCAACTAAAATTTTTTTCACAATCCTAAAAATTGAAGATATTTTCATCTAAATTTACCCAAATATTGATCCTACAACAAAAACACTCAACAAATTCCAAAATTATCCAAGTTGATTTCAAATAAATTTATTAAAATTTGACAAAAATCGTGACAAAATCCAAAAAATCGAAGTTATTTTCATCTAAATTTACTCAATTGTAGATCCTACAACAAAAGTACTCAAGAAAATCAAAAAAATCGAATTTGGTTTCAAATAAATTTATTAAAATTTGACATCTCCATCTAAAATTTTTTTCACAATCCACAAAATTGAAGTTATTTTCATCTAAATTTACTCAAATATAGATCCTACAACAAAAATACTCAACAAAATCCAAAATAATTCAAGTTGATTTCAAATAAATTTATTAAAATTTGACACTTCCTACTAAAATTTTTTTCACAATCCTAAAAATTGAAGATATTTTCATCTAAATTTACCCAAATATTGGTCCTACAACAAAAATACTCAACAAATTCCAAAATTATCCAAGTTGATTTCAAATAAATTTATTAAAATTTGACAAAAATCGTGACAAAATCCAAAAAATCGAAGTTATTTTCATCTAAATTTACTCAATTCTAGATCCTACAACAAAAATACTCAAGAAAATCCAAAATAATTCAAGTTGATTTCAAATAAATTTATTAAAATTTGACACTTCCAACTAACAATTTTTACACAATCCTAAAAATTGAAGATTTTTTCATCTAAATTTACTCAAATATAGATCTTACAACAAAAATACTCAGCAAATTCCAAAATTATCCAAGTTGATTTCAAATAAATTTATTAAAATTTGACAAAAATCGTGACAAAATCTAAAAAATCGAAGTTATTTTCATCTAAATTTACTCAATTGTAGATCCTACAACAAAAATACTCAAGAAAATCCAAAAAATCGAATTTGGTTTCAAATAAATTTATTAAAATTTGACACTTCCATCAAAATTTTTTTTCACAATCCACAAAATTGAAGTTATTTGCATCTAAATTTATTCAATTGTAGATCCTACACCAAAAATACTCAAGAAAATCCAAAAAATCGAATTTGGTTTCAAATAAATTTATTAAAATTTGACACTTCCAACTAAAATTTTTTTCACAATCCACAAAATTGAAGTTATTTTCATCTAAATTTACTCAAATATAGATCCTACAACAAAAATACTCAAGAAAATCCAAAAAATCGAATTTGGTTTCAAATAAATTTATTAAAATTTGACACTTCCAACTAAAAATTTTTTCACAATCCTAAAAATTGAAGATATTTTCATCTAAATTTACTCAAATATAGATCTTACAACAAAAATACTCAACAAATTCCAAAATTATCCAAGTTGATTTCAAATAAATTTATTAAAATTTGACAAAAATCGTGACAAAATCCAAAAAATCGAAGTTATTTTCATCTAAATTTACTCAATTGTAGATCCTACAACAAAAATACTCAAGAAAATCCAAAATAATTCAAGTTGATTTCAAATAAATTTATTAAAATTTGACACTTCCAACTAAAATTTTTTTCACAATCCTAAAAATTGAAGATATTTTCATCTAAATTTACCCAAATATTGATCCTACAACAAAAATACTCAACAAATTCCAAAATTATCCTAGTTGATTTCAAATAAATTTATTAAAATTTGACAAAAATCGTGACAAAATCCAAAAAAATCGAAGTTATTTTCATCTAAATTTATTCAATTGTAGATCCTACAACAAAAATACTCATGAAAATCCAAAAAATCGAATTTGGTTTCAAATAAATTTATTAAAATTTGACACTTCCAACTAAAATTTTTTTCACAATCCACAAAATTGAAGTTATTTTCATCTAAATTTACTCAAATATAGATCCTACAACAAAAATACTCAACAAAATCCAAAATAATTCTAGTTGATTTCAAATAAATTTATTAAAATTTGACACTTCCAACTAAAATTTTTTTCACAATCCTAAAAATTGAAGATATTTTCATCTAAATTTACCCAAATATTGGTCCTACAACAAAAATACTCAACAAATTCCAAAATTATCCAAGTTGATTTCAAATAAATTTATTAAAATTTGGCAAAAATCGTGACAAAATCCAAAAAATCGAAGTTATTTTCATCTAAATTTACTCAATTCTAGATCCTACAACAAAAATACTCAAGAAAATCCAAAATTATCCAAGTTGATTTCAAATAAATTTATTAAAATTTGACAAAAATCGTGACAAAATCCAAAAAATCGAAGTTATTTTCATCTAAATTTACTCAATTGTAGATCCTACAACAAAAATACTCAAGAAAATCCAAAAAATCGAATTTGGTTTCCAATAAATTTATTAAAATTTGACACTTCCAACTAAAATTTTTTTCACAATCCACAAAATTGAAGTTATTTTCATCTAAATTTACTCAAATATAGATCCTGCAACAAAAATACTCAACAAAATCCAAAATAATTCAAGTTGATTTCAAATAAATTTATTAAAATTTGACACTTCCAACTAACAATTTTTTCACAATCCTAAAAATTGAAGATTTTTTCATCTAAATTTACTCAAATATTGATCCTACAACAAAAATACTCAACAAATTCCAAAATTATCCAAGTTGATTTCAAATAAATTTATTAAAATTTGACAAAAATCGTAACAAAATCCAAAAAATCGAAGTTATTTTCATCTAAATTTACTCAATTGTAGATCCTACAACAAAAATACTCAAGAAAATCCAAAAAATCGAATTTGGTTTCAAATAAATTTATTAAAATTTGACACTTCCATCAAAAATTTTTTTCACAATCCACAAAATTGAAGTTATTTGCATCTAAATTTATTCAATTGTAGATCCTACAACAAAAATTCTCAAGAAAATCCAAAATAAGTCAAGTTGATTTCAAATAAATTTATTAAAATTTGGCACTTCCAACTAAAATTTTTTTCACAATCCAAAAAATTGAAGATATTTTCATCTAAATTTACCCAAATATTGATCCTACAACAAAAATACTCAACAAATTCCAAAATTATCCAAGTTGATTTCAAATAAATTTATTAAAATTTGACAAAAATCGTGACAAAATCCAAAAAATCGAAGTTATTTCCATCTAAATTTACTCCATTGTAGATTCTACAACAAAAATACTCAAGAAAATCCAAAAAATCAAAGTTGGTTTCTAATAAATTTATTAAAATTTGACACTTCCAACTAAATTTTTTTTCACAATCCTAAAAATTGAAGATATTTTCATCTAAATTTGCCCAAATATTGATCCTACAACAAAAATACTCAACAAATTCCAAAATTATCCAAGTTGATTCCAAATAAATTTATTAAAATTTGACAAAAATCGTGACAAAATCCAAAAAATCGAAGTTATTTTCATCTAAATTTACTCAATTGTAGATCCTACAACAAAAATACTCAAGAAAATCCAAAAAATCGAATTTGGTTTCAAATAAATTTATTAAAATTTGACACTTCCACCAAATTTTTTTTTCACAATTCACAAAATTGAAGTTATTTTCATCTAAATTTACTCAAATATAGATCCTACGACAAAAATACTCAACAAAATCCAAAATAATTCAAGTTGATTTCAAATAAATTTATTAAAATTTGACACCTCCAACTAAAATTTTTTTCACAATCTTAAAAATTGAAGATATTTTCATCTAAATTTACTCAAATATTGATCCTACAACAAAAATACTGAACAAATTCCAAAATTATCCAAGTTGATTTCAAATAAATTTATTAAAATTTGACAAAAATCGTGACAAAATCCAAAAAATCGAAGTTATTTTCATCTAAATTTACTCAATTGTAGATCCTACAAAAAAAATACTCAAGAAAATCAAAAAAATCGAAGTTGGTTTCAAATAAATTTATTAAAATTTGACGCTTCCAACTAAATTTTTTTTCACAATCCAAAAAATTGTCGTTATTTTCATATAAATTTACTCAAATATAGATCCTACAACAAAAATACTCAACAAAATCCAAAATAATTTAAGTTGATTTCAAATAAATTTATTAAAATTTGACACTTCCAACTAAAATTTTTTTCACAATCCTAAAAATTGAAGGTATTTTCATCTAAATTTACCCAAATATTGATCCTACAACAAAAATACTCAACAAATTCCAAAATTATCCAAGTTGATTTCAAATAAATTTATTAAAATTTGGCACTTCCAACTAAAATTTTTTTCACAATCCAAAAAATTGAAGATATTTTCATCTAAATTTACCCAAATATTGATCCTACAACAAAAATACTCAACAAATTCCAAAATTATCCAAGTTGATTTCAAATAAATTTATTAAAATTTGACAAAAATCGTGACAAAATCCAAAAAATCGAAGTTATTTCCATCTAAATTTACTCCATTGTAGATTCTACAACAAAAATACTCAAGAAAATCCAAAAAATCAAAGTTGGTTTCAAATAAATTTATTAAAATTTGACACTTCCAACTAAATTTTTTTTCACAATCCTAAAAATTGAAGATATTTTCATCTAAATTTGCCCAAATATTGATCCTACAACAAAAATACTCAACAAATTCCAAAATTATCCAAGTTGATTCCAAATAAATTTATTAAAATTTGACAAAAATCGTGACAAAATCCAAAAAATCGAAGTTATTTTCATCTAAATTTACTCAATTGTAGATCCTACAACAAAAATACTCCAGAAAATCCAAAAAATCGAATTTGGTTTCAAATAAATTTATTAAAATTTGACACTTCCAACTAAAACTTTTTTCGCAATCCACAAAATTGAAGTTATTTTCATTTAATTTACTCAAATATAGATCCTACAACAAAAATACTCAACAAAATCCAAAATAATTCAAGTTGATTTCAAATAAATTTATTATAATTTGACACCTCCAACCTAAATTTTTTTCACAATCCTATAAATTGAAGATATTTTCATCTAAATTTACTCAAATATAGATCTTACAACAAAAATACTCAACAAATTCCAAAATTATCCAAGTTGATTTCAAATAAATTTATTAAAATTTGACAAAATCGTGACAAAATCCAAAAAATCGAAGTTATTTTCATCTAAATTTACTCAATTGTAGATCCTACAACAAAAATACTCAAGAAAATCCAAAAAATCGAATTTGGTTTCAAATAAATTTATTAAAATTTGACACTTCCATCAAAATTTTTTTTCACAATCCACAAAATTGAAGTTATTTGCATCTAAATTTATTCAATTGTAGATCCTACACCAAAAATACTCAAGAAAATCCAAAAAATCGAATTTGGTTTCAAATAAATTTATTAAAATTTGACACTTCCAACTAAAATTTTTTTCACAATCCACAAAATTGAAGTTATTTTCATCTAAATTTACTCAAATATAGATCCTACAACAAAAATACTCAAGAAAATCCAAAAAATCGAATTTGGTTTCAAATAAATTTATTAAAATTTGACACTTCCAACTAAAAATTTTTTCACAATCCTAAAAATTGAAGATATTTTCATCTAAATTTACTCAAATATAGATCTTACAACAAAAATACTCAACAAATTCCAAAATTATCCAAGTTGATTTCAAATAAATTTATTAAAATTTGACAAAAATCGTGACAAAATCCAAAAAATCGAAGTTATTTTCATCTAAATTTACTCAATTGTAGATCCTACAACAAAAATACTCAAGAAAATCCAAAATAATTCAAGTTGATTTCAAATAAATTTATTAAAATTTGACACTTCCAACTAAAATTTTTTTCACAATCCTAAAAATTGAAGATATTTTCATCTAAATTTACCCAAATATTGATCCTACAACAAAAATACTCAACAAATTCCAAAATTATCCTAGTTGATTTCAAATAAATTTATTAAAATTTGACAAAAATCGTGACAAAATCCAAAAAAATCGAAGTTATTTTCATCTAAATTTATTCAATTGTAGATCCTACAACAAAAATACTCATGAAAATCCAAAAAATCGAATTTGGTTTCAAATAAATTTATTAAAATTTGACACTTCCAACTAAAATTTTTTTCACAATCCACAAAATTGAAGTTATTTTCATCTAAATTTACTCAAATATAGATCCTACAACAAAAATACTCAACAAAATCCAAAATAATTCTAGTTGATTTCAAATAAATTTATTAAAATTTGACACTTCCAACTAAAATTTTTTTCACAATCCTAAAAATTGAAGATATTTTCATCTAAATTTACCCAAATATTGGTCCTACAACAAAAATACTCAACAAATTCCAAAATTATCCAAGTTGATTTCAAATAAATTTATTAAAATTTGGCAAAAATCGTGACAAAATCCAAAAAATCGAAGTTATTTTCATCTAAATTTACTCAATTCTAGATCCTACAACAAAAATACTCAAGAAAATCCAAAATTATCCAAGTTGATTTCAAATAAATTTATTAAAATTTGACAAAAATCGTGACAAAATCCAAAAAATCGAAGTTATTTTCATCTAAATTTACTCAATTGTAGATCCTACAACAAAAATACTCAAGAAAATCCAAAAAATCGAATTTGGTTTCCAATAAATTTATTAAAATTTGACACTTCCAACTAAAATTTTTTTCACAATCCACAAAATTGAAGTTATTTTCATCTAAATTTACTCAAATATAGATCCTGCAACAAAAATACTCAACAAAATCCAAAATAATTCAAGTTGATTTCAAATAAATTTATTAAAATTTGACACTTCCAACTAACAATTTTTTCACAATCCTAAAAATTGAAGATTTTTTCATCTAAATTTACTCAAATATTGATCCTACAACAAAAATACTCAACAAATTCCAAAATTATCCAAGTTGATTTCAAATAAATTTATTAAAATTTGACAAAAATCGTAACAAAATCCAAAAAATCGAAGTTATTTTCATCTAAATTTACTCAATTGTAGATCCTACAACAAAAATACTCAAGAAAATCCAAAAAATCGAATTTGGTTTCAAATAAATTTATTAAAATTTGACACTTCCATCAAAAATTTTTTTCACAATCCACAAAATTGAAGTTATTTGCATCTAAATTTATTCAATTGTAGATCCTACAACAAAAATTCTCAAGAAAATCCAAAATAAGTCAAGTTGATTTCAAATAAATTTATTAAAATTTGGCACTTCCAACTAAAATTTTTTTCACAATCCAAAAAATTGAAGATATTTTCATCTAAATTTACCCAAATATTGATCCTACAACAAAAATACTCAACAAATTCCAAAATTATCCAAGTTGATTTCAAATAAATTTATTAAAATTTGACAAAAATCGTGACAAAATCCAAAAAATCGAAGTTATTTCCATCTAAATTTACTCCATTGTAGATTCTACAACAAAAATACTCAAGAAAATCCAAAAAATCAAAGTTGGTTTCAAATAAATTTATTAAAATTTGACACTTCCAACTAAATTTTTTTTCACAATCCTAAAAATTGAAGATATTTTCATCTAAATTTGCCCAAATATTGATCCTACAACAAAAATACTCAACAAATTCCAAAATTATCCAAGTTGATTCCAAATAAATTTATTAAAATTTGACAAAAATCGTGACAAAATCCAAAAAATCGAAGTTATTTTCATCTAAATTTACTCAATTGTAGATCCTACAACAAAAATACTCAAGAAAATCCAAAAAATCGAATTTGGTTTCAAATAAATTTATTAAAATTTGACACTTCCACCAAATTTTTTTTTCACAATTCACAAAATTGAAGTTATTTTCATCTAAATTTACTCAAATATAGATCCTACGACAAAAATACTCAACAAAATCCAAAATAATTCAAGTTGATTTCAAATAAATTTATTAAAATTTGACACCTCCAACTAAAATTTTTTTCACAATCTTAAAAATTGAAGATATTTTCATCTAAATTTACTCAAATATTGATCCTACAACAAAAATACTGAACAAATTCCAAAATTATCCAAGTTGATTTCAAATAAATTTATTAAAATTTGACAAAAATCGTGACAAAATCCAAAAAATCGAAGTTATTTTCATCTAAATTTACTCAATTGTAGATCCTACAAAAAAAATACTCAAGAAAATCAAAAAAATCGAAGTTGGTTTCAAATAAATTTATTAAAATTTGACGCTTCCAACTAAATTTTTTTTCACAATCCAAAAAATTGTCGTTATTTTCATATAAATTTACTCAAATATAGATCCTACAACAAAAATACTCAACAAAATCCAAAATAATTTAAGTTGATTTCAAATAAATTTATTAAAATTTGACACTTCCAACTAAAATTTTTTTCACAATCCTAAAAATTGAAGGTATTTTCATCTAAATTTACCCAAATATTGATCCTACAACAAAAATACTCAACAAATTCCAAAATTATCCAAGTTGATTTCAAATAAATTTATTAAAATTTGGCACTTCCAACTAAAATTTTTTTCACAATCCAAAAAATTGAAGATATTTTCATCTAAATTTACCCAAATATTGATCCTACAACAAAAATACTCAACAAATTCCAAAATTATCCAAGTTGATTTCAAATAAATTTATTAAAATTTGACAAAAATCGTGACAAAATCCAAAAAATCGAAGTTATTTCCATCTAAATTTACTCCATTGTAGATTCTACAACAAAAATACTCAAGAAAATCCAAAAAATCAAAGTTGGTTTCAAATAAATTTATTAAAATTTGACACTTCCAACTAAATTTTTTTTCACAATCCTAAAAATTGAAGATATTTTCATCTAAATTTGCCCAAATATTGATCCTACAACAAAAATACTCAACAAATTCCAAAATTATCCAAGTTGATTCCAAATAAATTTATTAAAATTTGACAAAAATCGTGACAAAATCCAAAAAATCGAAGTTATTTTCATCTAAATTTACTCAATTGTAGATCCTACAACAAAAATACTCCAGAAAATCCAAAAAATCGAATTTGGTTTCAAATAAATTTATTAAAATTTGACACTTCCAACTAAAACTTTTTTCGCAATCCACAAAATTGAAGTTATTTTCATTTAATTTACTCAAATATAGATCCTACAACAAAAATACTCAACAAAATCCAAAATAATTCAAGTTGATTTCAAATAAATTTATTATAATTTGACACCTCCAACCTAAATTTTTTTCACAATCCTATAAATTGAAGATATTTTCATCTAAATTTACTCAAATATAGATCTTACAACAAAAATACTCAACAAATTCCAAAATTATCCAAGTTGATTTCAAATAAATTTATTAAAATTTGACAAAATCGTGACAAAATCCAAAAAATCGAAGTTATTTTCATCTAAATTTACTCAATTGTAGATCCTACAACAAAAATACTCAAGAAAATCCAAAAAATCGAATTTGGTTTCAAATAAATTTATTAAAATTTGACACTTCCAACTAAAATTTTTTTCACAATCCAAAAAATTGAAGATATTTTCATCTAAATTTATCCAAATATTGATCCTACAACAAAAGTACTCAAGAAAATCCTAAAATCGAATTTGGTTTCAAATAAATTTATTAAAATTTGACAAAATCGTGTCAAAAACCAAAAAATCGAAGTTATTTTCATCTAAATTTACTCAATTGTAGATCCTACAACAAAAATACTCAAGAAAATCCAAAAAATCGAATTTGGTTTCAAATAAATTTATTAAAATTTGACACTTCCAACAAAAATTTTTTTCACAATTCACAAAATTGAAGTTATTTTCATCTAAATTTACTCAAATATAGATCCTACAACAAAAATACTCAACAAAATCCAAAATAAGTCAAGTTGATTTCAAATAAATTTATTAAAATTTGGCACTTCCAACTAAAATTTTTTTCACAATCCAAAAAATTGAAGATATTTTCATCTAAATTTACCCAAATATTGATCCTACAACAAAAATACTCAACAAATTCCAAAATTATCCAAGTTGATTTCAAATAAATTTATTAAAATTTGACAAAAATCGTGACAAAATCCAAAAAATCGAAGTTATTTCCATCTAAATTTACTCCATTGTAGATTCTACAACAAAAATACTCAAGAAAATCCAAAAAATCAAAGTTGGTTTCAAATAAATTTATTAAAATTTGACACTTCCAACTAAATTTTTTTTCACAATCCTAAAAATTGAAGATATTTTCATCTAAATTTGCCCAAATATTGATCCTACAACAAAAATACTCAACAAATTCCAAAATTATCCAAGTTGATTCCAAATAAATTTATTAAAATTTGACAAAAATCGTGACAAAATCCAAAAAATCGAAGTTATTTTCATCTAAATTTACTCAATTGTAGATCCTACAACAAAAATACTCCAGAAAATCCAAAAAATCGAATTTGGTTTCAAATAAATTTATTAAAATTTGACACTTCCAACTAAAACTTTTTTCGCAATCCACAAAATTGAAGTTATTTTCATTTAATTTACTCAAATATAGATCCTACAACAAAAATACTCAACAAAATCCAAAATAATTCAAGTTGATTTCAAATAAATTTATTATAATTTGACACCTCCAACCTAAATTTTTTTCACAATCCTATAAATTGAAGATATTTTCATCTAAATTTACTCAAATATAGATCTTACAACAAAAATACTCAACAAATTCCAAAATTATCCAAGTTGATTTCAAATAAATTTATTAAAATTTGACAAAATCGTGACAAAATCCAAAAAATCGAAGTTATTTTCATCTAAATTTACTCAATTGTAGATCCTACAACAAAAATACTCAAGAAAATCCAAAAAATCGAATTTGGTTTCAAATAAATTTATTAAAATTTGACACTTCCAACTAAAATTTTTTTCACAATCCAAAAAATTGAAGATATTTTCATCTAAATTTATCCAAATATTGATCCTACAACAAAAGTACTCAAGAAAATCCTAAAATCGAATTTGGTTTCAAATAAATTTATTAAAATTTGACAAAATCGTGTCAAAAACCAAAAAATCGAAGTTATTTTCATCTAAATTTACTCAATTGTAGATCCTACAACAAAAATACTCAAGAAAATCCAAAAAATCGAATTTGGTTTCAAATAAATTTATTAAAATTTGACACTTCCAACAAAATTTTTTTTCACAATTCACAAAATTGAAGTTATTTTCATCTAAATTTACTCAAATATAGATCCTACAACAAAAATACTCAACAAAATCCAAAATAAGTCAAGTTGATTTCAAATAAATTTATTAAAATTTGGCACTTCCAACTAAAATTTTTTTCACAATCCAAAAAATTGAAGATATTTTCATCTAAATTTACCCAAATATTGATCCTACAACAAAAATACTCAACAAATTCCAAAATTATCCAAGTTGATTTCAAATAAATTTATTAAAATTTGACAAAAATCGTGACAAAATCCAAAAAATCGAAGTTATTTCCATCTAAATTTACTCCATTGTAGATTCTACAACAAAAATACTCAAGAAAATCCAAAAAATCAAAGTTGGTTTCAAATAAATTTATTAAAATTTGACACTTCCAACTAAATTTTTTTTCACAATCCTAAAAATTGAAGATATTTTCATCTAAATTTGCCCAAATATTGATCCTACAACAAAAATACTCAACAAATTCCAAAATTATCCAAGTTGATTCCAAATAAATTTATTAAAATTTGACAAAAATCGTGACAAAATCCAAAAAATCGAAGTTATTTTCATCTAAATTTACTCAATTGTAGATCCTACAACAAAAATACTCAAGAAAATCCAAAAAATCGAAGTTGGTTTAAAATAAATTTATTAAAATTTGACACTTCCAACTAAATTTTTTTTCACAATCCAAAAAATTGTCCGTATTTTCATCTAAATTTACTCAAATATAGATCCTACAACAAAAATACTCAACAAAATCCAAAATAATTCAAGTTGATTTCAAATAAATTTATTAAAATTTGACACTTCCTACTAAAATTTTTTTCACAATCCTAAAAATTGAAGATATTTTCATCTAAATTTACCCAAATATTGATCCTACAACAAAAATACTCAACAAATTCCAAAATTATCCAAGTTGATTTCAAATAAATTTATTAAAATTGGACAAAAATCGTGACAAAATCCAAAAAATCGATGTTATTTTCATCTAAATTTACTCAATTGTAGATCCTACAACAAAAATACTCAAGAAAATCCAAAAAATCGAATTTGGTTTCAAATAAATTTATTAAAATTTGACACTTCCAACAAAATTTTTTTTCACAATCCTCAAAATTGAAGTTATTTTCATCTAAATTTACTCTATTATAGATCCTACAACAAAAATACTCAACAAAATCCAAAATAATTCAAGTTGATTTCAAATAAATTTATTAAAATTTGACACTTCCAACTAAAATTTTTTTCACAATCCTAAAAATTGAAGATATTTTCATCTAAATTTACCCAAATATTGATCCTACAACAAAAATACTCAACAAATTCCAAAATTATCCAAGTTGATTTCAAATAAATTTATTAAAATTGGACAAAAACCGTGACAAAATCCAAAAAATCGAAGTTATTTTCATCTAAATTTACTCAATTGTAGATCCTACAACAAAAATACTCAAGAAAATCCAAAAAATCGAATTTGGTTTCAAATAAATTTATTAAAATTTGACACTTCCAACTAAAACTTTTTTCACAATCCACAAAATAGAAGTTATTTTCATCTAAATTTACTCAAATATAGATCCTACAACAAAAATACTCAACAAAATCCAAAATAATTCAAGTTGATTTCAAATAAATTTATTAAAATTTGACACTTCCAACTAAATTTTTTTTCACAATCCAAAAAATTGTCGTTATTTTCATCTAAATTTACTCAAATATAGATCCTACAACAAAAATACTCAACAAAATCAAAAATAATTCAAGTTGATTTCAAATAAATTTATTAAAATTTGACACTTCCAACTAAAATTTTTTTCACAATCCTAAAAATTGAAGATATTTTCATCTAAATTTACTCAAATATAGATCCTACAACAAAAATACTCAACAAATTCCAAAATTATCCAAGTTGATTTCAAATAAATTTATTAAAATTTGACAAAAATCGTGACAAAATCAAAAAAATCGAAGTTATTTTCATCTAAATTTACTCAATTGTAGATCCTACAACAAAAATACTCAAGAAAATCCAAAAAATCGAATTTGGTTTCAAATAAATTTATTAAAATTTGACACTTCCAACTAAAACTTTTTTCACAATCCACAAAATTGAAGTTATTTTCATTTAAATTTACTCAAATATAGATCCTACAACAAAAATACTCAACAAAATCCAAAATAATTCAAGTTGATTTCAAATAAATTTATTAAAATTTGACACTTCCAACTAAAATTTTTTTCACAATCCTAAAAATTGAAGATATTTTCATCTAAATTTACCCAAATATTGATCCTACAACAAAAATACTCAACAAATTCCAAAATTATCCAAGTTGATTTCAAGTAAATTTATTAAAATTTGACAAAAATCGTGACAAAATCCAAAAAATCGAAGTTATTTTCATCTAAATTTACTCAATTGTAGATCCTACAACAAAAATACTCAAGAAAATCCAAAAAATCGAATTTGGTTTCAAATAAATTTATTAAAATTTGACACTTCCAACAAAAATTTTTTTTCACAATCCTAAAAATTGAAGATATTTTCATCTAAATTTACCCAAATATTGATCCTACAACAAAAATACTCAACAAATTCCAAAATTATCCACGTTGATTTCAAATAAATTTATTAAAATTTGTCAAAAATCGTGACAAAATCCAAAAAATCGAAGTTATTTTCATCTAAATTTACTCACTTGTAGATCCTACAACAAAAATACTCAAGAAAATCCAAAAAATCGAATTTGGTTTCAAATAAATTTATTAAAATTTGACACTTCCAACAAAATTTTTTTTCACAATCCACAAAATTGAAGTTATTTTTATCTAAATTTACTCAAATATAGATCCTACAACAAAAATACTCAACAAAATCCAAAATAATTCAAGTTGATTTCAAATAAATTTATTAAAATTTGACACTTCCAACTAAAGATTTTTTCACAATCCTAAAAATTGAAGATATTTTCATCTAAATTTACTCAAATATAGATCTTACAACAAAAATACTCAACAAATTCCAAAATTATCCAAGTTGATTTGAAATAAATTTATTAAAATTTGACAAAAATCGTGACAAAATCCAAAAAATCGAAGTTATTTTCATCTAAATTTACTCAATTGTAGATCCTACAACAAAAATACTCAAGAAAATCCAAAAAATCGAAGTTGGTTTCAAATAAATTTATTAAAATTTGACACTTCCAACTAAATTTTTTTTCACAATCCAAAAAATTGTCGTTATTTTCATCTAAATTTACTCAAATATAGATCCTACAACAAAAATACTCAACAAAATAAAAAATAATTCAAGTTGATTTCAAATAAATTTATTAAAATTTGACACTTCCAACTAAAATTTTTTTCACAATCCTAAAAATTGAAGATATTTTCATCTAAATTTACTCAAATATAGATCCTACAACAAAAATACTCAACAAATTCCAAAATTATCCAAGTTGATTTCAAATAAATTTATTAAAATTTGACCAAAATCGTGACAAAATCCAAAAAATCGATGTTATTTTCATCTAAATTTACTCAATTGTAGATCCTACAACAAAAATACTCAAGAAAATCCAAAAAATCGAAGTTGGTTTCAAATAAATTTATTAAAATTTGACACTTCCAACTAAATTTTTTTTCACAATCCAAAAAATTGTCGTTATTTTCATCTAAATTTACTCAAATATAGATCCTACAACAAAAATACTCAACAAAATCAAAAATAATTCAAGTTGATTTCAAATAAATTTATTAAAATTTGACACTTCCAACTAAATTTTTTTTCACAATCCTAAAAATTGAAGATATTTTCATCTAAATTTACCCAAATATTGATCCTACAACAAAAATACTCAACAAATTCCAAAATTATCCAAGTTGATTTCAAATAAATTTATTAAAATTTGACAAAAACCGTGACAAAATCCAAAAAATCGAAGTTATTTTCATCTAAATTTACTCGATTGTAGATCCTACAACAAAAATACTCAAGAAAATCCAAAAAATCGAAGTTGGTTTAAAATAAATTTATTAAAATTTGACACTTCCAACTAAATTTTTTTTCACAATCCAAAAAATTGTCCGTATTTTCATCTAAATTTACTCAAATATAGATCCTACAACAAAAATACTCAACAAAATCCAAAATAATTCAAGTTGATTTCAAATAAATTTATTAAAATTTGACACTTCCAACTAAAATTTTTTTCACAATCCTAAAAATTGAAGATATTTTCATCTAAATTTACCCAAATATTGATCCTACAACAAAAATACTCAACAAATTCCAAAATTATCTAAGTTGATTTCAAATAAATTTATTAAAATTGGACAAAAATCGTGACAAAATCAAAAAAATCGATGTTATTTTCATCTAAATTTACTCAATTGTAGATCCTACAACAAAAATACTCAAGAAAATCCAAAAAATCGAATTTGGTTTCAAATAAATTTATTAAAATTTGACACTTCCAACAAAATTTTTTTTCACAATCCACAAAATTGAAGTTATTTTCATCTAAATTTACTCTATTATAGATCCTACAACAAAAATACTCAACAAAATCAAAAATAATTCAAGTTGATTTCAAATAAATTTATTAAAATTTGACACTTCCAACTAAAATTTTTTTCACAATCCTAAAAATTGAAGATATTTTCATCTAAATTTACTCAAATATAGATCCTACAACAAAAATACTCAACAAATTCCAAAATTATCCAAGTTGATTTCAAATAAATTTATTAAAATTTGACCAAAATCGTGACAAAATCAAAAAAATCGATGTTATTTTCATCTAAATTTACTCAATTGTAGATCCTACAACAAAAATACTCAAGAAAATCCAAAAAATCGAATTTGGTTTCAAATAAATTTATTAAAATTTGACACTTCCAACAAAATTTTTTTTCACAATCCACAAAATTGAAGTTATTTTCATCTAAATTTACTCTATTATAGATCCTACAACAAAAATACTCAACAAAATCAAAAATAATTCAAGTTGATTTCAAATAAATTTATTAAAATTTGACACTTCCAACTAAAATTTTTTTCACAATCCTAAAAATTGAAGATATTTTCATCTAAATTTACTCAAATATAGATCCTACAACAAAAATACTCAACAAATTCCAAAATTATCCAAGTTGATTTCAAATAAATTTATTAAAATTTGACCAAAATCGTGACAAAATCCAAAAAATCGATGTTATTTTCATCTAAATTTACTCAATTGTAGATCCTACAACAAAAATACTCAAGAAAATCCAAAAAATCGAAGTTGGTTTCAAATAAATTTATTAAAATTTGACACTTCCAACTAAATTTTTTTTCACAATCCAAAAAATTGTCGTTATTTTCATCTAAATTTACTCAAATATAGATCCTACAACAAAAATACTCAACAAAATCAAAAATAATTCAAGTTGATTTCAAATAAATTTATTAAAATTTGACACTTCCAACTAAAATTTTTTTCACAATCCTAAAAATTGAAGATATTTTCATCTAAATTTACTCAAATATAGATCCTACAACAAAAATACTCAACAAATTCCAAAATTATCCAAGTTGATTTCAAATAAATTTATTAAAATTGGACAAAAATCGTGACAAAATCAAAAAAATCGAAGTTATTTTCATCTAAATTTACTCAATTGTAGATCCTACAACAAAAATACTCAAGAAAATCCAAAAAATCGAATTTGGTTTCAAATAAATTTATTAAAATTTGACACTTCCAACTAAAACTTTTTTCACAATCCACAAAATTGAAGTTATTTTCATTTAAATTTACTCAAATATAGATCCTACAACAAAAATACTCAACAAAATCCAAAATAATTCAAGTTGATTTCAAATAAATTTATTAAAATTTGACACTTCCAACTAAAATTTTTTTCACAATCCTAAAAATTGAAGATATTTTCATCTAAATTTACCCAAATATTGATCCTACAACAAAAATACTCAACAAATTCCAAAATTATCCAAGTTGATTTCAAGTAAATTTATTAAAATTTGACAAAAATCGTGACAAAATCAAAAAAATCGAAGTTATTTTCATCTAAATTTACTCAATTGTAGATCCTACAACAAAAATACTCAAGAAAATCCAAAAAATCGAATTTGGTTTCAAATAAATTTATTAAAATTTGACACTTCCAACAAAAATTTTTTTTCACAATCCTAAAAATTGAAGATATTTTCATCTAAATTTACCCAAATATTGATCCTACAACAAAAATACTCAACAAATTCCAAAATTATCCAAGTTGATTTCGAATAAATTTATTAAAATTTGACAAAAATCGTGACACAATCCAAAAAATCGAAGTTATTTTCATCTAAATTTACTCAATTGTAGATCCTACAACAAAAATACTCAAGAAAATCCAAAAAATCGAAGTTGATTTCAAATAAATTTATTAAAATTTGACACTTCCAACTAAATTTTTTTTCACAATCCTAAAAATTGAAGATATTTTCATCTAAATTTACCCAAATATTGATCCTACAACAAAAATACTCAAGAAAATCCTAAAATCGAATTTGGTTTCAAATAAATTTATTAAAATTTGACAAAATCGTGTCAAAAACCAAAAAATCGAAGTTATTTTCATCTAAATTTACTCAATTGTAGATCCTACAACAAAAATACTCAAGAAAATCCAAAAAATCGAATTTGGTTTCAAATAAATTTATTAAAATTTGACACTTCCAACAAAAATTTTTTTTCACAATCCTAAAAATTGAAGATATTTTCATCTAAATTTACCCAAATATTGATCCTACAACAAAAATACTCAACAAATTCCAAAATTATCCACGTTGATTTCAAATAAATTTATTAAAATTTGTCAAAAATCGTGACAAAATCCAAAAAATCGAAGTTATTTTCATCTAAATTTACTCACTTGTAGATCCTACAACAAAAATACTCAAGAAAATCCAAAAAATCGAATTTGGTTTCAAATAAATTTATTAAAATTTGACACTTCCAACAAAATTTTTTTTCACAATCCACAAAATTGAAGTTATTTTTATCTAAATTTACTCAAATATAGATCCTACAACAAAAATACTCAACAAAATCCAAAATAATTCAAGTTGATTTCAAATAAATTTATTAAAATTTGACACTTCCAACTAAAGATTTTTTCACAATCCTAAAAATTGAAGATATTTTCATCTAAATTTACTCAAATATAGATCTTACAACAAAAATACTCAACAAATTCCAAAATTATCCAAGTTGATTTGAAATAAATTTATTAAAATTTGACAAAAATCGTGACAAAATCCAAAAAATCGAAGTTATTTTCATCTAAATTTACTCAATTGTAGATCCTACAACAAAAATACTCAAGAAAATCCAAAAAATCGAAGTTGGTTTCAAATAAATTTATTAAAATTTGACACTTCCAACTAAATTTTTTTTCACAATCCAAAAAATTGTCGTTATTTTCATCTAAATTTACTCAAATATAGATCCTACAACAAAAATACTCAACAAAATAAAAAATAATTCAAGTTGATTTCAAATAAATTTATTAAAATTTGACACTTCCAACTAAAATTTTTTTCACAATCCTAAAAATTGAAGATATTTTCATCTAAATTTACTCAAATATAGATCCTACAACAAAAATACTCAACAAATTCCAAAATTATCCAAGTTGATTTCAAATAAATTTATTAAAATTTGACCAAAATCGTGACAAAATCCAAAAAATCGATGTTATTTTCATCTAAATTTACTCAATTGTAGATCCTACAACAAAAATACTCAAGAAAATCCAAAAAATCGAAGTTGGTTTCAAATAAATTTATTAAAATTTGACACTTCCAACTAAATTTTTTTTCACAATCCAAAAAATTGTCGTTATTTTCATCTAAATTTACTCAAATATAGATCCTACAACAAAAATACTCAACAAAATCAAAAATAATTCAAGTTGATTTCAAATAAATTTATTAAAATTTGACACTTCCAACTAAATTTTTTTTCACAATCCTAAAAATTGAAGATATTTTCATCTAAATTTACCCAAATATTGATCCTACAACAAAAATACTCAACAAATTCCAAAATTATCCAAGTTGATTTCAAATAAATTTATTAAAATTTGACAAAAACCGTGACAAAATCCAAAAAATCGAAGTTATTTTCATCTAAATTTACTCGATTGTAGATCCTACAACAAAAATACTCAAGAAAATCCAAAAAATCGAAGTTGGTTTAAAATAAATTTATTAAAATTTGACACTTCCAACTAAATTTTTTTTCACAATCCAAAAAATTGTCCGTATTTTCATCTAAATTTACTCAAATATAGATCCTACAACAAAAATACTCAACAAAATCCAAAATAATTCAAGTTGATTTCAAATAAATTTATTAAAATTTGACACTTCCAACTAAAATTTTTTTCACAATCCTAAAAATTGAAGATATTTTCATCTAAATTTACCCAAATATTGATCCTACAACAAAAATACTCAACAAATTCCAAAATTATCTAAGTTGATTTCAAATAAATTTATTAAAATTGGACAAAAATCGTGACAAAATCAAAAAAATCGATGTTATTTTCATCTAAATTTACTCAATTGTAGATCCTACAACAAAAATACTCAAGAAAATCCAAAAAATCGAATTTGGTTTCAAATAAATTTATTAAAATTTGACACTTCCAACAAAATTTTTTTTCACAATCCACAAAATTGAAGTTATTTTCATCTAAATTTACTCTATTATAGATCCTACAACAAAAATACTCAACAAAATCAAAAATAATTCAAGTTGATTTCAAATAAATTTATTAAAATTTGACACTTCCAACTAAAATTTTTTTCACAATCCTAAAAATTGAAGATATTTTCATCTAAATTTACTCAAATATAGATCCTACAACAAAAATACTCAACAAATTCCAAAATTATCCAAGTTGATTTCAAATAAATTTATTAAAATTTGACCAAAATCGTGACAAAATCAAAAAAATCGATGTTATTTTCATCTAAATTTACTCAATTGTAGATCCTACAACAAACATACTCAAGAAAATCCAAAAAATCGAATTTGGTTTCAAATAAATTTATTAAAATTTGACACTTCCAACAAAATTTTTTTTCACAATCCACAAAATTGAAGTTATTTTCATCTAAATTTACTCTATTATAGATCCTACAACAAAAATACTCAACAAAATCAAAAATAATTCAAGTTGATTTCAAATAAATTTATTAAAATTTGACACTTCCAACTAAAATTTTTTTCACAATCCTAAAAATTGAAGATATTTTCATCTAAATTTACTCAAATATAGATCCTACAACAAAAATACTCAACAAATTCCAAAATTATCCAAGTTGATTTCAAATAAATTTATTAAAATTTGACCAAAATCGTGACAAAATCCAAAAAATCGATGTTATTTTCATCTAAATTTACTCAATTGTAGATCCTACAACAAAAATACTCAAGAAAATCCAAAAAATCGAATTTGGTTTCAAATAAATTTATTAAAATTTGACACTTCCAACTAAATTTTTTTTCACAATCCAAAAAATTGTCGTTATTTTCATCTAAATTTACTCAAATATAGATCCTACAACAAAAATACTCAACAAAATCAAAAATAATTCAAGTTGATTTCAAATAAATTTATTAAAATTTGACACTTCCAACTAAAATTTTTTTCACAATCCTAAAAATTGAAGATATTTTCATCTAAATTTACTCAAATATAGATCCTACAACAAAAATACTCAACAAATTCCAAAATTATCCAAGTTGATTTCAAATAAATTTATTAAAATTTGACAAAAATCGTGACAAAATCAAAAAAATCGAAGTTATTTTCATCTAAATTTACTCAATTGTAGATCCTACAACAAAAATACTCAAGAAAATCCAAAAAATCGAATTTGGTTTCAAATAAATTTATTAAAATTTGACACTTCCAACTAAAACTTTTTTCACAATCCACAAAATTGAAGTTATTTTCATTTAAATTTACTCAAATATAGATCCTACAACAAAAATACTCAACAAAATCCAAAATAATTCAAGTTGATTTCAAATAAATTTATTAAAATTTGACACTTCCAACTAAAATTTTTTTCACAATCCTAAAAATTGAAGATATTTTCATCTAAATTTACCCAAATATTGATCCTACAACAAAAATACTCAACAAATTCCAAAATTATCCAAGTTGATTTCAAGTAAATTTATTAAAATTTGACAAAAATCGTGACAAAATCAAAAAAATCGAAGTTATTTTCATCTAAATTTACTCAATTGTAGATCCTACAACAAAAATACTCAAGAAAATCCAAAAAATCGAATTTGGTTTCAAATAAATTTATTAAAATTTGACACTTCCAACAAAAATTTTTTTTCACAATCCTAAAAATTGAAGATATTTTCATCTAAATTTACCCAAATATTGATCCTACAACAAAAATACTCAACAAATTCCAAAATTATCCAAGTTGATTTCGAATAAATTTATTAAAATTTGACAAAAATCGTGACACAATCCAAAAAATCGAAGTTATTTTCATCTAAATTTACTCAATTGTAGATCCTACAACAAAAATACTCAAGAAAATCCAAAAAATCGAAGTTGATTTCAAATAAATTTATTAAAATTTGACACTTCCAACTAAATTTTTTTTCACAATCCTAAAAATTGAAGATATTTTCATCTAAATTTACCCAAATATTGATCCTACAACAAAAATACTCAACAAATTCCAAAATTATCCAAGATGATTTCAAATAAATTTATTAAAATTTGACAAAAACCGTGACAAAATCCAAAAAATCGAAGTTATTTTCATCTCAATTTACTCGATTGTAGATCCTACAACAAAAATACTCAAGAAAATCCAAAAAATCGAAGTTGGTTTAAAATAAATTTATTAAAATTTGACACTTCCAACTAAATTTTTTTTCACAATCCAAAAAATTGTCCGTATTTTCATCTAAATTTACTCAAAGACAGATCCTACAACAAAAATACTCAACAAAATCCAAAATAATTCAAGTTGATTTCAAATAAATTTATTAAAATTTGACACTTCCAACTAAAATTTTTTTCACAATCCTAAAAATTGAAGATATTTTCATCTAAATTTACCCAAATATTGATCCTACAACAAAAATACTCAACAAATTCCAAAATTATCCAAGTTGATTTCAAATAAATTTATTAAAATTGGACAAAAATCGTGACAAAATCCAAAAAATCGAAGTTATTTTCATCTAAATTTACTCAATTGTAGATCCTACAACAAAAATACTCAAGAAAATCCAAAAAATCGAATTTGGTTTCAAATAAATTTATTAAAATTTGACACTTCCAACTAAAATTTTTTTCACAATCCACAAAATTGAAGTTATTTTCATCTAAGTTTACTCAAATATAGATCCTACAACAAAAATACTCAACAAAATCCAAAATAATTCAAGTTGATTTCAAATAAATTTATTAAAATTTGACACTTCCAACTAAAAATTTTTTCACAATCCTAAAAATTGAAGATATTTTCATCTAAATTTACTCAAATATAGATCCTACAACAAAAATACTCAACAAATTCCAAAATTATCCAAGTTGATTTCAAATAAATTTATTAAAATTTGACAAAAATCGTGACAAAATCCAAAAAATCGAAGTTATTTTCATCTAAATTTACTCAATTGTAGATCCTACAACAAAAATACTCAAGAAAATCCAAAAAAATCGAATTTGGTTTCAAATAAATTTATTAAAATTTGACACTTCCAACTAAAATTTTTTTCACAATCCTAAAAATTGAAGATATTTTCATCTAAATTTACCCAAATATTGATCCTACAACAAAAATACTCAACAAATTCCAAAATTATCCAAGTTGATTTCAAATAAATTTATTAAAATTGGACAAAAATCGTGACAAAATCCAAAAAATCGAAGTTATTTTCATCTAAATTTACTCAATTGTAGATCCTACAACAAAAATACTCAAGAAAATCCAAAAAATCGAATTTGGTTTCAAATAAATTTATTAAAATTTGACAATTCCAACTAAAATTTTTTTCACAATCCACAAAATTGAAGTTATTTTCATCTAAGTTTACTCAAATATAGATCCTACAACAAAAATACTCAACAAAATCCAAAATAATTCAAGTTGATTTCAAATAAATTTATTAAAATTTGACACTTCCAACTAAAAATTTTTTCACAATCCTAAAAATTGAAGATATTTTCATCTAAATTTACTCAATTGTAGATCCTACAACAAAAATACTCAAGAAAATCCAAAAAATCGAATTTGGTTTCAAATAAATTTATTAAAATTTGACACTTCCAACTAAAACTTTTTTCACAATCCACAAAATTGAAGTTATTTTCATCTAAATTTACTCAAATATAGATCCTACAACAAAAATACTCAACAAAATCCAAAATAATTCAAGTTGATTTCAAATAAATTTATTAAAATTTGACACTTCCAACTAAAATTTTTTTCACAATCCTAAAAATTGAAGATATTTTCATCTAAATTTACCCAAATATTGATCCTACAACAAAAATACTCAACAAATTCCAAAATTATCCAAGTTGATTTCAAATAAATTTATTAAAATTTGACAAAAACCGTGACAAAATCCAAAAAATCGAAGTTATTTTCTTCTAAATTTACTCAATTGTAGATCCTACAACAAAAATACTCAAGAAAATCCAAAAAATCGAATTTGGTTTCAAATAAATTTATTAAAATTTGACACTTCCAACTAAAATTTTTTTCACAATCCACAAAATTGAAGTTATTTTCATCTAAATTTACTCAAATATAGATCCTACAACAAAAATACTCAACAAAATCCAAAATAATTCAGGTTGATTTCAAATAAATTTATTAAAATTTGACACTTCCAACTAAAATTTTTTTCACAATCCTAAAAATTGAAGATATTTTCATCTAAATTTACCCAAATATTGATCCTACGACAAAAATACTCAACAAATTCCAAAATTATCCAAGTTGATTTCAAATAAATTTATTAAAATTTGACAAAAACCGTGACAAAATCCAAAAAATCGAAGTTATTTTCATCTAAATTTACTCAATTGTAGATCCTACAACAAAAATACTCAAGAAAATCCAAAAAATCGAATTTGGTTTCAAATAAATTTATTAAAATTTGACACTTCCAAATATAACTTTTTTCACAATCCACAAAATTGAAGTTATTTTCATTTAAATTTACTCAAATATAGATCCTACAACAAAAATACTCAACAAAATCCAAAATAATTCAAGTTGATTTCAAATAAATTTATTAAAATTTGACACTTCCAACTAAAATTTTTTTCACAATCCTAAAAATTGAAGATATTTTCATCTAAATTTACCCAAATATTGATCCTACAACAAAAATACTCAACAAATTCCAAAATTATCCAAGTTGATTTCAAGTAAATTTATTAAAATTTGACAAAAATCGTGACAAAATCCAAAAAATCGAAGTTATTTTCATCTAAATTTACTCACTTGTAGATCCTACAACAAAAATACTCAATAAAATCCAAAAAAAAGAATTTGGTTTCAAATAAATTTATTAAAATTTGACACTTCCAACAAAATTTTTTTTCACAGTCCACAAAATTGAAGTTATTTTTATCTAAATTTACTCAAATATAGATCCTACAACAAAAATACTCAACAAAATCCAAAATAATTCAAGTTGATTTCAAATAAATTTATTAAAATTTGACACTTCCAACTAAAAATTTTTTCACAATCCTAAAAATTGAAGATATTTTCATCTAAATTTACTCAAATATAGATCTTACAACAAAAATACTCAACAAATTCCAAAATTATCCAAGTTGATTTCAAATAAATTTATTAAAATTTGACAAAAATCGTGACAAAATCCAAAAAATCGAAGTTATTTTCATCTAAATTTACTCAATTGTAGATCCTACAACAAAAATACTCAAGAAAATCCAAAAAATCGAAGTTGGTTTCAAATAAATTTATTAAAATTTGACACTTCCAACTAAATTTTTTTTCACAATCCAAAAAATTGTCGTTATTTTCATCTAAATTTACTCAAATATAGATCCTACAACAAAAATACTCAACAAAATAAAAAATAATTCAAGTTGATTTCAAATAAATTTATTAAAATTTGACACTTCCAACTAAAATTTTTTTCACAATCCTAAAAATTGAAGATATTTTCATCTAAATTTACTCAAATATAGATCCTACAACAAAAATACTCAACAAATTCCAAAATTATCCAAGTTGATTTCAAATAAATTTATTAAAATTTGACCAAAATCGTGACAAAATCCAAAAAATCGATGTTATTTTCATCTAAATTTACTCAATTGTAGATCCTACAACAAAAATACTCAAGAAAATCCAAAAAATCGAAGTTGGTTTCAAATAAATTTATTAAAATTTGACACTTCCAACTAAATTTTTTTTCACAATCCAAAAAATTGTCGTTATTTTCATCTAAATTTACTCAAATATAGATCCTACAACAAAAATACTCAACAAAATCAAAAATAATTCAAGTTGATTTCAAATAAATTTATTAAAATTTGACACTTCCAACTAAATTTTTTTTCACAATCCTAAAAATTGAAGATATTTTCATCTAAATTTACCCAAATATTGATCCTACAACAAAAATACTCAACAAATTCCAAAATTATCCAAGTTGATTTCAAATAAATTTATTAAAATTTGACAAAAACCGTGACAAAATCCAAAAAATCGAAGTTATTTTCATCTAAATTTACTCAATTGTAGATCCTACAACAAAAATACTCAAGAAAATCCAAAAAATCGAATTTGGTTTCAAATAAATTTATTAAAATTTGACACTTCCAACTAAAATTTTTTTCACAATCCACAAAATTGAAGTTATTTTCATTTAAATTTACTCAAATATAGATCCTACAACAAAAATACTCAACAAAATCCAAAATAATTCAAGTTGATTTCAAATAAATTTATTAAAATTTGACACTTCCAACTAAAATTTTTTTCACAATCCTAAAAATTGAAGATATTTTCATCTAAATTTACCCAAATATTGATCCTACAACAAAAATACTCAACAAATTCCAAAATTATCCAAGTTGATTTCAAGTAAATTTATTAAAATTTGACAAAAATCGTGACAAAATCCAAAAAATCGAAGTTATTTTCATCTAAATTTACTCAATTGTAGATCCTACAACAAAAATACTCAAGAAAATCCAAAAAATCGAATTTGGTTTCAAATAAATTTATTAAAATTTGACACTTCCAACAAAAATTTTTTTTCACAATCCTAAAAATTGAAGATATTTTCATCTAAATTTACCCAAATATTGATCCTACAACAAAAATACTCAACAAATTCCAAAATTATCCAAGTTGATTTCGAATAAATTTATTAAAATTTGACAAAAATCGTGACACAATCCAAAAAATCGAAGTTATTTTCATCTAAATTTACTCAATTGTAGATCCTACAACAAAAATACTCAAGAAAATCCAAAAAATCGAAGTTGATTTCAAATAAATTTATTAAAATTTGACACTTCCAACTAAATTTTTTTTCACAATCCTAAAAATTGAAGATATTTTCATCTAAATTTACCCAAATATTGATCCTACAACAAAAATACTCAACAAATTCCAAAATTATCCAAGTTGATTTCAAATAAATTTATTAAAATTTGACAAAAACCGTGACAAAATCCAAAAAATCGAAGTTATTTTCATCTAAATTTACTCGATTGTAGATCCTACAACAAAAATACTCAAGGAAATCCAAAAAATCGAAGTTGGTTTAAAATAAATTTATTAAAATTTGACACTTCCAACTAAATTTTTTTTCACAATCCAAAAAATTGTCCGTATTTTCATCTAAATTTACTCAAATATAGATCCTACAACAAAAATACTCAACAAAATCCAAAATAATTCAAGTTGATTTCAAATAAATTTATTAAAATTTGACACTTCCAACTAAAATTTTTTTCACAATCCTAAAAATTGAAGATATTTTCATCTAAATTTACCCAAATATTGATCCTACAACAAAAATACTCAACAAATTCCAAAATTATCCAAGTTGATTTCAAATAAATTTATTAAAATTGGACAAAAATCGTGACAAAATCCAAAAAATCGAAGTTATTTTCATCTAAATTTACTCAATTGTAGATCCTACAACAAAAATACTCAAGAAAATCCAAAAAATCGAATTTGGTTTCAAATAAATTTATTAAAATTTGACACTTCCAACTAAAATTTTTTTCACAATCCACAAAATTGAAGTTATTTTCATCTAAGTTTACTCAAATATAGATCCTACAACAAAAATACTCAACAAAATCCAAAATAATTCAAGTTGATTTCAAATAAATTTATTAAAATTTGACACTTCCAACTAAAAATTTTTTCACAATCCTAAAAATTGAAGATATTTTCATCTAAATTTACTCAAATATAGATCCTACAACAAAAATACTCAACAAATTCCAAAATTATCCAAGTTGATTTCAAATAAATTTATTAAAATTTGACAAAAATCGTGACAAAATCAAAAAAATCGAAGTTATTTTCATCTAAATTTACTCAATTGTAGATCCTACAACAAAAATACTCAAGAAAATCCAAAAAATCGAATTTGGTTTCAAATAAATTTATTAAAATTTGACACTTCCAACTAAAACTTTTTTCACAATCCACAAAATTGAAGTTATTTTCATCTAAATTTACTCAAATATAGATCCTACAACAAAAATACTCAACAAAATCCAAAATAATTCAAGTTGATTTCAAATAAATTTATTAAAATTTGACACTTCCAACTAAAATTTTTTTCACAATCCTAAAAATTGAAGATATTTTCATCTAAATTTACCCAAATATTGATCCTACAACAAAAATACTCAACAAATTCCAAAATTATCCAAGTTGATTTCAAATAAATTTATTAAAATTTGACAAAAACCGTGACAAAATCCAAAAAATCGAAGTTATTTTCTTCTAAATTTACTCAATTGTAGATCCTACAACAAAAATACTCAAGAAAATCCAAAAAATCGAATTTGGTTTCAAATAAATTTATTAAAATTTGACACTTCCAACTAAAATTTTTTTCACAATCCACAAAATTGAAGTTATTTTCATCTAAATTTACTCAAATATAGATCCTACAACAAAAATACTCAACAAAATCCAAAATAATTCAAGTTGATTTCAAATAAATTTATTAAAATTTGACACTTCCAACTAAAATTTTTTTCACAATCCTAAAAATTGAAGATATTTTCATCTAAATTTACCCAAATATTGATCCTACAACAAATATACTCAACAAATTCCAAAATTATCCAAGTTGATTTCAAATAAATTTATTAAAATTTGACAAAAACCGTGACAAAATCCAAAAAATCGAAGTTATTTTCATCTAAATTTACTCAATTGTAGATCCTACAACAAAAATACTCAAGAAAATCCAAAAAATCGAATTTGGTTTCAAATAAATTTATTAAAATTTGACACTTCCAACAAAATTTTTTTTCACAATCCACAAAATTGAAGTTATTTTCATCTAAATTTACTCTATTATAGATCCTACAACAAAAATACTCAACAAAATCCAAAATAATTCAAGTTGATTTCAAATAAATTTATTAAAATTTGACACTTCCAACTAAAATTTTTTTCACAATCCTAAAAATTGAAGATATTTTCATCTAAATTTACCCAAATATTGATCCTACAACAAAAATACTCAACAAATTCCAAAAGTATCCAAGTTGATTTCAAATAAATTTATTAAAATTGGAACAAAACCGTGACAAAATCCAAAAAATCGAAGTTATTTTCATCTAAATTTACTCAATTGTAGATCCTACAACAAAAATACTCAAGAAAATCCAAAAAATCGAATTTGGTTTCAAATAAATTTATTAAAATTTGACACTTCCAACTAAAACTTTTTTCACAATCCACAAAATCGAAGTTATTTTCATCTAAATTTACTCAAATGTAGATCCTACAACAAAAATACTCAACAAAATCCAAAATAATTCAAGTTGATTTCAAATAAATTTATTAAAATTTGACACTTCCAACTAAAATTTTTTTCACAATCCTAAAAATTGAAGATATTTTCATCTAAATTTACTCAAATATAGATCCTACAACAAAAATACTTAACAAATTCCAAAATTATCCAAGTTGATTTCAAATAAATTTATTAAAATTTGACCAAAATCGTGACAAAATCCAAAAAATCGATGTTATTTTCATCTAAATTTACTCAATTGTAGATCCTACAACAAAAATACTCAAGAAAATCCAAAAAATCGAAGTTGGTTTCAAATAAATTTATTAAAATTTGACACTTCCAACAAAATTTTTTTTCACAATCCACAAAATTGAAGTTATTTTCATCTAAATTTACTCTATTATAGATCCTACAACAAAAATACTCAACAAAATCCAAAATAATTCAAGTTGATTTCAAATAAATTTATTAAAATTTGACACTTCCAACTAAAATTTTTTTCACAGTCCTAAAAATTGAAGATATTTTCATCTAAATTTACCCAAATATTGATCCTACAACAAAAATACTCAACAAATTCCAAAATTATCCAAGTTGATTTCAAATAAATTTATTAAAATTGGACAAAAACCGTGACAAAATCCAAAAAATCGAAGTTATTTTCATCTAAATTTACTCAATTGTAGATCCTACAACAAAAATACTCAAGTAAATCCAAAAAATCGAATTTGGTTTCAAATAAATTTATTAAAATTTGACACTTCCAACTAAAACTTTTTTCACAATCCACAAAATAGAAGTTATTTTCATCTAAATTTACTCAAATGTAGATCCTACAACAAAAATACTCAACAAAATCCAAAATAATTCAAGTTGATTTCAAATAAATTTATTAAAATTTGACACTTCCAACTAAAATTTTTTTCACAATCCTAAAAATTGAAGATATTTTCATCTAAATTTACTCAAATATAGATCCTACAACAAAAATACTTAACAAATTCCAAAATTATCCAAGTTGATTTCAAATAAATTTATTAAAATTTGACCAAAATCGTGACAAAATCCAAAAAATCGAAGTTATTTTCATCTAAATTTACTCAATTGTAGATCCTACAACAAAAATACTCAAGAAAATCCAAAAAATCGAATTTGGTTTCAAATAAATTTATTAAAATTTGACACTTCCAACAAAAATTTTTTTTCACAATCCTAAAAATTGAAGATATTTTCATCTAAATTTACCCAAATATTGATCCTACAACAAAAATACTCAACAAAATCCAAAATAATTCAAGTTGATTTCAAATAAATTTATTAAAATTTGACACTTCCAACTAAATTTTTTTTCACAATCCTAAAAATTGAAGATATTTTCATCTAAATTTACCCAAATATTGATCCTACAACAAAAATACTCAACAAATTCCAAAATTATCCAAGTTGATTTCAAATAAATTTATTAAAATTTGACAAAAACCGTGACAAAATCAAAAAAATCGAAGTTATTTTCATCTAAATTTACTCGATTGTAGATCCTACAACAAAAATACTCAAGAAAATCCAAAAAATCGAAGTTGGTTTAAAATAAATTTATTAAAATTTGACACTTCCAACTAAATTTTTTTTCACAATCCAAAAAATTGTCCGTATTTTCATCTAAATTTACTCAAATATAGATCCTACAACAAAAATACTCAACAAAATCCAAAATAATTCAAGTTGATTTCAAATAAATTTATTAAAATTTGACACTTCCAACTAAAATTTTTTTCACAATCCTAAAAATTGAAGATATTTTCATCTAAATTTACCCAAATATTGATCCTACAACAAAAATACTCAACAAATTCCAAAATTATCCAAGTTGATTTCAAATAAATTTATTAAAATTGGACAAAAATCGTGACAAAATCCAAAAAATCGAAGTTATTTTCATCTAAATTTACTCAATTGTAGATCCTACAACAAAAATACTCAAGAAAATCCAAAAAATCGAATTTGGTTTCAAATAAATTTATTAAAATTTGACACTTCCAACTAAAATTTTTTTCACAATCCACAAAATTGAAGTTATTTTCATCTAAGTTTACTCAAATATAGATCCTACAACAAAAATACTCAACAAAATCCAAAATAATTCAAGTTGATTTCAAATAAATTTATTAAAATTTGACACTTCCAACTAAAAATTTTTTCACAATCCTAAAAATTGAAGATATTTTCATCTAAATTTACTCAAATATAGATCCTACAACAGAAATACTCAACAAATTCCAAAATTATCCAAGTTGATTTCAAATAAATTTATTAAAATTTGACAAAAATCGTGACAAAATCCAAAAAATCGAAGTTATTTTCATCTAAATTTACTCAATTGTAGATCCTACAACAAAAATACTCAAGAAAATCCAAAAAATCGAATTTGGTTTCAAATAAATTTATTAAAATTTGACACTTCCAACAAAATTTTTTTTCACAATCCACAAAATTGAAGTTATTTTCATCTAAATTTACTCTATTATAGATCCTACAACAAAAATACTCAACAAAATCCAAAATAATTCAAGTTGATTTCAAATAAATTTATTAAAATTTGACACTTCCAACTAAAATTTTTTTCACAATCCTAAAAATTGAAGATATTTTCATCTAAATTTACCCAAATATTGATCGTACAACAAAAATACTCAACAAATTCCAAAATTATCCAAGTTGATTTCAAATAAATTTATTAAAATTGGACAAAAACCGTGACAAAATCCAAAAAATCGAAGTTATTTTCATCTAAATTTACTCAATTGTAGATCCTACAACAAAAATACTCAAGAAAATCCAAAAAATCGAATTTGGTTTCAAATAAATTTATTAAAATTTGACACTTCCAACTAAAACTTTTTTCACAATCCACAAAATAGAAGTTATTTTCATCTAAATTTACTCAAATGTAGATCCTACAACAAAAATACTCAACAAAATCCAAAATAATTCAAGTTGATTTCAAATAAATTTATTAAAATTTGACACTTCCAACTAAAATTTTTTTCACAATCCTAAAAATTGAAGATATTTTCATCTAAATTTACTCAAATATAGATCCTACAACAAAAATACTTAACAAATTCCAAAATTATCCAAGTTGATTTCAAATAAATTTATTAAAATTTGACCAAAATCGTGACAAAATCCAAAAAATCGATGTTATTTTCATCTAAATTTACTCAATTGTAGATCCTACAACAAAAATACTCAAGAAAATCCAAAAAATCGAAGTTGGTTTCAAATAAATTTATTAAAATTTGACACTTCCAACTAAAATTTTTTTCACAATCCACAAAATTGAAGTTATTTTCATCTAAATTTACTCAAATATAGATCCTACAACAAAAATACTCAACAAAATCCAAAATAATTCAAGTTGATTTCAAATAAATTTATTAAAATTTGACACTTCCAACTAAAATTTTTTTCACAATCCTAAAAATTGAAGATATTTTCATCTAAATTTACCCAAATATTGATCCTACAACAAATATACTCAACAAATTCCAAAATTATCCAAGTTGATTTCAAATAAATTTATTAAAATTTGACAAAAACCGTGACAAAATCCAAAAAATCGAAGTTATTTTCATCTAAATTTACTCAATTGTAGATCCTACAACAAAAATACTCAAGAAAATCCAAAAAATCGAATTTGGTTTCAAATAAATTTATTAAAATTTGACACTTCCAACAAAATTTTTTTTTACAATCCACAAAATTGAAGTTATTTTCATCTAAATTTACTCTATTATAGATCCTACAACAAAAATACTCAACAAAATCCAAAATAATTCAAGTTGATTTCAAATAAATTTATTAAAATTTGACACTTCCAACTAAAATTTTTTTCACAATCCTAAAAATTGAAGATATTTTCATCTAAATTTACCCAAATATTGATCCTACAACAAAAATACTCAACAAATTCCAAAATTATCCAAGTTGATTTCAAATAAATTTATTAAAATTGGAACAAAACCGTGACAAAATCCAAAAAATCGAAGTTATTTTCATCTAAATTTACTCAATTGTAGATCCTACAACAAAAATACTCAAGAAAATCCAAAAAATCGAATTTGGTTTCAAATAAATTTATTAAAATTTGACACTTCCAACTAAAACTTTTTTCACAATCCACAAAATCGAAGTTATTTTCATCTAAATTTACTCAAATGTAGATCCTACAACAAAAATACTCAACAAAATCCAAAATAATTCAAGTTGATTTCAAATAAATTTATTAAAATTTGACACTTCCAACTAAAATTTTTTTCACAATCCTAAAAATTGAAGATATTTTCATCTAAATTTACTCAAATATAGATCCTACAACAAAAATACTTAACAAATTCCAAAATTATCCAAGTTGATTTCAAATAAATTTATTAAAATTTGACCAAAATCGTGACAAAATCCAAAAAATCGATGTTATTTTCATCTAAATTTACTCAATTGTAGATCCTACAACAAAAATACTCAAGAAAATCCAAAAAATCGAAGTTGGTTTCAAATAAATTTATTAAAATTTGACACTTCCAACAAAATTTTTTTTCACAATCCACAAAATTGAAGTTATTTTCATCTAAATTTACTCTATTATAGATCCTACAACAAAAATACTCAACAAAATCCAAAATAATTCAAGTTGATTTCAAATAAATTTATTAAAATTTGACACTTCCAACTAAAATTTTTTTCACAGTCCTAAAAATTGAAGATATTTTCATCTAAATTTACCCAAATATTGATCCTACAACAAAAATACTCAACAAATTCCAAAATTATCCAAGTTGATTTCAAATAAATTTATTAAAATTGGACAAAAACCGTGACAAAATCCAAAAAATCGAAGTTATTTTCATCTAAATTTACTCAATTGTAGATCCTACAACAAAAATACTCAAGAAAATCCAAAAAATCGAATTTGGTTTCAAATAAATTTATTAAAATTTGACACTTCCAACTAAAACTTTTTTCACAATCCACAAAATAGAAGTTATTTTCATCTAAATTTACTCAAATGTAGATCCTACAACAAAAATACTCAACAAAATCCAAAATAATTCAAGTTGATTTCAAATAAATTTATTAAAATTTGACACTTCCAACTAAAATTTTTTTCACAATCCTAAAAATTGAAGATATTTTCATCTAAATTTACTCAAATATAGATCCTACAACAAAAATACTTAACAAATTCCAAAATTATCCAAGTTGATTTCAAATAAATTTATTAAAATTTGACCAAAATCGTGACAAAATCCAAAAAATCGAAGTTATTTTCATCTAAATTTACTCAATTGTAGATCCTACAACAAAAATACTCAAGAAAATCCAAAAAATCGAATTTGGTTTCAAATAAATTTATTAAAATTTGACACTTCCAACAAAAATTTTTTTTCACAATCCTAAAAATTGAAGATATTTTCATCTAAATTTACCCAAATATTGATCCTACAACAAAAATACTCAACAAAATCCAAAATAATTCAAGTTGATTTCAAATAAATTTATTAAAATTTGACACTTCCAACTAAATTTTTTTTCACAATCCTAAAAATTGAAGATATTTTCATCTAAATTTACCCAAATATTGATCCTACAACAAAAATACTCAACAAATTCCAAAATTATCCAAGTTGATTTCAAATAAATTTATTAAAATTTGACAAAAACCGTGACAAAATCAAAAAAATCGAAGTTATTTTCATCTAAATTTACTCGATTGTAGATCCTACAACAAAAATACTCAAGAAAATCCAAAAAATCGAAGTTGGTTTAAAATAAATTTATTAAAATTTGACACTTCCAACTAAATTTTTTTTCACAATCCAAAAAATTGTCCGTATTTTCATCTAAATTTACTCAAATATAGATCCTACAACAAAAATACTCAACAAAATCCAAAATAATTCAAGTTGATTTCAAATAAATTTATTAAAATTTGACACTTCCAACTAAAATTTTTTTCACAATCCTAAAAATTGAAGATATTTTCATCTAAATTTACCCAAATATTGATCCTACAACAAAAATACTCAACAAATTCCAAAATTATCCAAGTTGATTTCAAATAAATTTATTAAAATTGGACAAAAATCGTGACAAAATCCAAAAAATCGAAGTTATTTTCATCTAAATTTACTCAATTGTAGATCCTACAACAAAAATACTCAAGAAAATCCAAAAAATCGAATTTGGTTTCAAATAAATTTATTAAAATTTGACACTTCCAACTAAAATTTTTTTCACAATCCACAAAATTGAAGTTATTTTCATCTAAGTTTACTCAAATATAGATCCTACAACAAAAATACTCAACAAAATCCAAAATAATTCAAGTTGATTTCAAATAAATTTATTAAAATTTGACACTTCCAACTAAAAATTTTTTCACAATCCTAAAAATTGAAGATATTTTCATCTAAATTTACTCAAATATAGATCCTACAACAGAAATACTCAACAAATTCCAAAATTATCCAAGTTGATTTCAAATAAATTTATTAAAATTTGACCAAAATCGTGACAAAATCCAAAAAATCGAAGTTATTTTCATCTAAATTTACTCAATTGTAGATCCTACAACAAAAATACTCAAGAAAATCCAAAAAATCGAAGTTGGTTTCAAATAAATTTATTAAAATTTGACACTTCCAACTAAATTTTTTTTCACAATCCAAAAAATTGTCGTTATTTTCATCTAAATTTACTCAAATATAGATCCTACAACAAAAATACTCAACAAAATCAAAAATAATTCAAGTTGATTTCAAATAAATTTATTAAAATTTGACACTTCCAACTAAAATTTTTTTCACAATCCTAAAAATTGAAGATATTTTCATCTAAATTTACCCAAATATTGATCGTACAACAAAAATACTCAACAAATTCCAAAATTATCCAAGTTGATTTCAAATAAATTTATTAAAATTGGACAAAAACCGTGACAAAATCCAAAAAATCGAAGTTATTTTCATCTAAATTTACTCAATTGTAGATCCTACAACAAAAATACTCAAGAAAATCCAAAAAATCGAATTTGGTTTCAAATAAATTTATTAAAATTTGACACTTCCAACTAAAACTTTTTTCACAATCCACAAAATAGAAGTTATTTTCATCTAAATTTACTCAAATGTAGATCCTACAACAAAAATACTCAACAAAATCCAAAATAATTCAAGTTGATTTCAAATAAATTTATTAAAATTTGACACTTCCAACTAAAATTTTTTTCACAATCCTAAAAATTGAAGATATTTTCATCTAAATTTACTCAAATATAGATCCTACAACAAAAATACTTAACAAATTCCAAAATTATCCAAGTTGATTTCAAATAAATTTATTAAAATTTGACCAAAATCGTGACAAAATCCAAAAAATCGATGTTATTTTCATCTAAATTTACTCAATTGTAGATCCTACAACAAAAATACTCAAGAAAATCCAAAAAATCGAAGTTGGTTTCAAATAAATTTATTAAAATTTGACACTTCCAACAAAATTTTTTTTCACAATCCACAAAATTGAAGTTATTTTCATCTAAATTTACTCTATTATAGATCCTACAACAAAAATACTCAACAAAATCCAAAATAATTCAAGTTGATTTCAAATAAATTTATTAAAATTTGACACTTCCAACTAAAATTTTTTTCACAATCCTAAAAATTGAAGATATTTTCATCTAAATTTACCCAAATATTGATCCTACAACAAAAATACTCAACAAATTCCAAAATTATCCAAGTTGATTTCAAATAAATTTATTAAAATTGGACAAAAACCGTGACAAAATCCAAAAAATCGAAGTTATTTTCATCTAAATTTACTCAATTGTAGATCCTACAACAAAAATACTCAAGAAAATCCCAAAAAACGAATTTGGTTTCAAATAAATTTATTAAAATTTGACACTTCCAACTAAAACTTTTTTCACAATCCACAAAATAGAAGTTATTTTCATCTAAATTTACTCAAATGTAGATCCTACAACAAAAATACTCAACAAAATCCAAAATAATTCAAGTTGATTTCAAATAAATTTATTAAAATTTGACACTTCCAACTAAAATTTTTTTCACAATCCTAAAAATTGAAGATATTTTCATCTAAATTTACTCAAATATAGATCCTACAACAAAAATACTTAACAAATTCCAAAATTATCCAAGTTGATTTCAAATAAATTTATTAAAATTTGACCAAAATCGTGACAAAATCCAAAAAATCGATGTTATTTTCATCTAAATTTACTCAATTGTAGATCCTACAACAAAAATACTCAAGAAAATCCAAAAAATCGAAGTTGGTTTCAAATAAATTTATTAAAATTTGACACTTCCAACTAAAATTTTTTTCACAATCCTAAAAATTGAAGATATTTTCATCTAAATTTACTCAAATATAGATCCTACAACAAAAATACTCAACAAATTCCAAAATTATCCAAGTTGATTTCAAATAAATTTATTAAAATTAGACAAAAATCGTGACAAAATCCAAAAAATCGAAGTTATTTTCATCTAAATTTACTCAATTGTAGATCCTACAACAAAAATACTCAAGAAAATCCAAAAAATCGAATTTGGTTTCAAATAAATTTATTAAAATTTGACACTTCCAACAAAAATTTTTTTTCACAATCCTAAAAATTGAAGATATTTTCATCTAAATTTACCCAAATATTGATCCTACAACAAAAATACTCAACAAAATCCAAAATAATTCAAGTTGATTTCAAATAAATTTATTAAAATTTGACACTTCCAACTAAATTTTTTTTCACAATCCTAAAAATTGAAGATATTTTCATCTAAATTTACCCAAATATTGATCCTACAACAAAAATACTCAACAAATTCCAAAATTATCCAAGTTGATTTCAAATAAATTTATTAAAATTTGACAAAAACCGTGACAAAATCAAAAAAATCGAAGTTATTTTCATCTAAATTTACTCGATTGTAGATCCTACAACAAAAATACTCAAGAAAATCCAAAAAATCGAAGTTGGTTTAAAATAAATTTATTAAAATTTGACACTTCCAACTAAATTTTTTTTCACAATCCAAAAAATTGTCCGTATTTTCATCTAAATTTACTCAAATATAGATCCTACAACAAAAATACTCAACAAAATCCAAAATAATTCAAGTTGATTTCAAATAAATTTATTAAAATTTGACACTTCCAACTAAAATTTTTTTCACAATCCTAAAAATTGAAGATATTTTCATCTAAATTTACCCAAATATTGATCCTACAACAAAAATACTCATCAAATTCCAAAATTATCCAAGTTGATATCAAATAAATTTATTAAAATTTGACAAAAACCGTGACAAAATCCAAAAAATCGAAGTTATTTTCATCTAAATTTACTCAATTGTAGATCCTACAACAAAAATACTCAAGAAAATCCAAAAAATCGAATTTGGTTTCAAATAAATTTATTAAAATTTGACACTTCCAACTAAAACTTTTTTCACAATCCACAAAATAGAAGTTATTTTCATCTAAATTTACTCAAATGTAGATCCTACAACAAAAATACTCAACAAAATCCAAAATAATTCAAGTTGATTTCAAATAAATTTATTAAAATTTGACACTTCCAACTAAAATTTTTTTCACAATCCTAAAAATTGAAGATATTTTCATCTAAATTTACCCAAATATTGATCCTACAACAAAAATACTCAACAAATTCCAAAATTATCCAAGTTGATTTCAAATAAATTTATTAAAATTTGACAAAAACCGTGACAAAATCCAAAAAATCGAAGTTATTTTCATCTAAATTTACTCAATTGTAGATCCTACAACAAAAATACTCAAGAAAATCCAAAAAATCGAATTTGGTTTCAAATAAATTTATTAAAATTTGACACTTCCAACAAAATTTTTTTTCACAATCCACAAAATTGAAGTTATTTTCATCTAAATTTACTCTATTATAGATCCTACAACAAAAATACTCAACAAAATCCAAAATAATTCAAGTTGATTTCAAATAAATTTATTAAAATTTGACACTTCCAACTAAAATTTTTTTCACAATCCTAAAAATTGAAGATATTTTCATCTAAATTTACCCAAATATTGATTCTACAACAAAAATACTCAACAAATTCCAAAATTATCCAAGTTGATTTCAAATAAATTTATTAAAATTGGACAAAAACCGTGACAAAATCCAAAAAATCGAAGTTATTTTCATCTAAATTTACTCAATTGTAGATCCTACAACAAAAATACTCAAGAAAATCCAAAAAATCGAATTTGGTTTCAAATAAATTTATTAAAATTTGACACTTCCAACTAAAACTTTTTTCACAATCCACAAAATAGAAGTTATTTTCATCTAAATTTACTCAAATGTAGATCCTACAACAAAAATACTCAACAAAATCCAAAATAATTCAAGTTGATTTCAAATAAATTTATTAAAATTTGACACTTCCAACTAAAATTTTTTTCACAATCCTAAAAATTGAAGATATTTTCATCTAAATTTACTCAAATATAGATCCTACAACAAAAATACTCAACAAATTCCAAAATTATCCAAGTTGATTTCAAATAAATTTATTAAAATTTGACAAAAATCGTGACAAAATCCAAAAAATCGAAGTTATTTTCATCTAAATTTACTCAATTGTAGATCCTACAACAAAAATACTCAAGAAAATCCAAAAAATCGAATTTGGTTTCAAATAAATTTATTAAAATTTGACACTTCCAACTAAAACTTTTTTCACAATCCACAAAATTGAAGTTATTTTCATTTAAATTTACTCAAATATAGATCCTACAACAAAAATACTCAACAAAATCCAAAATAATTCAAGTTGATTTCAAATAAATTTATTAAAATTTGACACTTCCAACTAAAATTTTTTTCACAATCCTAAAAATTGAAGATATTTTCATCTAAATTTACCCAAATATTGATCCTACAACAAAAATACTCAACAAATTCCAAAATTATCCAAGTTGATTTCAAATAAATTTATTAAAATTTGACAAAACTCGTGACAAAATCCAAAAAATCGAAGTTATTTTCATCTAAATTTACTCAATTGTAGATCCTACAACAAAAATACTCAAGAAAATCCAAAAAATCGAAGTTGGTTTAAAATAAATTTATTAAAATTTGACACTTCCAACAAAAATTTTTTTTCACAATCCTAAAAATTGAAGATATTTTCATCTAAATTTACCCAAATATTGATCCTACAACAAAAATACTCAACAAAATCCAAAATAATTCAAGTTGATTTCAAATAAATTTATTAAAATTTGACACTTCCAACTAAATTTTTTTTCACAATCCTAAAAATTGAAGATATTTTCATCTAAATTTACCCAAATATTGATCCTACAACAAAAATACTCAACAAATTCCAAAATTATCCAAGTTGATTTCAAATAAATTTATTAAAATTTGACAAAAACCGTGACAAAATCCAAAAAATCGAAGTTATTTTCATCTAAATTTACTCGATTGTAGATCCTACAACAAAAATACTCAAGAAAATCCAAAAAATCGAAGTTGGTTTAAAATAAATTTATTAAAATTTGACACTTCCAACTAAATTTTTTTTCACAATCCAAAAAATTGTCCGTATTTTCATCTAAATTTACTCAAATATAGATCCTACAACAAAAATACTCAACAAAATCCAAAATAATTCAAGTTGATTTCAAATAAATTTATTAAAATTTGACACTTCCAACTAAAATTTTTTTCACAATCCTAAAAATTGAAGATATTTTCATCTAAATTTACCCAAATATTGATCCTACAACAAAAATACTCAACAAATTCCAAAATTATCCAAGTTGATTTCAAATAAATTTATTAAAATTGGACAAAAATCGTGACAAAATCCAAAAAATCGAAGTTATTTTCATCTAAATTTACTCAATTGTAGATCCTACAACAAAAATACTCAAGAAAATCCAAAAAATCGAATTTGGTTTCAAATAAATTTATTAAAATTTGACACTTCCAACTAAAATTTTTTTCACAATCCACAAAATTGAAGTTATTTTCATCTAAGTTTACTCAAATATAGATCCTACAACAAAAATACTCAACAAAATCCAAAATAATTCAAGTTGATTTCAAATAAATTTATTAAAATTTGACACTTCCAACTAAAAATTTTTTCACAATCCTAAAAATTGAAGATATTTTCATCTAAATTTACTCAAATATAGATCCTACAACAAAAATACTCAACAAATTCCAAAATTATCCAAGTTGATTTCAAATACATTTATTAAAATTTGACCAAAATCGTGACAAAATCCAAAAAATCGAAGTTATTTTCATCTAAATTTACTCAATTGTAAATCCTACAACAAAAATACTCAAGAAAATCCAAAAAATCGAAGTTGGTTTCAAATAAATTTATTAAAATTTGACACTTCCAACTAAATTTTTTTTCACAATCCAAAAAATTGTCGTTATTTTCATCTAAATTTACTCAAATATAGATCCTACAACAAAAATACTCAACAAAATCAAAAATAATTCAAGTTGATTTCAAATAAATTTATTAAAATTTGACACTTCCAACTAAAATTTTTTTCACAATCCTAAAAATTGAAGATATTTTCATCTAAATTTACTCAAATATAGATCCTGCAACAAAAATACTCAACAAATTCCAAAATTATCCAAGTTGATTTCAAATAAATTTATTAAAATTTGACAAAAATCGTGACAAAATCAAAAAAATCGAAGTTATTTTCATCTAAATTTACTCAATTGTAGATCCTACAACAAAAATACTCAAGAAAATCCAAAAAATCGAATTTGGTTTCAAATAAATTTATTAAAATTTGACACTTCCAACTAAAACTTTTTTCACAATCCACAAAATTGAAGTTATTTTCATCTAAATTTACTCAAATATAGATCCTACAACAAAAATACTCAACAAAATCCAAAATAATTCAAGTTGATTTCAAATAAATTTATTAAAATTTGACACTTCCAACTAAAATTTTTTTCACAATCCTAAAAATTGAAGATATTTTCATCTAAATTTACCCAAATATTGATCCTACAACAAAAATACTCAACAAATTCCAAAATTATCCAAGTTGATTTCAAATAAATTTATTAAAATTTGACAAAAACCGTGACAAAATCCAAAAAATCGAAGTTATTTTCTTCTAAATTTACTCAATTGTAGATCCTACAACAAAAATACTCAAGAAAATCCAAAAAATCGAATTTGGTTTCAAATAAATTTATTAAAATTTGACACTTCCAACTAAAATTTTTTTCACAATCCACAAAATTGAAGTTATTTTCATCTAAATTTACTCAAATATAGATCCTACAACAAAAATACTCAACAAAATCCAAAATAATTCAAGTTGATTTCAAATAAATTTATTAAAATTTGACACTTCCAACTAAAATTTTTTTCACAATCCTAAAAATTGAAGATATTTTCATCTAAATTTACTCAAATATAGATCCTACAACAAAAATACTCAACAAATTCCAAAATTATCCAAGTTGATTTCAAATAAATTTATTAAAATTTGACCAAAATCGTGACAAAATCCAAAAAATCGATGTTATTTTCATCTAAATTTACTCAATTGTAGATCCTACAACAAAAATACTCAAGAAAATCCAAAAAATCGAAGTTGGTTTCAAATAAATTTATTAAAATTTGACACTTCCAACTAAATTTTTTTTCACAATCCAAAAAATTGTCGTTATTTTCATCTAAATTTACTCAAATATAGATCCTACAACAAAAATACTCAACAAAATCAAAAATAATTCAAGTTGATTTCAAATAAATTTATTAAAATTTGACACTTCCAACTAAAATTTTTTTCACAATCCTAAAAATTGAAGATATTTTCATCTAAATTTACCCAAATATTGATCCTACAACAAAAATACTCAACAAATTCCAAAATTATCCAAGTTGATTTCAAATAAATTTATTAAAATTTGACAAAAACCGTGACAAAATCCAAAAAATCGAAGTTATTTTCATCTAAATTTACTCAATTGTAGATCCTACAACAAAAATACTCAAGAAAATCCAAAAAATCGAATTTGGTTTCAAATAAATTTATTAAAATTTGACACTTCCAACAAAATTTTTTTTCACAATCCACAAAATTGAAGTTATTTTCATCTAAATTTACTCTATTATAGATCCTACAACAAAAATACTCAACAAAATCCAAAATAATTCAAGTTGATTTCAAATAAATTTATTAAAATTTGACACTTCCAACTAAAATTTTTTTCACAATCCTAAAAATTGAAGATATTTTCATCTAAATTTACCCAAATATTGATTCTACAACAAAAATACTCAACAAATTCCAAAATTATCCAAGTTGATTTCAAATAAATTTATTAAAATTGGACAAAAACCGTGACAAAATCCAAAAAATCGAAGTTATTTTCATCTAAATTTACTCAATTGTAGATCCTACAACAAAAATACTCAAGAAAATCCAAAAAATCGAATTTGGTTTCAAATAAATTTATTAAAATTTGACACTTCCAACTAAAACTTTTTTCACAATCCACAAAATAGAAGTTATTTTCATCTAAATTTACTCAAATGTAGATCCTACAACAAAAATACTCAACAAAATCCAAAATAATTCAAGTTGATTTCAAATAAATTTATTAAAATTTGACACTTCCAACTAAAATTTTTTTCACAATCCTAAAAATTGAAGATATTTTCATCTAAATTTACTCAAATATAGATCCTACAACAAAAATACTCAACAAATTCCAAAATTATCCAAGTTGATTTCAAATAAATTTATTAAAATTTGACCAAAATCGTGACAAAATCCAAAAAATCGATGTTATTTTCATCTAAATTTACTCAATTGTAGATCCTACAACAAAAATACTCAAGAAAATCCAAAAAATCGAAGTTGGTTTCAAATAAATTTATTAAAATTTGACACTTCCAACTAAATTTTTTTTCACAATCCAAAAAATTGTCGTTATTTTCATCTAAATTTACTCAAATATAGATCCTACAACAAAAATACTCAACAAAATCAAAAATAATTCAAGTTGATTTCAAATAAATTTATTAAAATTTGACACTTCCAACTAAAATTTTTTTCACAATCCTAAAAATTGAAGATATTTTCATCTAAATTTACTCAAATATAGATCCTACAACAAAAATACTCAACAAAATCCAAAATTATCCAAGTTGATTTCAAATAAATTTATTAAAATTTGACAAAAATCGTGACAAAATCAAAAAAATCGAAGTTATTTTCATCTAAATTTACTCAATTGTAGATCCTACAACAAAAATACTCAAAAAAATCCAAAAAATCGAATTTGGTTTCAAATAAATTTATTAAAATTTGACACTTCCAACTAAAACTTTTTTCACAATCCACAAAATTGAAGTTAATTTCATTTAAATTTACTCAAATATAGATCCTACAACAAAAATACTCAACAAAATCCAAAATAATTCAAGTTGATTTCAAATAAATTTATTAAAATTTGACACTTCCAACTAAAATTTTTTTCACAATCCTAAAAATTGAAGATATTTTCATCTAAATTTACCCAAATATTGATCCTACAACAAAAATACTCAACAAATTCCAAAATTATCCAAGTTGATTTCAAATAAATTTATTAAAATTTGACAAAAACCGTGACAAAATCCAAAAAATCGAAGTTATTTTCATCTAAATTTACTCGATTGTAGATCCTACAACAAAAATACTCAAGAAAATCCAAAAAATCGAAGTTGGTTTAAAATAAATTTATTAAAATTTGACACTTCCAACTAAATTTTTTTTCACAATCCAAAAAATTGTCCGTATTTTCATCTAAATTTACTCAAATATAGATCCTACAACAAAAATACTCAACAAAATCCAAAATAATTCAAGTTGATTTCAAATAAATTTATTAAAATTTGACACTTCCAACTAAAATTTTTTTCACAATCCTAAAAATTGAAGATATTTTCATCTAAATTTACCCAAATATTGATCCTACAACAAAAATACTCAACAAATTCCAAAATTATCCAAGTTGATTTCAAATAAATTTATTAAAATTGGACAAAAATCGTGACAAAATCCAAAAAATCGAAGTTATTTTCATCTAAATTTACTCAATTGTAGATCCTACAACAAAAATACTCAAGAAAATCCAAAAAATCGAATTTGGTTTCAAATAAATTTATTAAAATTTGACACTTCCAACAAAAATTTTTTTTCACAATCCTAAAAATTGAAGATATTTTCATCTAAATTTACCCAAATATTGATCCTACAACAAAAATACTCAACAAAATCCAAAATAATTCAAGTTGATTTCAAATAAATTTATTAAAATTTGACACTTCCAACTAAATTTTTTTTCACAATCCTAAAAATTGAAGATATTTTCATCTAAATTTACCCAAATATTGATCCTACAACAAAAATACTCAACAAATTCCAAAATTATCCAAGTTGATTTCAAATAAATTTATTAAAATTTGACAAAAACCGTGACAAAATCCAAAAAATCGAAGTTATTTTCATCTAAATTTACTCGATTGTAGATCCTACAACAAAAATACTCAAGAAAATCCAAAAAATCGAAGTTGGTTTAAAATAAATTTATTAAAATTTGACACTTCCAACTAAATTTTTTTTCACAATCCAAAAAATTGTCCGTATTTTCATCTAAATTTACTCAAATATAGATCCTACAACAAAAATACTCAACAAAATCCAAAATAATTCAAGTTGATTTCAAATAAATTTATTAAAATTTGACACTTCCAACTAAAATTTTTTTCACAATCCTAAAAATTGAAGATATTTTCATCTAAATTTACCCAAATATTGATCCTACAACAAAAATACTCAACAAATTCCAAAATTATCCAAGTTGATTTCAAATAAATTTATTAAAATTGGACAAAAATCGTGACAAAATCCAAAAAATCGAAGTTATTTTCATCTAAATTTACTCAATTGTAGATCCTACAACAAAAATACTCAAGAAAATCCAAAAAATCGAATTTGGTTTCAAATAAATTTATTAAAATTTGACACTTCCAACTAAAATTTTTTTCACAATCCACAAAATTGAAGTTATTTTCATCTAAGTTTACTCAAATATAGATCCTACAACAAAAATACTCAACAAAATCCAAAATAATTCAAGTTGATTTCAAATAAATTTATTAAAATTTGACACTTCCAACTAAAAATTTTTTCACAATCCTAAAAATTGAAGATATTTTCATCTAAATTTACTCAAATATAGATCCTACAACAAAAATACTCAACAAATTCCAAAATTATCCAAGTTGATTTCAAATAAATTTATTAAAATTTGACCAAAATCGTGACAAAATCCAAAAAATCGAAGTTATTTTCATCTAAATTTACTCAATTGTAGATCCTACAACAAAAATACTCAAGAAAATCCAAAAAATCGAAGTTGGTTTCAAATAAATTTATTAAAATTTGACACTTCCAACTAAATTTTTTTTCACAATCCAAAAAATTGTCGTTATTTTCATCTAAATTTACTCAAATATAGATCCTACAACAAAAATACTCAACAAAATCAAAAATAATTCAAGTTGATTTCAAATAAATTTATTAAAATTTGACACTTCCAACTAAAATTTTTTTCACAATCCTAAAAATTGAAGATATTTTCATCTAAATTTACCCAAATATTGATCCTACAACAAAAATACTCAACAAATTCCAAAATTATCCAAGTTGATTTCAAATAAATTTATTAAAATTTGACAAAAACCGTGACAAAATCCAAAAAATCGAAGTTATTTTCATCTAAATTTACTCAATTGTAGATCCTACAACAAAAATACTCAAGAAAATCCAAAAAATCGAATTTGGTTTCAAATAAATTTATTAAAATTTGACACTTCCAACAAAATTTTTTTTCACAATCCACAAAATTGAAGTTATTTTCATCTAAATTTACTCTATTATAGATCCTACAACAAAAATACTCAACAAAATCCAAAATAATTCAAGTTGATTTCAAATAAATTTATTAAAATTTGACACTTCCAACTAAAATTTTTTTCACAATCCTAAAAATTGAAGATATTTTCATCTAAATTTACCCAAATATTGATCCTACAACAAAAATACTCAACAAATTCCAAAATTATCCAAGTTGATTTCAAATAAATTTATTAAAATTGGACAAAAACCGTGACAAAATCCAAAAAATCGAAGTTATTTTCATCTAAATTTACTCAATTGTAGATCCTACAACAAAAATACTCAAGAAAATCCAAAAAATCGAATTTGGTTTCAAATAAATTTATTAAAATTTGACACTTCCAACTAAAACTTTTTTCACAATCCACAAAATAGAAGTTATTTTCATCTAAATTTACTCAAATGTAGATCCTACAACAAAAATACTCAACAAAATCCAAAATAATTCAAGTTGATTTCAAATAAATTTATTAAAATTTGACACTTCCAACTAAAATTTTTTTCACAATCCTAAAAATTGAAGATATTTTCATCTAAATTTACCCAAATATTGATCCTACAACAAAAATACTCAACAAATTCCAAAATTATCCAAGTTGATTTCAAGTAAATTTATTAAAATTTGACAAAAATCGTGACAAAATCCAAAAAATCGAAGTTATTTTCATCTAAATTTACTCAATTGTAGATCCTACAACAAAAATACTCAAGAAAATCCAAAAAATCGAATTTGGTTTCAAATAAATTTATTAAAATTTGACACTTCCAACAAAAATTTTTTTTCACAATCCTAAAAATTGAAGATATTTTCATCTAAATTTACCCAAATATTGATCCTACAACAAAAATACTCAACAAATTCCAAAATTATCCACGTTGATTTCAAATAAATTTATTAAAATTTGTCAAAAATCGTGACAAAATCCAAAAAATCGAAGTTATTTTCATCTAAATTTACTCACTTGTAGATCCTACAACAAAAATACTCAAGAAAATCCAAAAAATCGAATTTGGTTTCAAATAAATTTATTAAAATTTGACACTTCCAACAAAATTTTTTTTCACAATCCACAAAATTGAAGTTATCTTTATCTAAATTTACTCAAATATAGATCCTACAACAAAAATACTCAACAAAATCCAAAATAATTCAAGTTGATTTCAAATAAATTTATTAAAATTTGACACTTCCAACTAAATTTTTTTTCACAATCCTAAAAATTGAAGATATTTTCATCTAAATTTACCCAAATATTGATCCTACAACAAAAATACTCAACAAATTCCAAAATTATCCAAGTTGATTTCAAATAAATTTATTAAAATTGGACAAAAATCGTGACAAAATCCAAAAAATCGAAGTTATTTTCATCTAAATTTACTCAATTGTAGATCCTACAACAAAAATACTCAAGAAAATCCAAAAAATCGAATTTGGTTTCAAATAAATTTATTAAAATTTGACACTTCCAACAAAAATTTTTTTTCACAATCCTAAAAATTGAAGATATTTTCATCTAAATTTACCCAAATATTGATCCTACAACAAAAATACTCAACAAAATCCAAAATAATTCAAGTTGATTTCAAATAAATTTATTAAAATTTGACACTTCCAACTAAATTTTTTTTCACAATCCTAAAAATTGAAGATATTTTCATCTAAATTTACCCAAATATTGATCCTACAACAAAAATACTCAACAAATTCCAAAATTATCCAAGTTGATTTCAAATAAATTTATTAAAATTTGACAAAAACCGTGACAAAATCCAAAAAATCGAAGTTATTTTCATCTAAATTTACTCGATTGTAGATCCTACAACAAAAATACTCAAGAAAATCCAAAAAATCGAAGTTGGTTTAAAATAAATTTATTAAAATTTGACACTTCCAACTAAATTTTTTTTCACAATCCAAAAAATTGTCCGTATTTTCATCTAAATTTACTCAAATATAGATCCTACAACAAAAATACTCAACAAAATCCAAAATAATTCAAGTTGATTTCAAATAAATTTATTAAAATTTGACACTTCCAACTAAAATTTTTTTCACAATCCTAAAAATTGAAGATATTTTCATCTAAATTTACCCAAATATTGATCCTACAACAAAAATACTCAACAAATTCCAAAATTATCCAAGTTGATTTCAAATAAATTTATTAAAATTTGACAAAAACCGTGACAAAATCCAAAAAATCGAAGTTATTTTCATCTAAATTTACTCGATTGTAGATCCTACAACAAAAATACTCAAGAAAATCCAAAAAATCGAAGTTGGTTTAAAATAAATTTATTAAAATTTGACACTTCCAACTAAATTTTTTTTCACAATCCAAAAAATTGTCCGTATTTTCATCTAAATTTACTCAAATATAGATCCTACAACAAAAATACTCAACAAAATCCAAAATAATTCAAGTTGATTTCAAATAAATTTATTAAAATTTGACACTTCCAACTAAAAATTTTTTCACAATCCTAAAAATTGAAGATATTTTCATCTAAATTTACCCAAATATTGATCCTACAACAAAAATACTCAACAAATTCCAAAATTATCCAAGTTGATTTCAAATAAATTTATTAAAATTGGACAAAAATCGTGACAAAATCCAAAAAATCGAAGTTATTTTCATCTAAATTTACTCAATTGTAGATCCTACAACAAAAATACTCAAGAAAATCCAAAAAATCGAATTTGGTTTCAAATAAATTTATTAAAATTTGACACTTCCAACTAAAATTTTTTTCACAATCCACAAAATTGAAGTTATTTTCATCTAAGTTTACTCAAATATAGATCCTACAACAAAAATACTCAACAAAATCCAAAATAATTCAAGTTGATTTCAAATAAATTTATTAAAATTTGACACTTCCAACTAAAAATTTTTTCACAATCCTAAAAATTGAAGATATTTTCATCTAAATTTACTCAAATATAGATCCTACAACAAAAATACTCAACAAATTCCAAAATTATCCAAGTTGATTTCAAATAAATTTATTAAAATTTGACCAAAATCGTGACAAAATCCAAAAAATCGAAGTTATTTTCATCTAAATTTACTCAATTGTAGATCCTACAACAAAAATACTCAAGAAAATCCAAAAAATCGAAGTTGGTTTCAAATAAATTTATTAAAATTTGACACTTCCAACTAAATTTTTTTTCACAATCCAAAAAATTGTCGTTATTTTCATCTAAATTTACTCAAATATAGATCCTACAACAAAAATACTCAACAAAATCAAAAATAATTCAAGTTGATTTCAAATAAATTTATTAAAATTTGACACTTCCAACTAAAATTTTTTTCACAATCCTAAAAATTGAAGATATTTTCATCTAAATTTACCCAAATATTGATCCTACAACAAAAATACTCAACAAATTCCAAAATTATCCAAGTTGATTTCAAATAAATTTATTAAAATTTGACAAAAACCGTGACAAAATCCAAAAAATCGAAGTTATTTTCATCTAAATTTACTCAATTGTAGATCCTACAACAAAAATACTCAAGAAAATCCAAAAAATCGAATTTGGTTTCAAATAAATTTATTAAAATTTGACACTTCCAACAAAATTTTTTTTCACAATCCACAAAATTGAAGTTATTTTCATCTAAATTTACTCTATTATAGATCCTACAACAAAAATACTCAACAAAATCCAAAATAATTCAAGTTGATTTCAAATAAATTTATTAAAATTTGACACTTCCAACTAAAATTTTTTTCACAATCCTAAAAATTGAAGATATTTTCATCTAAATTTACCCAAATATTGATCCTACAACAAAAATACTCAACAAATTCCAAAATTATCCAAGTTGATTTCAAATAAATTTATTAAAATTGGACAAAAACCGTGACAAAATCCAAAAAATCGAAGTTATTTTCATCTAAATTTACTCAATTGTAGATCCTACAACAAAAATACTCAAGAAAATCCAAAAAATCGAATTTGGTTTCAAATAAATTTATTAAAATTTGACACTTCCAACTAAAACTTTTTTCACAATCCACAAAATAGAAGTTATTTTCATCTAAATTTACTCAAATGTAGATCCTACAACAAAAATACTCAACAAAATCCAAAATAATTCAAGTTGATTTCAAATAAATTTATTAAAATTTGACACTTCCAACTAAAATTTTTTTCACAATCCTAAAAATTGAAGATATTTTCATCTAAATTTACCCAAATATTGATCCTACAACAAAAATACTCAACAAATTCCAAAATTATCCAAGTTGATTTCAAGTAAATTTATTAAAATTTGACAAAAATCGTGACAAAATCCAAAAAATCGAAGTTATTTTCATCTAAATTTACTCAATTGTAGATCCTACAACAAAAATACTCAAGAAAATCCAAAAAATCGAATTTGGTTTCAAATAAATTTATTAAAATTTGACACTTCCAACAAAAATTTTTTTTCACAATCCTAAAAATTGAAGATATTTTCATCTAAATTTACCCAAATATTGATCCTACAACAAAAATACTCAACAAATTCCAAAATTATCCACGTTGATTTCAAATAAATTTATTAAAATTTGTCAAAAATCGTGACAAAATCCAAAAAATCGAAGTTATTTTCATCTAAATTTACTCACTTGTAGATCCTACAACAAAAATACTCAAGAAAATCCAAAAAATCGAATTTGGTTTCAAATAAATTTATTAAAATTTGACACTTCCAACAAAATTTTTTTTCACAATCCACAAAATTGAAGTTATCTTTATCTAAATTTACTCAAATATAGATCCTACAACAAAAATACTCAACAAAATCCAAAATAATTCAAGTTGATTTCAAATAAATTTATTAAAATTTGACACTTCCAACTAAATTTTTTTTCACAATCCTAAAAATTGAAGATATTTTCATCTAAATTTACCCAAATATTGATCCTACAACAAAAATACTCAACAAATTCCAAAATTATCCAAGTTGATTTCAAATAAATTTATTAAAATTGGACAAAAATCGTGACAAAATCCAAAAAATCGAAGTTATTTTCATCTAAATTTACTCAATTGTAGATCCTACAACAAAAATACTCAAGAAAATCCAAAAAATCGAATTTGGTTTCAAATAAATTTATTAAAATTTGACACTTCCAACAAAAATTTTTTTTCACAATCCTAAAAATTGAAGATATTTTCATCTAAATTTACCCAAATATTGATCCTACAACAAAAATACTCAACAAAATCCAAAATAATTCAAGTTGATTTCAAATAAATTTATTAAAATTTGACACTTCCAACTAAATTTTTTTTCACAATCCTAAAAATTGAAGATATTTTCATCTAAATTTACCCAAATATTGATCCTACAACAAAAATACTCAACAAATTCCAAAATTATCCAAGTTGATTTCAAATAAATTTATTAAAATTTGACAAAAACCGTGACAAAATCCAAAAAATCGAAGTTATTTTCATCTAAATTTACTCGATTGTAGATCCTACAACAAAAATACTCAAGAAAATCCAAAAAATCGAAGTTGGTTTAAAATAAATTTATTAAAATTTGACACTTCCAACTAAATTTTTTTTCACAATCCAAAAAATTGTCCGTATTTTCATCTAAATTTACTCAAATATAGATCCTACAACAAAAATACTCAACAAAATCCAAAATAATTCAAGTTGATTTCAAATAAATTTATTAAAATTTGACACTTCCAACTAAAATTTTTTTCACAATCCTAAAAATTGAAGATATTTTCATCTAAATTTACCCAAATATTGATCCTACAACAAAAATACTCAACAAATTCCAAAATTATCCAAGTTGATTTCAAATAAATTTATTAAAATTGGACAAAAATCGTGACAAAATCCAAAAAATCGAAGTTATTTTCATCTAAATTTACTCAATTGTAGATCCTACAACAAAAATACTCAACAAAATCAAAAATAATTCAAGTTGATTTCAAATAAATTTATTAAAATTTGACACTTCCAACTAAAATTTTTTTCACAATCCTAAAAATTGAAGATATTTTCATCTAAATTTACTCAAATATAGATCCTACAACAAAAATACTCAACAAATTCCAAAATTATCCAAGTTGATTTCAAATAAATTTATTAAAATTTGACAAAAATCGTGACAAAATCAAAAAAATCGAAGTTATTTTCATCTAAATTTACTCAATTGTAGATCCTACAACAAAAATACTCAAAAAAATCCAAAAAATCGAATTTGGTTTCAAATAAATTTATTAAAATTTGACACTTCCAACTAAAACTTTTTTCACAATCCACAAAATTGAAGTTAATTTCATTTAAATTTACTCAAATATAGATCCTACAACAAAAATACTCAACAAAATCCAAAATAATTCAAGTTGATTTCAAATAAATTTATTAAAATTTGACACTTCCAACTAAAATTTTTTTCACAATCCTAAAAATTGAAGATATTTTCATCTAAATTTACCCAAATATTGATCCTACAACAAAAATACTCAACAAATTCCAAAATTATCCAAGTTGATTTCAAATAAATTTATTAAAATTGGACAAAAATCGTGACAAAATCCAAAAAATCGAAGTTATTTTCATCTAAATTTACTCAATTGTAGATCCTACAACAAAAATACTCAAGAAAATCCAAAAAATCGAATTTGGTTTCAAATAAATTTATTAAAATTTGACACTTCCAACAAAAATTTTTTTTCACAATCCTAAAAATTGAAGATATTTTCATCTAAATTTACCCAAATATTGATCCTACAACAAAAATACTCAACAAAATCCAAAATAATTCAAGTTGATTTCAAATAAATTTATTAAAATTTGACACTTCCAACTAAATTTTTTTTCACAATCCTAAAAATTGAAGATATTTTCATCTAAATTTACCCAAATATTGATCCTACAACAAAAATACTCAACAAATTCCAAAATTATCCAAGTTGATTTCAAATAAATTTATTAAAATTTGACAAAAACCGTGACAAAATCCAAAAAATCGAAGTTATTTTCATCTAAATTTACTCGATTGTAGATCCTACAACAAAAATACTCAAGAAAATCCAAAAAATCGAAGTTGGTTTAAAATAAATTTATTAAAATTTGACACTTCCAACTAAATTTTTTTTCACAATCCAAAAAATTGTCCGTATTTTCATCTAAATTTACTCAAATATAGATCCTACAACAAAAATACTCAACAAAATCCAAAATAATTCAAGTTGATTTCAAATAAATTTATTAAAATTTGACACTTCCAACTAAAATTTTTTTCACAATCCTAAAAATTGAAGATATTTTCATCTAAATTTACCCAAATATTGATCCTACAACAAAAATACTCAACAAATTCCAAAATTATCCAAGTTGATTTCAAATAAATTTATTAAAATTGGACAAAAATCGTGACAAAATCCAAAAAATCGAAGTTATTTTCATCTAAATTTACTCAATTGTAGATCCTACAACAAAAATACTCAAGAAAATCCAAAAAATCGAATTTGGTTTCAAATAAATTTATTAAAATTTGACACTTCCAACTAAAATTTTTTTCACAATCCACAAAATTGAAGTTATTTTCATCTAAGTTTACTCAAATATAGATCCTACAACAAAAATACTCAACAAAATCCAAAATAATTCAAGTTGATTTCAAATAAATTTATTAAAATTTGACACTTCCAACTAAAAATTTTTTCACAATCCTAAAAATTGAAGATATTTTCATCTAAATTTACTCAAATATAGATCCTACAACAAAAATACTCAACAAATTCCAAAATTATCCAAGTTGATTTCAAATAAATTTATTAAAATTTGACCAAAATCGTGACAAAATCCAAAAAATCGAAGTTATTTTCATCTAAATTTACTCAATTGTAGATCCTACAACAAAAATACTCAAGAAAATCCAAAAAATCGAAGTTGGTTTCAAATAAATTTATTAAAATTTGACACTTCCAACTAAATTTTTTTTCACAATCCAAAAAATTGTCGTTATTTTCATCTAAATTTACTCAAATATAGATCCTACAACAAAAATACTCAACAAAATCAAAAATAATTCAAGTTGATTTCAAATAAATTTATTAAAATTTGACACTTCCAACTAAAATTTTTTTCACAATCCTAAAAATTGAAGATATTTTCATCTAAATTTACCCAAATATTGATCCTACAACAAAAATACTCAACAAATTCCAAAATTATCCAAGTTGATTTCAAATAAATTTATTAAAATTTGACAAAAACCGTGACAAAATCCAAAAAATCGAAGTTATTTTCATCTAAATTTACTCAATTGTAGATCCTACAACAAAAATACTCAAGAAAATCCAAAAAATCGAATTTGGTTTCAAATAAATTTATTAAAATTTGACACTTCCAACAAAATTTTTTTTCACAATCCACAAAATTGAAGTTATTTTCATCTAAATTTACTCTATTATAGATCCTACAACAAAAATACTCAACAAAATCCAAAATAATTCAAGTTGATTTCAAATAAATTTATTAAAATTTGACACTTCCAACTAAAATTTTTTTCACAATCCTAAAAATTGAAGATATTTTCATCTAAATTTACCCAAATATTGATCCTACAACAAAAATACTCAACAAATTCCAAAATTATCCAAGTTGATTTCAAATAAATTTATTAAAATTGGACAAAAACCGTGACAAAATCCAAAAAATCGAAGTTATTTTCATCTAAATTTACTCAATTGTAGATCCTACAACAAAAATACTCAAGAAAATCCTAAAAATCGAATTTGGTTTCAAATAAATTTATTAAAATTTGACACTTCCAACTAAAACTTTTTTCACAATCCACAAAATAGAAGTTATTTTCATCTAAATTTACTCAAATGTAGATCCTACAACAAAAATACTCAACAAAATCCAAAATAATTCAAGTTGATTTCAAATAAATTTATTAAAATTTGACACTTCCAACTAAAATTTTTTTCACAATCCTAAAAATTGAAGATATTTTCATCTAAATTTACCCAAATATTGATCCTACAACAAAAATACTCAACAAATTCCAAAATTATCCAAGTTGATTTCAAGTAAATTTATTAAAATTTGACAAAAATCGTGACAAAATCCAAAAAATCGAAGTTATTTTCATCTAAATTTACTCAATTGTAGATCCTACAACAAAAATACTCAAGAAAATCCAAAAAATCGAATTTGGTTTCAAATAAATTTATTAAAATTTGACACTTCCAACAAAAATTTTTTTTCACAATCCTAAAAATTGAAGATATTTTCATCTAAATTTACCCAAATATTGATCCTACAACAAAAATACTCAACAAATTCCAAAATTATCCACGTTGATTTCAAATAAATTTATTAAAATTTGTCAAAAATCGTGACAAAATCCAAAAAATCGAAGTTATTTTCATCTAAATTTACTCACTTGTAGATCCTACAACAAAAATACTCAAGAAAATCCAAAAAATCGAATTTGGTTTCAAATAAATTTATTAAAATTTGACACTTCCAACAAATTTTTTTTTCACAATCCACAAAATTGAAGTTATCTTTATCTAAATTTACTCAAATATAGATCCTACAACAAAAATACTCAACAAAATCCAAAATAATTCAAGTTGATTTCAAATAAATTTATTAAAATTTGACACTTCCAACTAAATTTTTTTTCACAATCCTAAAAATTGAAGATATTTTCATCTAAATTTACCCAAATATTGATCCTACAACAAAAATACTCAACAAATTCCAAAATTATCCAAGTTGATTTCAAATAAATTTATTAAAATTGGACAAAAATCGTGACAAAATCCAAAAAATCGAAGTTATTTTCATCTAAATTTACTCAATTGTAGATCCTACAACAAAAATACTCAAGAAAATCCAAAAAATCGAATTTGGTTTCAAATAAATTTATTAAAATTTGACACTTCCAACAAAAATTTTTTTTCACAATCCTAAAAATTGAAGATATTTTCATCTAAATTTACCCAAATATTGATCCTACAACAAAAATACTCAACAAAATCCAAAATAATTCAAGTTGATTTCAAATAAATTTATTAAAATTTGACACTTCCAACTAAATTTTTTTTCACAATCCTAAAAATTGAAGATATTTTCATCTAAATTTACCCAAATAGTGATCCTACAACAAAAATACTCAACAAATTCCAAAATTATCCAAGTTGATTTCAAATAAATTTATTAAAATTTGACAAAAACCGTGACAAAATCCAAAAAATCGAAGTTATTTTCATCTAAATTTACTCGATTGTAGATCCTACAACAAAAATACTCAAGAAAATCCAAAAAATCGAAGTTGGTTTAAAATAAATTTATTAAAATTTGACACTTCCAACTAAATTTTTTTTCACAATCCAAAAAATTGTCCGTATTTTCATCTAAATTTACTCAAATATAGATCCTACAACAAAAATACTCAACAAAATCCAAAATAATTCAAGTTGATTTCAAATAAATTTATTAAAATTTGACACTTCCAACTAAAATTTTTTTCACAATCCTAAAAATTGAAGATATTTTCATCTAAATTTACCCAAATATTGATCCTACAACAAAAATACTCAACAAATTCCAAAATTATCCAAGTTGATTTCAAATAAATTTATTAAAATTGGACAAAAATCGTGACAAAATCCAAAAAATCGAAGTTATTTTCATCTAAATTTACTCAATTGTAGATCCTACAACAAAAATACTCAAGAAAATCCAAAAAATCGAATTTGGTTTCAAATAAATTTATTAAAATTTGACACTTCCAACTAAAATTTTTTTCACAATCCACAAAATTGAAGTTATTTTCATCTAAGTTTACTCAAATATAGATCCTACAACAAAAATACTCAACAAAATCCAAAATAATTCAAGTTGATTTCAAATAAATTTATTAAAATTTGACACTTCCAACTAAAAATTTTTTCACAATCCTAAAAATTGAAGATATTTTCATCTAAATTTACTCAAATATAGATCCTACAACAAAAATACTCAACAAATTCCAAAATTATCCAAGTTGATTTCAAATAAATTTATTAAAATTTGACCAAAATCGTGACAAAATCCAAAAAATCGAAGTTATTTTCATCTAAATTTACTCAATTGTAGATCCTACAACAAAAATACTCAAGAAAATCCAAAAAATCGAAGTTGGTTTCAAATAAATTTATTAAAATTTGACACTTCCAACTAAATTTTTTTTCACAATCCAAAAAATTGTCGTTATTTTCATCTAAATTTACTCAAATATAGATCCTACAACAAAAATACTCAACAAAATCAAAAATAATTCAAGTTGATTTCAAATAAATTTATTAAAATTTGACACTTCCAACTAAAATTTTTTTCACAATCCTAAAAATTGAAGATATTTTCATCTAAATTTACCCAAATATTGATCCTACAACAAAAATACTCAACAAATTCCAAAATTATCCAAGTTGATTTCAAATAAATTTATTAAAATTTGACAAAAACCGTGACAAAATCCAAAAAATCGAAGTTATTTTCATCTAAATTTACTCAATTGTAGATCCTACAACAAAAATACTCAAGAAAATCCAAAAAATCGAATTTGGTTTCAAATAAATTTATTAAAATTTGACACTTCCAACAAAATTTTTTTTCACAATCCACAAAATTGAAGTTATTTTCATCTAAATTTACTCTATTATAGATCCTACAACAAAAATACTCAACAAAATCCAAAATAATTCAAGTTGATTTCAAATAAATTTATTAAAATTTGACACTTCCAACTAAAATTTTTTTCACAATCCTAAAAATTGAAGATATTTTCATCTAAATTTACCCAAATATTGATCCTACAACAAAAATACTCAACAAATTCCAAAATTATCCAAGTTGATTTCAAATAAATTTATTAAAATTGGACAAAAACCGTGACAAAATCCAAAAAATCGAAGTTATTTTCATCTAAATTTACTCAATTGTAGATCCTACAACAAAAATACTCAAGAAAATCCAAAAAATCGAATTTGGTTTCAAATAAATTTATTAAAATTTGACACTTCCAACTAAAACTTTTTTCACAATCCACAAAATAGAAGTTATTTTCATCTAAATTTACTCAAATGTAGATCCTACAACAAAAATACTCAACAAAATCCAAAATAATTCAAGTTGATTTCAAATAAATTTATTAAAATTTGACACTTCCAACTAAAATTTTTTTCACAATCCTAAAAATTGAAGATATTTTCATCTAAATTTACCCAAATATTGATCCTACAACAAAAATACTCAACAAATTCCAAAATTATCCAAGTTGATTTCAAGTAAATTTATTAAAATTTGACAAAAATCGTGACAAAATCCAAAAAATCGAAGTTATTTTCATCTAAATTTACTCAATTGTAGATCCTACAACAAAAATACTCAAGAAAATCCAAAAAATCGAATTTGGTTTCAAATAAATTTATTAAAATTTGACACTTCCAACAAAAATTTTTTTTCACAATCCTAAAAATTGAAGATATTTTCATCTAAATTTACCCAAATATTGATCCTACAACAAAAATACTCAACAAATTCCAAAATTATCCACGTTGATTTCAAATAAATTTATTAAAATTTGTCAAAAATCGTGACAAAATCCAAAAAATCGAAGTTATTTTCATCTAAATTTACTCACTTGTAGATCCTACAACAAAAATACTCAAGAAAATCCAAAAAATCGAATTTGGTTTCAAATAAATTTATTAAAATTTGACACTTCCAACAAAATTTTTTTTCACAATCCACAAAATTGAAGTTATCTTTATCTAAATTTACTCAAATATAGATCCAGAACAAAAATACTCAACAAAATCCAAAATAATTCAAGTTGATTTCAAATAAATTTATTAAAATTTGACACTTCCAACTAAATTTCTTTTCACAATCCTAAAAATTGAAGATATTTTCATCTAAATTTACCCAAATATTGATCCTACAACAAAAATACTCAACAAATTCCAAAATTATCCAAGTTGATTTCAAATAAATTTATTAAAATTGGACAAAAACCGTGTCAAAATCCAAAAAATCGAAGTTATTTTCATCTAAATTTACTCAATTGTAGATCCTACAACAAAAATACTCAAGAAAATCCAAAAAATCGAATTTGGTTTCAAATAAATTTATTAAAATTTGACACTTCCAACAAATTTTTTTTTCACAATCCACAAAATTGAAGTTATTTTCATCTAAATTTACTCTATTATAGATCCTACAACAAAAATACTCAACAAAATCCAAAATAATTCAAGTTGATTTCAAATAAATTTATTAAAATTTGACACTTCCAACTAAAATTTTTTTCACAATCCTAAAAATTGAAGATATTTTCATCTAAATTTACCCAAATATTGATTCTACAACAAAAATACTCAACAAATTCCAAAATTATCCAAGTTGATTTCAAATAAATTTATTAAAATTGGACAAAAACCGTGACAAAATCCAAAAAATCGAAGTTATTTTCATCTAAATTTACTCAATTGTAGATCCTACAACAAAAATACTCAAGAAAATCCAAAAAATCGAATTTGGTTTCAAATAAATTTATTAAAATTTGACACTTCCAACTAAAACTTTTTTCACAATCCACAAAATAGAAGTTATTTTCATCTAAATTTACTCAAATGTAGATCCTACAACAAAAATACTCAACAAAATCCAAAATAATTCAAGTTGATTTCAAATAAATTTATTAAAATTTGACACTTCCAACTAAAATTTTTTTCACATTCCTAAAAATTGAAGATATTTTCATCTAAATTTACTCAAATATAGATCCTACAACAAAAATACTCAACAAATTCCAAAATTATCCAAGTTGATTTCAAATAAATTTATTAAAATTTGACCAAAATCGTGACAAAATCCAAAAAATCGATGTTATTTTCATCTAAATTTACTCAATTGTAGATCCTACAACAAAAATACTCAAGAAAATCCAAAAAATCGAAGTTGGTTTCAAATAAATTTATTAAAATTTGACACTTCCAACTAAAATTTTTTTCACAATCCTAAAAATTGAAGATATTTTCATCTAAATTTACCCAAATATTGATCCTACAACAAAAATACTCAACAAATTCCAAAATTATCCAAGTTGATTTCAAATAAATTTATTAAAATTTGACAAAAACCGTGACAAAATCCAAAAAATCGAAGTTATTTTCATCTAAATTTACTCGATTGTAGATCCTACAACAAAAATACTCAAGAAAATCCAAAAAATCGAAGTTGGTTTAAAATAAATTTATTAAAATTTGACACTTCCAACTAAATTTTTTTTCACAATCCAAAAAATTGTCCGTATTTTCATCTAAATTTACTCAAATATAGATCCTACAACAAAAATACTCAACAAAATCCAAAATAATTCAAGTTGATTTCAAATAAATTTATTAAAATTTGACACTTCCAACTAAAATTTTTTTCACAATCCTAAAAATTGAAGATATTTTCATCTAAATTTACCCAAATATTGATCCTACAACAAAAATACTCAACAAATTCCAAAATTATCCAAGTTGATTTCAAATAAATTTATTAAAATTGGACAAAAATCGTGACAAAATCCAAAAAATCGAAGTTATTTTCATCTAAATTTACTCAATTGTAGATCCTACAACAAAAATACTCAAGAAAATCCAAAAAATCGAATTTGGTTTCAAATAAATTTATTAAAATTTGACACTTCCAACAAAAATTTTTTTTCACAATCCTAAAAATTGAAGATATTTTCATCTAAATTTACCCAAATATTGATCCTACAACAAAAATACTCAACAAAATCCAAAATAATTCAAGTTGATTTCAAATAAATTTATTAAAATTTGACACTTCCAACTAAATTTTTTTTCACAATCCTAAAAATTGAAGATATTTTCATCTAAATTTACCCAAATATTGATCCTACAACAAAAATACTCAACAAATTCCAAAATTATCCAAGTTGATTTCAAATAAATTTATTAAAATTTGACAAAAACCGTGACAAAATCCAAAAAATCGAAGTTATTTTCATCTAAATTTACTCGATTGTAGATCCTACAACAAAAATACTCAAGAAAATCCAAAAAATCGAAGTTGGTTTAAAATAAATTTATTAAAATTTGACACTTCCAACTAAATTTTTTTTCACAATCCAAAAAATTGTCCGTATTTTCATCTAAATTTACTCAAATATAGATCCTACAACAAAAATACTCAACAAAATCCAAAATAATTCAAGTTGATTTCAAATAAATTTATTAAAATTTGACACTTCCAACTAAAATTTTTTTCACAATCCTAAAAATTGAAGATATTTTCATCTAAATTTACCCAAATATTGATCCTACAACAAAAATACTCAACAAATTCCAAAATTACCCAAGTTGATTTCAAATAAATTTATTAAAATTGGACAAAAATCGTGACAAAATCCAAAAAATCGAAGTTATTTTCATCTAAATTTACTCAATTGTAGATCCTACAACAAAAATACTCAAGAAAATCCAAAAAATCGAATTTGGTTTCAAATAAATTTATTAAAATTTGACACTTCCAACTAAAATTTTTTTCACAATCCACAAAATTGAAGTTATTTTCATCTAAGTTTACTCAAATATAGATCCTACAACAAAAATACTCAACAAAATCCAAAATAATTCAAGTTGATTTCAAATAAATTTATTAAAATTTGACACTTCCAACTAAAAATTTTTTCACAATCCTAAAAATTGAAGATATTTTCATCTAAATTTACTCAAATATAGATCCTACAACAAAAATACTCAACAAATTCCAAAATTATCCAAGTTGATTTCAAATAAATTTATTAAAATTTGACCAAAATCGTGACAAAATCCAAAAAATCGAAGTTATTTTCATCTAAATTTACTCAATTGTAGATCCTACAACAAAAATACTCAAGAAAATCCAAAAAATCGAAGTTGGTTTCAAATAAATTTATTAAAATTTGACACTTCCAACTAAATTTTTTTTCACAATCCAAAAAATTGTCGTTATTTTCATCTAAATTTACTCAAATATAGATCCTACAACAAAAATACTCAACAAAATCAAAAATAATTCAAGTTGATTTCAAATAAATTTATTAAAATTTGACACTTCCAACTAAAATTTTTTTCACAATCCTAAAAATTGAAGATATTTTCATCTAAATTTACCCAAATATTGATCCTACAACAAAAATACTCAACAAATTCCAAAATTATCCAAGTTGATTTCAAATAAATTTATTAAAATTTGACAAAAACCGTGACAAAATCCAAAAAATCGAAGTTATTTTCATCTAAATTTACTCAATTGTAGATCCTACAACAAAAATACTCAAGAAAATCCAAAAAATCGAATTTGGTTTCAAATAAATTTATTAAAATTTGACACTTCCAACAAAATTTTTTTTCACAATCCACAAAATTGAAGTTATTTTCATCTAAATTTACTCTATTATAGATCCTACAATAAAAATACTCAACAAAATCCAAAATAATTCAAGTTGATTTCAAATAAATTTATTAAAATTTGACACTTCCAACTAAAATTTTTTTCACAATCCTAAAAATTGAAGATATTTTCATCTAAATTTACCCAAATATTGATCCTACAACAAAAATACTCAACAAATTCCAAAATTATCCAAGTTGATTTCAAATAAATTTATTAAAATTGGACAAAAACCGTGACAAAATCCAAAAAATCGAAGTTATTTTCATCTAAATTTACTCAATTGTAGATCCTACAACAAAAATACTCAAGAAAATCCAAAAAATCGAATTTGGTTTCAAATAAATTTATTAAAATTTGACACTTCCAACTAAAACTTTTTTCACAATCCACAAAATAGAAGTTATTTTCATCTAAATTTACTCAAATGTAGATCCTACAACAAAAATACTCAACAAAATCCAAAATAATTCAAGTTGATTTCAAATAAATTTATTAAAATTTGACACTTCCAACTAAAATTTTTTTCACAATCCTAAAAATTGAAGATATTTTCATCTAAATTTACCCAAATATTGATCCTACAACAAAAATACTCAACAAATTCCAAAATTATCCAAGTTGATTTCAAGTAAATTTATTAAAATTTGACAAAAATCGTGACAAAATCCAAAAAATCGAAGTTATTTTCATCTAAATTTACTCAATTGTAGATCCTACAACAAAAATACTCAAGAAAATCCAAAAAATCGAATTTGGTTTCAAATAAATTTATTAAAATTTGACACTTCCAACAAAAATTTTTTTTCACAATCCTAAAAATTGAAGATATTTTCATCTAAATTTACCCAAATATTGATCCTACAACAAAAATACTCAACAAATTCCAAAATTATCCACGTTGATTTCAAATAAATTTATTAAAATTTGTCAAAAATCGTGACAAAATCCAAAAAATCGAAGTTATTTTCATCTAAATTTACTCACTTGTAGATCCTACAACAAAAATACTCAAGAAAATCCAAAAAATCGAATTTGGTTTCAAATAAATTTATTAAAATTTGACACTTCCAACAAAATTTTTTTTCACAATCCACAAAATTGAAGTTATCTTTATCTAAATTTACTCAAATATAGATCCTACAACAAAAATACTCAACAAAATCCAAAATAATTCAAGTTGATTTCAAATAAATTTATTAAAATTTGACACTTCCAACTAAATTTTTTTTCACAATCCTAAAAATTGAAGATATTTTCATCTAAATTTACCCAAATATTGATCCTACAACAAAAATACTCAACAAATTCCAAAATTATCCAAGTTGATTTCAAATAAATTTATTAAAATTGGACAAAAACCGTGTCAAAATCCAAAAAATCGAAGTTATTTTCATCTAAATTTACTCAATTGTAGATCCTACAACAAAAATACTCAAGAAAATCCAAAAAATCGAATTTGGTTTCAAATAAATTTATTAAAATTTGACACTTCCAACTAAAACTTTTTTCACAATCCACAAAATAGAAGTTATTTTCATCTAAATTTACTCAAATGTAGATCCTACAACAAAAATACTCAACAAAATCCAAAATAATTCAAGTTGATTTCAAATAAATTTATTAAAATTTGACACTTCCAACTAAAATTTTTTTCACAATCCTAAAAATTGAAGATATTTTCATCTAAATTTACCCAAATATTGATCCTACAACAAAAATACTCAACAAATTCCAAAATTATCCAAGTTGATTTCAAATAAATTTATTAAAATTTGACAAAAACCGTGACAAAATCCAAAAAATCGAAGTTATTTTCATCTAAATTTACTCAATTGTAGATCCTACAACAAAAATACTCAAGAAAATCCAAAAAATCGAATTTGGTTTCAAATAAATTTATTAAAATTTGACACTTCCAACAAAATTTTTTTTCACAATCCACAAAATTGAAGTTATTTTCATCTAAATTTACTCTATTATTGATCCTACAACAAAAATACTCAACAAAATCCAAAATAATTCAAGTTGATTTCAAATAAATTTATTAAAATTTGACACTTCCAACTAAAATTTTTTTCACAATCCTAAAAATTGAAGATATTTTCATCTAAATTTACCCAAATATTGATCCTACAACAAAAATACTCAACAAATTCCAAAATTATCCAAGTTGATTTCAAATAAATTTATTAAAATTGGACAAAAACCGTGACAAAATCCAAAAAATCGAAGTTATTTTCATCTAAATTTACTCAATTGTAGATCCTACAACAAAAATACTCAAGAAAATCCAAAAAATCGAATTTGGTTTCAAATAAATTTATTAAAATTTGACACTTCCAACTAAAACTTTTTTCACAATCCACAAAATAGAAGTTATTTTCATCTAAATTTACTCAAATGTAGATCCTACAACAAAAATACTCAACAAAATCCAAAATAATTCAAGTTGATTTCAAATAAATTTATTAAAATTTGACACTTCCAACTAAAATTTTTTTCACAATCCTAAAAATTGAAGATATTTTCATCTAAATTTACCCAAATATTGATCCTACAACAAAAATACTCAACAAATTCCAAAATTATCCAAGTTGATTTCAAGTAAATTTATTAAAATTTGACAAAAATCGTGACAAAATCCAAAAAATCGAAGTTATTTTCATCTAAATTTACTCAATTGTAGATCCTACAACAAAAATACTCAAGAAAATCCAAAAAATCGAATTTGGTTTCAAATAAATTTATTAAAATTTGACACTTCCAACAAAAATTTTTTTTCACAATCCTAAAAATTGAAGATATTTTCATCTAAATTTACCCAAATATTGATCCTACAACAAAAATACTCAACAAATTCCAAAATTATCCACGTTGATTTCAAATAAATTTATTAAAATTTGTCAAAAATCGTGACAAAATCCAAAAAATCGAAGTTATTTTCATCTAAATTTACTCACTTGTAGATCCTACAACAAAAATACTCAAGAAAATCCAAAAAATCGAATTTGGTTTCAAATAAATTTATTAAAATTTGACACTTCCAACAAAATTTTTTTTCACAATCCACAAAATTGAAGTTATCTTTATCTAAATTTACTCAAATATAGATCCTACAACAAAAATACTCAACAAAATCCAAAATAATTCAAGTTGATTTCAAATAAATTTATTAAAATTTGACACTTCCAACTAAAATTTTTTTCACAATCCTATAAATTGAAGATATTTTCATCTAAATTTACTCAAATATATATCTTACAACAAAAATACTCAACAAATTCCAAAATTATCCAAGTTGTTTTCAAATAAATTTATTAAAATTTGACAAAATCGTGACAAAATCCAAAAAATCGAAGTTATTTTCATCTAAATTTACTCAATTGTAGATCCTACAACAAAAATACTCAAGAAAATCCAAAAAATCGAATTTGGTTTCAAATAAATTTATTAAAATTTGACACTTCCAACTAAAACTTTTTTCACAATCCACAAAATTGAAGTTATTTTCATCTAAATTTACTCAAATATAGATCCTACAACAAAAATACTCAACAAAATCCAAAATAATTCAAGTTGATTTCAAATAAATTTATTAAAATTTGACACTTCCAACTAAAATTTTTTTCACAATCCTAAAAATTGAAGATATTTTCATCTAAATTTACCCAAATATTGATCCTACAACAAAAATACTCAACAAATTCCAAAATTATCCAAGTTGATTTCAAATAAATTTATTAAAATTGGACAAAAATCGTGACAAAATCCAAAAAATCGATGTTATTTTCATCTAAATTTACTCAATTGTAGATCCTACAACAAAAATACTCAAGAAAATCCAAAAAATCGAATTTGGTTTCAAATAAATTTATTAAAATTTGACACTTCCAACAAAATTTTTTTTCACAATCCACAAAATTGAAGTTATTTTCATCTAAATTTACTCTATTATAGATCCTACAACAAAAATACTCAACAAAATCCAAAATAATTCAAGTTGATTTCAAATAAATTTATTAAAATTTGACACTTCCAACTAAAATTTTTTTCACAATCATAAAAATTGAAGATATTTTCATCTAAATTTACCCAAATATTGATCCTACAACAAAAATACTCAACAAATTCCAAAATTATCCAAGTTGATTTCAAATAAATTTATTAAAATTTGACAAAAACCGTGACAAAATCCAAAAAATCGAAGTTATTTTCATCTAAATTTACTCAATTGTAGATCCTACAACAAAAATACTCAAGAAAATCCAAAAAATCGAATTTGGTTTCAAATAAATTTATTAAAATTTGACACTTCCAACAAAATTTTTTTTCACAATCCACAAAATTGAAGTTATTTTCATCTAAATTTACTCTATTATAGATCCTACAACAAAAATACTCAACAAAATCCAAAATAATTCAAGTTGATTTCAAATAAATTTATTAAAATTTGACACTTCCAACTAAAATTTTTTTCACAATCATAAAAATTGAAGATATTTTCATCTAAATTTACCCAAATATTGATCCTACAACAAAAATACTCAACAAATTCCAAAATTATCCAAGTTGATTTCAAATAAATTTATTAAAATTTGACAAAAACCGTGACAAAATCCAAAAAATCGAAGTTATTTTCATCTAAATTTACTCAATTGTAGATCCTACAACAAAAATACTCAAGAAAATCCAAAAAATCGAATTTGGTTTCAAATAAATTTATTAAAATTTGACACTTCCAACAAAATTTTTTTTCACAATCCACAAAATTGAAGTTATTTTCATCTAAATTTACTCTATTATAGATCCTACAACAAAAATACTCAACAAAATCCAAAATAATTCAAGTTGATTTCAAATAAATTTATTAAAATTTGACACTTCCAACTAAAATTTTTTTCACAATCCTAAAAATTGAAGATATTTTCATCTAAATTTACCCAAATATTGATCCTACAACAAAAATACTCAACAAATTCCAAAATTATCCAAGTTGATTTCAAATAAATTTATTAAAATTGGACAAAAACCGTGACAAAATCCAAAAAATCGAAGTTATTTTCATCTAAATTTACTCAATTGTAGATCCTACAACAAAAATACTCAAGAAAATCCAAAAAATCGAATTTGGTTTCAAATAAATTTATTAAAATTTGACACTTCCAACTAAAACTTTTTTCACAATCCACAAAATAGAAGTTATTTTCATCTAAATTTACTCAAATGTAGATCCTACAACAAAAATACTCAACAAAATCCAAAATAATTCAAGTTGATTTCAAATAAATTTATTAAAATTTGACACTTCCAACTAAAATTTTTTTCACAATCCTAAAAATTGAAGATATTTTCATCTAAATTTACCCAAATATTGATCCTACAACAAAAATACTCAACAAATTCCAAAATTATCCAAGTTGATTTCAAGTAAATTTATTAAAATTTGACAAAAATCGTGACAAAATCCAAAAAATCGAAGTTATTTTCATCTAAATTTACTCAATTGTAGATCCTACAACAAAAATACTCAAGAAAATCAAAAAAATCGAATTTGGTTTCAAATAAATTTATTAAAATTTGACACTTCCAACAAAAATTTTTTTTCACAATCCTAAAAATTGAAGATGTTTTCATCTAAATTTACCCAAATATTGATCCTACAACAAAAATACTCAACAAATTCCAAAATTATCCACGTTGATTTCAAATAAATTTATTAAAATTTGTCAAAAATCGTGACAAAATCCAAAAAATCGAAGTTATTTTCATCTAAATTTACTCACTTGTAGATCCTACAACAAAAATACTCAAGAAAATCCAAAAAATCGAATTTGGTTTCAAATAAATTTATTAAAATTTGACACTTCCAACAAAATTTTTTTTCACAATCCACAAAATTGAAGTTATCTTTATCTAAATTTACTCAAATATAGATCCCACAACAAAAATACTCAACAAAATCCAAAATAATTCAAGTTGATTTCAAATAAATTTATTAAAATTTGACACTTCCAACTAAAATTTTTTTCACAATCCTAAAAATTGAAGATATTTTCATCTAAATTTACCCAAATATTGATCCTACAACAAAAATACTCAACAAATTCCAAAATTATCCAAGTTGATTTCAAATAAATTTATTAAAATTGGACAAAAACCGTGACAAAATCCAAAAAATCGAAGTTATTTTCATCTAAATTTACTCAATTGTAGATCCTACAACAAAAATACTCAAGAAAATCCAAAAAATCGAATTTGGTTTCAAATAAATTTATTAAAATTTGACACTTCCAACTAAAACTTTTTTCACAATCCACAAAATAGAAGTTATTTTCATCTAAATTTACTCAAATGTAGATCCTACAACAAAAATACTCAACAAAATCCAAAATAATTCAAGTTGATTTCAAATAAATTTATTAAAATTTGACACTTCCAACTAAAATTTTTTTCACAATCCTAAAAATTGAAGATATTTTCATCTAAATTTACCCAAATATTGATCCTACAACAAAAATACTCAACAAATTCCAAAATTATCCAAGTTGATTTCAAATAAATTTATTAAAATTTGACAAAAACCGTGACAAAATCCAAAAAATCGAAGTTATTTTCATCTAAATTTACTCAATTGTAGATCCTACAACAAAAATACTCAAGAAAATCCAAAAAATCGAATTTGGTTTCAAATAAATTTATTAAAATTTGACACTTCCAACAAAATTTTTTTTCACAATCCACAAAATTGAAGTTATTTTCATCTAAATTTACTCTATTATAGATCCTACAACAAAAATACTCAACAAAATCCAAAATAATTCAAGTTGATTTCAAATAAATTTATTAAAATTTGACACTTCCAACTAAAATTTTTTTCACAATCATAAAAATTGAAGATATTTTCATCTAAATTTACCCAAATATTGATCCTACAACAAAAATACTCAACAAATTCCAAAATTATCCAAGTTGATTTCAAGTAAATTTATTAAAATTTGACAAAAATCGTGACAAAATCCAAAAAATCGAAGTTATTTTCATCTAAATTTACTCAATTGTAGATCCTACAACAAAAATACTCAAGAAAATCAAAAAAATCGAATTTGGTTTCAAATAAATTTATTAAAATTTGACACTTCCAACAAAAATTTTTTTTCACAATCCTAAAAATTGAAGATGTTTTCATCTAAATTTACCCAAATATTGATCCTACAACAAAAATACTCAACAAATTCCAAAATTATCCACGTTGATTTCAAATAAATTTATTAAAATTTGTCAAAAATCGTGACAAAATCCAAAAAATCGAAGTTATTTTCATCTAAATTTACTCACTTGTAGATCCTACAACAAAAATACTCAAGAAAATCCAAAAAATCGAATTTGGTTTCAAATAAATTTATTAAAATTTGACACTTCCAACAAAATTTTTTTCACAATCCTATAAATTGAAGATATTTTCATCTAAATTTACTCAAATATATATCTTACAACAAAAATACTCAACAAATTCCAAAATTATCCAAGTTGTTTTCAAATAAATTTATTAAAATTTGACAAAATCGTGACAAAATCCAAAAAATCGAAGTTATTTTCATCTAAATTTACTCAATTGTAGATCCTACAACAAAAATACTCAAGAAAATCCAAAAAATCGAATTTGGTTTCAAATAAATTTATTAAAATTTGACACTTCCAACTAAAACTTTTTTCACAATCCACAAAATTGAAGTTATTTTCATCTAAATTTACTCAAATATAGATCCTACAACAAAAATACTCAACAAAATCCAAAATAATTCAAGTTGATTTCAAATAAATTTATTAAAATTTGACACTTCCAACTAAAATTTTTTTCACAATCCTAAAAATTGAAGATATTTTCATCTAAATTTACCCAAATATTGATCCTACAACAAAAATACTCAACAAATTCCTAAATTATCCAAGTTGATTTCAAATAAATTTATTAAAATTTGACAAAAATCGTGACACAATCCAAAAAATCGAAGTTATTTTCATCTAAATTTACTCAATTGTAGATCCTACAACAAAAATACTCAAGAAAATCCAAAAAATCGAAGTTGGTTTCAAATAAATTTATTAAAATTTGACACTTCCAACTAAAATTTTTTTCACAATCCTAGAAATTGAAGTTATTTTCATCTAAATTTACTCAAATATACATCCTACACCAAAAATACTCGACAAAATCCAAAAAAATCGAAGTTGGTTTCAAATAAATTTATTAAAATTTGACGCTTCCAACTAAATTTTTTTTCACAATCCTAAAAATTGAAGATATTTTCATCTAAATTTGCCCAAATATTGATCCTACAACAAAAATACTCAACAAATTCCTAAATTATCCAAGTTGATTTCAAATAAATTTATTAAAATTGGACAAAAATCGTGACAAAATCCAAAAAATCGATGTTATTTTCATCTAAATTTACTCAATTGTAGATCCTACAACAAAAATACTCAAGAAAATCCAAAAAATCGAATTTGGTTTCAAATAAATTTATTAAAATTTGACACTTCCAACAAAATTTTTTTTCACAATCCACAAAATTGAAGTTATTTTCATCTAAATTTACTCTATTATAGATCCTACAACAAAAATACTCAACAAAATCCAAAATAATTCAAGTTGATTTCAAATAAATTTATTAAAATTTGACACTTCCAACTAAAATTTTTTTCACAATCCTAAAAATTGAAGATATTTTCATCTAAATTTACCCAAATATTGATCCTACAACAAAAATACTCAACAAATTCCAAAATTATCCAAGTTGATTTCAAGTAAATTTATTAAAATTTGACAAAAATCGTGACAAAATCCAAAAAATCGAAGTTATTTTCATCTAAATTTACTCAATTGTAGATCCTACAACAAAAATACTCAAGAAAATCCAAAAAATCGAATTTGGTTTCAAATAAATTTATTAAAATTTGACACTTCCAACAAAAATTTTTTTTCACAATCCTAAAAATTGAAGATATTTTCATCTAAATTTACCCAAATATTGATCCTACAACAAAAATACTCAACAAATTCCAAAATTATCCACGTTGATTTCAAATAAATTTATTAAAATTTGTCAAAAATCGTGACAAAATCCAAAAAATCGAAGTTATTTTCATCTAAATTTACTCACTTGTAGATCCTACAACAAAAATACTCAAGAAAATCCAAAAAATCGAATTTGGTTTCAAATAAATTTATTAAAATTTGACACTTCCAACAAAAATTTTTTTTCACAATCCTAAAAATTGAAGATATTTTCATCTAAATTTACTCAAATATAGATCTTGCAACAAAAATACTCAACAAATTCCAAAATTATCCAAGTTGTTTTCAAATAAATTTATTAAAATTTGACAAAATCGTGACAAAATCCAAAAAATCGAAGTTATTTTCATCTAAATTTACTCAATTGTAGATCCTACAACAAAAATACTCAAGAAAATCCAAAAAATCGAATTTGGTTTCAAATAAATTTATTAAAATTTGACACTTCCAACTAAAACTTTTTTCACAATCCACAAAATAGAAGTTATTTTCATCTAAATTTACTCAAATATAGATCCTACAACAAAAATACTCAACAAAATCCAAAATAATTCAAGTTGATTTCAAATAAATTTATTAAAATTTGACACTTCCAACTAAAATTTTTTTCACAATCCTAAAAATTGAAGATATTTTCATCTAAATTTACCCAAATATTGATCCTACAACAAAAATACTCAACAAATTCCAAAATTATCCAAGTTGATTTCAAATAAATTTATTAAAATTGGACAAAAATCGTGACAAAATCAAAAAAATCGAAGTTATTTTCATCTAAATTTACTCAATTGTAGATCCTACAACAAAAATACTCAAGAAAATCCAAAAAATCGAATTTGGTTTCAAATAAATTTATTAAAATTTGACACTTCCAACTAAAACTTTTTTCACAATCCACAAAATTGAAGTTATTTTCATTTAAATTTACTCAAATATAGATCCTACAACAAAAATACTCAACAAAATCCAAAATAATTCAAGTTGATTTCAAATAAATTTATTAAAATTTGACACTTCCAACTAAAATTTTTTTCACAATCCTAAAAATTGAAGATATTTTCATCTAAATTTACCCAAATATTGATCCTACAACAAAAATACTCAAGAAAATCCAAACAATCGAATTTGGTTTCAAATAAATTTATTAAAATTTGACACTTCTAACAAAAATTTTTTTTCACAATCCTAAAAATTGAAGATATTTTCATCTAAATTTACCCAAATATTGATCCTACAACAAAAATACTCAACAAATTCCAAAATTATCCACGTTGATTTCAAATAAATTTATTAAAATTTGTCAAAAATCGTGACAAAATCCAAAAAATCGAAGTTATTTTCATCTAAATTTACTCACTTGTAGATCCTACAACAAAAATACTCAAGAAAATCCAAAAAATCGAATTTGGTTTCAAATAAATTTATTAAAATTTGACACTTCCAACAAAATTTTTTTTCACAATCCACAAAATTGAAGTTATTTTCATCTAAATTTACTCTATTATAGATCCTACAACAAAAATACTCAACAAAATCCAAAATAATTCAAGTTGATTTCAAATAAATTTATTAAAATTTGGCACTTCCAACTAAAATTTTTTTCACAATCCTAAAAATTGAAGATATTTTCATCTAAATTTACCCAAATATTGATCCTACAACAAAAATACTCAACAAATTCCAAAATTATCCAAGTTGATTTCAAATAAATTTATTAAAATTGGACAAAAACCGTGACAAAATCCAAAAAATCGAAGTTATTTTCATCTAAATTTACTCAATTGTAGATCCTACAACAAAAATACTCAAGAAAATCCAAAAAATCGAATTTGGTTTCAAATAAATTTATTAAAATTTGACACTTCCAACTAAAACTTTTTTCACAATCCACAAAATAGAAGTTATTTTCATCTAAATTTACTCAAATATAGATCCTACAACAAAAATACTCAACAAAATCCAAAATAATTCAAGTTGATTTCAAATAAATTTATTAAAATTTGACACTTCCAACTAAAAATTTTTTCACAATCCTAAAAATTGAAGATATTTTCATCTAAATTTACTCAAATATAGATCTTACAACAAAAATACTCAACAAATTCCAAAATTATCCAAGTTGATTTCAAATAAATTTATTAAAATTTGACAAAAATCGTGACAAAATCCAAAAAATCGAAGTTATTTTCATCTAAATTTACTCAATTGTAGATCCTACAACAAAAATACTCAAGAAAATCCAAAAAATCGAAGATGGTTTCAAATAAATTTATTAAAATTGGACACTTCCAACTAAATTTTTTTTCACAATCCAAAAAATTGTCGTTATTTTCATCTAAATTTACTCAAATATAGATCCTACAACAAAAATACTCAACAAAATCAAAAATAATTCAAGTTGATTTCAAATAAATTTATTAAAATTTGACACTTCCAACTAAAATTTTTTTCACAATCCTAAAAATTGAAGATATTTTCATCTAAATTTACTCAAATATAGATCCTACAACAAAAATACTCAACAAATTCCAAAATTATCCAAGTTGATTTCAAATAAATTTATTAAAATTGGACAAAAATCGTGACAAAATCAAAAAAATCGAAGTTATTTTCATCTAAATTTACTCAATTGTAGATCCTACAACAAAAATACTCAAGAAAATCCAAAAAATCGAATTTGGTTTCAAATAAATTTATTAAAATTTGACACTTCCAACAAAATTTTTTTTCACAATCCACAAAATTGAAGTTATTTTCATCTAAATTTACTCTATTATAGATCCTACAACAAAAATACTCAACAAAATCCAAAATAATTCAAGTTGATTTCAAATAAATTTATTAAAATTTGACACTTCCAACTAAAATTTTTTTCACAATCCTAAAAATTGAAGATATTTTCATCTAAATTTACCCAAATATTGATCCTACAACAAAAATACTCAACAAATTCCAAAATTATCCAAGTTGATTTCAAATAAATTTATTAAAATTGGACAAAAACCGTGACAAAATCAAAAAAATCGAAGTTATTTTCATCTAAATTTACTCAATTGTAGATCCTACAACAAAAATACTCAAGAAAATCCAAAAAATCGAATTTGGTTTCAAATAAATTTATTAAAATTTGACACTTCCAACAAAAATTTTTTTTCACAATCCTAAAAATTGAAGATATTTTCATCTAAATTTACCCAAATATTGATCCTACAACAAAAATACTCAACAAATTCCAAAATTATCCACGTTGATTTCAAATAAATTTATTAAAATTTGTCAAAAATCGTGACAAAATCCAAAAAATCGAAGTTATTTTCATCTAAATTTACTCACTTGTAGATCCTACAACAAAAATACTCAAGAAAATCCAAAAAATCGAATTTGGTTTCAAATAAATTTATTAAAATTTGACACTTCCAACAAAAATTTTTTTTCACAATCCTAAAAATTGAAGATATTTTCATCTAAATTTACTCAAATATAGATCTTGCAACAAAAATACTCAACAAATTCCAAAATTATCCAAGTTGTTTTCAAATAAATTTATTAAAATTTGACAAAATCGTGACAAAATCCAAAAAATCGAAGTTATTTTCATCTAAATTTACTCAATTGTAGATCCTACAACAAAAATACTCAAGAAAATCCAAAAAATCGAATTTGGTTTCAAATAAATTTATTAAAATTTGACACTTCCAACTAAAACTTTTTTCACAATCCACAAAATAGAAGTTATTTTCATCTAAATTTACTCAAATATAGATCCTACAACAAAAATACTCAACAAAATCCAAAATAATTCAAGTTGATTTCAAATAAATTTATTAAAATTTGACACTTCCAACTAAAATTTTTTTCACAATCCTAAAAATTGAAGATATTTTCATCTAAATTTACCCAAATATTGATCCTACAACAAAAATACTCAACAAATTCCAAAATTATCCAAGTTGATTTCAAAGAAATTTATTAAAATTGGACAAAAATCGTGACAAAATCAAAAAAATCGAAGTTATTTTCATCTAAATTTACTCAATTGTAGATCCTACAACAAAAATACTCAAGAAAATCCAAAAAATCGAATTTGGTTTCAAATAAATTTATTAAAATTTGACACTTCCAACTAAAACTTTTTTCACAATCCACAAAATTGAAGTTATTTTCATTTAAATTTACTCAAATATAGATCCTACAACAAAAATACTCAACAAAATCCAAAATAATTCAAGTTGATTTCAAATAAATTTATTAAAATTTGACACTTCCAACTAAAATTTTTTTCACAATCCTAAAAATTGAAGATATTTTCATCTAAATTTACCCAAATATTGATCCTACAACAAAAATACTCAACAAATTCCAAAATTATCCAAGTTGATTTCAAGTAAATTTATTAAAATTTGACAAAAATCGTGACAAAATCCAAAAAATCGAAGTTATTTTCATCTAAATTTACTCAATTGTAGATCCTACAACAAAAATACTCAAGAAAATCCAAAAAATCGAATTTGGTTTCAAATAAATTTATTAAAATTTGACACTTCCAACAAAAATTTTTTTTCACAATCCTAAAAATTGAAGATATTTTCATCTAAATTTACCCAAATATTGATCCTACAACAAAAATACTCAACAAAATCCAAAATAATTCAAGTTGATTTCAAATAAATTTATTAAAATTTGACACTTCCAACTAAATTTTTTTTCACAATCCTAAAAATTGAAGATATTTTCATCTAAATTTACCCAAATATTGATCCTACAACAAAAATACTCAACAAATTCCAAAATTATCCAAGTTGATTTCAAATAAATTTATTAAAATTTGACAAAAACCGTGACAAAATCCAAAAAATCGAAGTTATTTTCATCTAAATTTACTCGATTGTAGATCCTACAACAAAAATACTCAAGAAAATCAAAAAAATCGAAGTTGGTTTAAAATAAATTTATTAAAATTTGACACTTCCAACTAAATTTTTTTTCACAATCCAAAAAATTGTCCGTATTTTCATCTAAATTTACTCAAATATAGATCCTACAACAAAAATACTCAACAAAATCCAAAATAATTCAAGTTGATTTCAAATAAATTTATTAAAATTTGACACTTCCAACTAAAATTTTTTTCACAATCCTAAAAATTGAAGATATTTTCATCTAAATTTACCCAAATATTGATCCTACAACAAAAATACTCAACAAATTCCAAAATTATCCAAGTTGATTTCAAATAAATTTATTAAAATTGGACAAAAATCGTGACAAAATCCAAAAAATCGAAGTTATTTTCATCTAAATTTACTCAATTGTAGATCCTACAACAAAAATACTCAAGAAAATCCAAAAAATCGAATTTGGTTTCAAATAAATTTATTAAAATTTGACACTTCCAACTAAAATTTTTTTCACAATCCACAAAATTGAAGTTATTTTCATCTAAGTTTACTCAAATATAGATCCTACAACAAAAATACTCAACAAAATCCAAAATAATTCAAGTTGATTTCAATTATATTTATTAAAATTTGACACTTCCAACTAAAAATTTTTTCACAATCCTAAAAATTGAAGATATTTTCATCTAAATTTACTCAAATATAGATCCTACAACAAAAATACTCAACAAATTCCAAAATTATCCAAGTTGATTTCAAATAAATTTATTAAAATTTGACCAAAATCGTGACAAAATCCAAAAAATCGAAGTTATTTTCATCTAAATTTACTCAATTGTAGATCCTACAACAAAAATACTCAAGAAAATCCAAAAAATCGAAGTTGGTTTCAAATAAATTTATTAAAATTTGACACTTCCAACTAAAACTTTTTTCACAATCCACAAAATTGAAGTTATTTTCATCTAAATTTACTCAAATATAGATCCTACAACAAAAATACTCAACAAAATCCAAAATAATTCAAGTTGATTTCAAATAAATTTATTAAAATTTGACACTTCCAACTAAAATTTTTTTCACAATCCTAAAAATTGAAGATATTTTCATCTAAATTTACCCAAATATTGATCCTACAACAAAAATACTCAACAAATTCCAAAATTATCCAAGTTGATTTCAAATAAATTTATTAAAATTTGACAAAAACCGTGACAAAATCCAAAAAATCGAAGTTATTTTCTTCTAAATTTACTCAATTGTAGATCCTACAACAAAAATACTCAAGAAAATCCAAAAAATCGAATTTGGTTTCAAATAAATTTATTAAAATTTGACACTTCCAACTAAAATTTTTTTCACAATCCACAAAATTGAAGTTATTTTCATCTAAATTTACTCAAATATAGATCCTACAACAAAAATACTCAACAAAATCCAAAATAATTCAAGTTGATTTCAAATAAATTTATTAAAATTTGACACTTCCAACTAAAATTTTTTTCACAATCCTAAAAATTGAAGATATTTTCATCTAAATTTACCCAAATATTGATCCTACAACAAAAATACTCAAGAAAATCCAAACAATCGAATTTGGTTTCAAATAAATTTATTAAAATTTGACACTTCTAACAAAAATTTTTTTTCACAATCCTAAAAATTGAAGATATTTTCATCTAAATTTACCCAAATATTGATCCTACAACAAAAATACTCAACAAATTCCAAAATTATCCACGTTGATTTCAAATAAATTTATTAAAATTTGTCAAAAATCGTGACAAAATCCAAAAAATCGAAGTTATTTTCATCTAAATTTACTCACTTGTAGATCCTACAACAAAAATACTCAAGAAAATCCAAAAAATCGAATTTGGTTTCAAATAAATTTATTAAAATTTGACACTTCCAACAAAATTTTTTTTCACAATCCACAAAATTGAAGTTATTTTCATCTAAATTTACTCTATTATAGATCCTACAACAAAAATACTCAACAAAATCCAAAATAATTCAAGTTGATTTCAAATAAATTTATTAAAATTTGACACTTCCAACTAAAATTTTTTTCACAATCCTAAAAATTGAAGATATTTTTATCTAAATTTACCCAAATATTGATCCTACAACAAAAATACTCAACAAATTCCAAAATTATCCAAGTTGATTTCAAATAAATTTATTAAAATTGGACAAAAACCGTGACAAAATCCAAAAAATCGAAGTTATTTTCATCTAAATTTACTCAATTGTAGATCCTACAACAAAAATACTCAAGAAAATCCAAAAAATCGAATTTGGTTTCAAATAAATTTATTAAAATTTGACACTTCCAACTAAAACTTTTTTCACAATCCACAAAATAGAAGTTATTTTCATCTAAATTTACTCAAATATAGATCCTACAACAAAAATACTCAACAAAATCCAAAATAATTCAAGTTGATTTCAAATAAATTTATTAAAATTTGACACTTCCAACTAAAAATTTTTTCACAATCCTAAAAATTGAAGATATTTTCATCTAAATTTACTCAAATATAGATCTTACAACAAAAATACTCAACAAATTCCAAAATTATCCAAGTTGATTTCAAATAAATTTATTAAAATTTGACAAAAATCGTGACAAAATCCAAAAAATCGAAGTTATTTTCATCTAAATTTACTCAATTGTAGATCCTACAACAAAAATACTCAAGAAAATCCAAAAAATCGAAGATGGTTTCAAATAAATTTATTAAAATTTGACACTTCCAACTAAATTTTTTTTCACAATCCAAAAAATTGTCGTTATTTTCATCTAAATTTACTCAAATATAGATCCTACAACAAAAATACTCAACAAAATCAAAAATAATTCAAGTTGATTTCAAATAAATTTATTAAAATTTGACACTTCCAACTAAAATTTTTTTCACAATCCTAAAAATTGAAGATATTTTCATCTAAATTTACTCAAATATAGATCCTACAACAAAAATACTCAACAAAATCCAAAATAATTCAAGTTGATTTCAAATAAATTTATTAAAATTTGACACTTCCAACTAAATTTTTTTTCACAATCCTAAAAATTGAAGATATTTTCATCTAAATTTACCCAAATATTGATCCTACAACAAAAATACTCAACAAATTCCAAAATTATCCACGTTGATTTCAAATAAATTTATTAAAATTTGTCAAAAATCGTGACAAAATCCAAAAAATCGAAGTTATTTTCATCTAAATTTACTCACTTGTAGATCCTACAACAAAAATACTCAAGAAAATCCAAAAAATCGAATTTGGTTTCAAATAAATTTATTAAAATTTGACACTTCCAACTAAAATTTTTTTCACAATCCTAAAAATTGAAGATATTTTCATCTAAATTTACCCAAATATTGATCCTACAACAAAAATACTCAACAAATTCCAAAATTATCCAAGTTGATTTCAAGTAAATTTATTAAAATTTGACAAAAATCGTGACAAAATCCAAAAAATCGAAGTTATTTTCATCTAAATTTACTCAATTGTAGATCCTACAACAAAAATACTCAAGAAAATCCAAAAAATCGAATTTGGTTTCAAATAAATTTATTAAAATTTGACACTTCCAACTAAATTTTTTTTCACAATCCTAAAAATTGAAGATATTTTCATCTAAATTTACCCAAATATTGATCCTACAACAAAAATACTCAACAAATTCCAAAATTATCCACGTTGATTTCAAATAAATTTATTAAAATTTGTCCAAAATCGTGACAAAATCCAAAAAATCGAAGTTATTTTCATCTAAATTTACTCACTTGTAGATCCTACAACAAAAATACTCAAGAAAATCCAAAAAATCGAATTTGGTTTCAAATAAATTTATTAAAATTTGACACTTCCAACAAAATTTTTTTTCACAATCCACAAAATTGAAGTTATTTTCATCTAAATTTACTCTATTATAGATCCTACAACAAAAATACTCAACAAAATCCAAAATAATTCAAGTTGATTTCAAATAAATTTATTAAAATTTGACACTTCCAACTAAAATTTTTTTCACAATCCTAAAAATTGAAGATATTTTCATCTAAATTTACCCAAATATTGATCCTACAACAAAAATACTCAACAAATTCCAAAATTATCCAAGTTGATTTCAAATAAATTTATTAAAATTGGACAAAAACCGTGACAAAATCCAAAAAATCGAAGTTATTTTCATCTAAATTTACTCAATTGTAGATCCTACAACAAAAATACTCAAGAAAATCCAAAAAATCGAATTTGGTTTCAAATAAATTTATTAAAATTTGACACTTCCAACTAAAACTTTTTTCACAATCCACAAAATAGAAGTTATTTTCATCTAAATTTACTCAAATATAGATCCTACAACAAAAATACTCAACAAAATCCAAAATAATTCAAGTTGATTTCAAATAAATTTATTAAAATTTGACACTTCCAACTAAAAATTTTTTCACAATCCTAAAAATTGAAGATATTTTCATCTAAATTTACTCAAATATAGATCTTACAACAAAAATACTCAACAAATTCCAAAATTATCCAAGTTGATTTCAAATAAATTTATTAAAATTTGACAAAAATCGTGACAAAATCCAAAAAATCGAAGTTATTTTCATCTAAATTTACTCAATTGTAGATCCTACAACAAAAATACTCAAGAAAATCCAAAAAATCGAAGATGGTTTCAAATAAATTTATTAAAATTTGACACTTCCAACTAAATTTTTTTTCACAATCCAAAAAATTGTCGTTATTTTCATCTAAATTTACTCAAATATAGATCCTACAACAAAAATACTCAACAAAATCAAAAATAATTCAAGTTGATTTCAAATAAATTTATTAAAATTTGACACTTCCAACTAAAATTTTTTTCACAATCCTAAAAATTGAAGATATTTTCATCTAAATTTACTCAAATATAGATCCTACAACAAAAATACTCAACAAATTCCAAAATTATCCAAGTTGATTTCAAATAAATTTATTAAAATTGGACAAAAATCGTGACAAAATCAAAAAAATCGAAGTTATTTTCATCTAAATTTACTCAATTGTAGATCCTACAACAAAAATACTCAAGAAAATCCAAAAAATCGAATTTGGTTTCAAATAAATTTATTAAAATTTGACACTTCCAACAAAATTTTTTTTCACAATCCACAAAATTGAAGTTATTTTCATCTAAATTTACTCTATTATAGATCCTACAACAAAAATACTCAACAAAATCCAAAATAATTCAAGTTGATTTCAAATAAATTTATTAAAATTTGACACTTCCAACTAAAATTTTTTTCACAATCCTAAAAATTGAAGATATTTTCATCTAAATTTACCCAAATATTGATCCTACAACAAAAATACTCAACAAATTCCAAAATTATCCAAGTTGATTTCAAATAAATTTATTAAAATTGGACAAAAACCGTGACAAAATCAAAAAAATCGAAGTTATTTTCATCTAAATTTACTCAATTGTAGATCCTACAACAAAAATACTCAAGAAAATCCAAAAAATCGAATTTGGTTTCAAATAAATTTATTAAAATTTGACACTTCCAACTAAAATTTTTTTCACAATCCTAAAAATTGAAGATATTTTCATCTAAATTTACCCAAATATTGATCCTACAACAAAAATACTCAACAAATTCCAAAATTATCCAAGTTGATTTCGAATAAATTTATTAAAATTTGACAAAAATCGTGACACAATCCAAAAAATCGAAGTTATTTTCATCTAAATTTACTCAATTGTAGATCCTACAACAAAAATACTCAAGAAAATCCAAAAAATCGAAGTTGGTTTCAAATAAATTTATTAAAATTTGACACTTCCAACAAAAATTTTTTTCACAATCCACAAAATTGAAGTTATTTTCATCTAAATTTACTCAAATATAGATCCTACAACAAAAATACTCAACAAAATCCAAAATAATTCAAGTTGATTTCAAATAAATTTATTAAAATTTGACACTTCCAACTAAATTTTTTTTCACAATCCTAAAAATTGAAGATATTTTCATCTAAATTTACCCAAATATTGATCCTACAACAAAAATACTCAACAAATTCCAAAATTATCCAAGTTGATTTCAAATAAATTTATTAAAATTGGACAAAAATCGTGACAAAATCAAAAAAATCGAAGTTATTTTCATCTAAATTTACTCAATTGTAGATCCTACAACAAAAATACTCAAGAAAATCCAAAAAATCGAATTTGGTTTCAAATAAATTTATTAAAATTTGACACTTCCAACTAAAACTTTTTTCACAATCCACAAAATTGAAGTTATTTTCATTTAAAATTACTCAAATATAGATCCTACAACAAAAATACTCAACAAAATCCAAAATAATTCAAGTTGATTTCAAATAAATTTATTAAAATTTGACACTTCCAACTAAATTTTTTTTCACAATCCTAAAAATTGAAGATATTTTCATCTAAATTTACCCAAATATTGATCCTACAACAAAAATACTCAACAAATTCCAAAATTATCCAAGTTGATTTCAAATAAATTTATTAAAATTTGACAAAAACCGTGACAAAATCCAAAAAATCGAAGTTATTTTCATCTAAATTTACTCGATTGTAGATCCTACAACAAAAATACTCAAGAAAATCCAAAAAATCGAAGTTGGTTTAAAATAAATTTATTAAAATTTGACACTTCCAACTAAATTTTTTTTCACAATCCAAAAAATTGTCCGTATTTTCATCTAAATTTACTCAAATATAGATCCTACAACAAAAATACTCAACAAAATCCAAAATAATTCAAGTTGATTTCAAATAAATTTATTAAAATTTGACACTTCCAACTAAAATTTTTTTCACAATCCTAAAAATTGAAGATATTTTCATCTAAATTTACCCAAATATTGATCCTACAACAACATTGATGACATTATTACCTGCATAAAATTGGATAATTTACAAACACTGTTGGATACGTTTAACGGCTTCCACAGTAGACTTCAATTCACGTATGAGATAGAAAAAGATTCTTGTTTAAGCTTCCTTGATACAATAGTTTATAGATCGAACAATAAATTAATCACGAACTGGTATCATAAACTGAGTTGGTCCGGTAGATATATCAACTTTTTTTCTGAGCATCCCATGCAACATAAAGTAGGATTGATTAAGGGATTAATTGACCGTGCTATCTTACTTTCTGACCCGGAATTTCGACCAGCTAATTTAACTCTTATTAAAAACACGTTAAAACGTAACGGCTATCCTATGGAGATGGTCTCAGCAATTATCCGAGATCGTATTTTTGAAATCTACCACCCGTTACTAATGGAAAAACGTAAAGAGATAAAAGCCAAAAAGATCGGACAAGTCAGCTGGAGAAATACGGTTGTCTTACCGTTTGTTCATAACATCTCAAACGACTTAAAAAGAATTTTTAGGAAAGTAGGAGTACATGTCATTTTCAAATTACCATTTTACACCAAACAATTGTTCCCTCCAATTAAAGATAAAATACCTTTGGTTAAAAATTCCCACATTATCTATTCAATTCCATGTATGAGTTGCAATCAGGTTTATATTGGACAAACTTCGAGACATTTAGACAGACGAATTTATGAACATAAAAGAAACGTTTTTTTACCTCCCTTTCAACACACCGCTCTAACTAAACATTCACTTGAGTTTGATCATAGGTTTGACTACGACAATGTCAAAGTTGTTGATAGGGAAGCCAATTTGAATCTGAGAATTCTATTAGAGACATTACATATGATTAAACAACCGAGCGTAAATCTTAGGTATGAAACACCTAAGATACAAGATTATTACGCAACCTTACTGAAAAAGTAAGGATATATGATGTGACCTCTCTAATGGAGGTTTTCGAATTCTTGCTTCCTTCATATGATTCAAACATTGGTACATAAAAATTTTTGCATATGTAATTTGCTCTTTTACTTAGTGAATGATGCTTTACCACATATATAATAATTGGTGGTATGAATTGGTAATGTTGTTTTGGCTAAAAATTCTTTTCTTTATAAATTTAATAAAACTTCAAATTAAATTATGATCAATAAACAGTACTCAAAAATCGATTCAAACAATAATTATTAACAGTTTCACTTTTGACTTTGTTTATGACCGTTATTCCTCTGTACCCTTCGGATGTTCTCGCTTCTATATACTATTTACTTTAGTCACGCTCCAACCGACTAACAAGGTGCACGTCTTCGATAACGTGTTTAACGTATAAAAGCAAACGCAGTATTCTTCAATAACTTTCTTGAAAATGGTCTAAACCATAGACCGAAACGTCGAATTATAATTATTGCAAAATAGCTTTTATTTAAGTGTTTACATGACCGAACCTACGCGCTGATATCACTTTTTGGTTTTTATATCCTACAACAAAAATACTCAACAAATTCCAAAATTATCCAAGTTGATTTCAAGTAAATTTATTAAAATTTGACAAAAATCGTGACAAAATCCAAAAAATCGAAGTTATTTTCATCTAAATTTACTCAATTGTAGATCCTACAACAAAAATACTCAAGAAAATCCAAAAAATCGAATTTGGTTTCAAATAAATTTATTAAAATTTGACACTTCCAACTAAATTTTTTTTCACAATCCTAAAAATTGAAGATATTTTCATCTAAATTTACCCAAATATTGATCCTACAACAAAAATACTCAACAAATTCCAAAATTATCCACGTTGATTTCAAATAAATTTATTAAAATTTGTCAAAAATCGTGACAAAATCCAAAAAATCGAAGTTATTTTCATCTAAATTTACTCACTTGTAGATCCTACAACAAAAATACTCAAGAAAATCCAAAAAATCGAATTTGGTTTCAAATAAATTTATTAAAATTTGACACTTCCAACAAAATTTTTTTTCACAATCCACAAAATTGAAGTTATTTTTATCTAAATTTACTCAAATATAGATCCTACAACAAAAATACTCAACAAAATCCAAAATAATTCAAGTTGATTTCAAATAAATTTATTAAAATTTGACACTTCCAACTAAATTTTTTTTCACAATCCTAAAAATTGAAGATATTTTCATCTAAATTTACCCAAATATTGATCCTACAACAAAAATACTCAACAAATTCCAAAATTATCCACGTTGATTTCAAATAAATTTATTAAAATTTGTCAAAAATCGTGACAAAATCCAAAAAATCGAAGTTATTTTCATCTAAATTTACTCACTTGTAGATCCTACAACAAAAATACTCAAGAAAATCCAAAAAATCGAATTTGGTTTCAAATAAATTTATTAAAATTTGACACTTCCAACTAAAATTTTTTTCACAATCCTAAAAATTGAAGATATTTTCATCTAAATTTACCCAAATATTGATCCTACAACAAAAATACTCAACAAATTCCAAAATTATCCAAGTTGATTTCAAGTAAATTTATTAAAATTTGACAAAAATCGTGACAAAATCCAAAAAATCGAAGTTATTTTCATCTAAATTTACTCAATTATAGATCCTACAACAAAAATACTCAAGAAAATCCAAAAAATCGAATTTGGTTTCAAATAAATTTATTAAAATTTGACACTTCCAACTAAATTTTTTTTCACAATCCTAAAAATTGAAGATATTTTCATCTAAATTTACCCAAATATTGATCCTACAACAAAAATACTCAACAAATTCCAAAATTATCCACGTTGATTTCAAATAAATTTATTAAAATTTGTCCAAAATCGTGACAAAATCCAAAAAATCGAAGTTATTTTCATCTAAATTTACTCACTTGTAGATCCTACAACAAAAATACTCAAGAAAATCCAAAAAATCGAATTTGGTTTCAAATAAATTTATTAAAATTTGACACTTCCAACAAAATTTTTTTTCACAATCCACAAAATTGAAGTTATTTTTATCTAAATTTACTCAAATATAGATCCTACAACAAAAATACTCAACAAAATCCAAAATAATTCAAGTTGATTTCAAATAAATTTATTAAAATTTGACACTTCCAACTAAAATTTTTTTCACAATCCTATAAATTGAAGATATTTTCATCTAAATTTACTCAAATATTGATCCTACAACAAAAATACTCTACAAATTCCAAAATTATCCAAGTTGATTTCAAATAAATTTATTAAAATTTGACAAAAACCGTGACAAAATCCAAAAAATCGAAGTTATTTTCATCTAAATTTACTCAATTGTAGATCCTACAACAAAAATAATCAAGAAAATCCAAAAAATAGAATTTGGTTTCAAATAAATTTATTAAAATTTGACACTTCCAACTAAAATTTTTTTCACAATCCACAAAATTGAAGTTATTTCCATCTAAATTTACTCAAATATACATCCTACACCAAAAATACTCGACAAAATCCAAAAAATCGAAGTTGGTTTCAAATAAATTTATTAAAATTTGACACTTCCAACTAAAATATTTTTCACATTCCAAAAAATTGAAGTTATTTTTATCTAAATTTACTCAAATATAGATCCTACAACAAAAATACTCGACAAAATCCAAAAAAATAGAAGTTGATTTCAAATAAATTTATTAAAATTTGACACTTCCAACTGAAATTTTTTTCACAATCCACAAAATTGAAGTTATTTTCATCTAAATTTACTCAATTGTAGATCCTACAACAAAAATACTCAACAAATTCCAAAATTATCCAAGTTGATTTCAAATAAATTTATTAAAATTAGACCAAAATCGTGACAAAATCCAAAAAATCGAAGTTATTTTCATCTAAATTTACTCAATTGTAGATCCTACAACAAAAATACTCAAGAAAATCCAAAAAATCGAATTTGGTTTCAAATAAATTTATTAAAATTTGACACTTCCAACTAAAACTTTTTTCACAATCCACAAAATTGAAGTTATTTTCATCTAAATTTACTCAAATATAGATCCTACAACAAAAATACTCAACAAAATCCAAAATAATTCAAGTTGATTTCAAATAAATTTATTAAAATTTGACACTTCCACCTAAAATTTTTTTCACAATCCTAAAAATTGAAGATATTTTCATCTAAATTTACACAAATATTGATCCTACAACAAAAATACTCAACAAATTCCAAAATTATCCAAGTTGATTTCAAGTAAATTTATTAAAATTTGACAAAAATCGTGACAAAATCCAAAAAATCGAAGTTATTTTCATCTAAATTTACTCAATTGTAAATCCTACAACAAAAATACTCAAGAAAATCTAAAAAATCGAAGTTGGTTTCAAATAAATTTATTAAAATTTGACACTTCCAACTCAAATTTTTTTCACAATCCTAAAAATTTAAGTTATTTTCATCTAAATTTACTCAAATATACATCCTACACCAAAAATACTCGACAAAATCCAAAAAAATCGAAGTTGATTACAAATAAATTTATTAAAATTTGACACTTCCAACTAAAATTTTTTTCACAATCCACCAAATTGAAGTTATTTTCATCTAAATTTACTCAAATATAGATCCTACAACAAAAATACTCAACAAATTCACAAATTATCCAAGTTGATTTCAAATAAATTTATTAAAATTTGACAAAAATCGTGACAAAATCCAAAAAATCGAAGTTATTTTCATCTAAATTTACTCAATTGTAAATCCTACAACAAAAATACTCAAGAAAATCCAAAAAATCGATGTTGGTTTCAAATAAATTTATTAAAATTTGACACTTCCAACTCAAATTTTTTTCACAATCCAAAAAATTGAAGTTATTTTCTTCTAAATTTACTCAATTGTAGATCCTACAACAAAAATACTAAAGAAAATCCAAAAAATCGAAGTTGGTTTCATATAAATTTATTAAAATTTGGCACTTCCAACTAAACTTTTTTTCACAATCCTAAAAATTTAAGTTATTTTCATCTAAATTTACTCAAATGTAGATCCTACAACAAAAATACTCGACAAAATTCAAAATAATTCAAGTTGATTTCAAATAAATTTATTAAAATTTGACACTTCCAAATAAATTTTTTTCACAATCCACAAAATTGAAGTTTTTTTCATCTAAATTTCCTCATATATAGATCCTACAACAAAAATACTCGACAAAATGCAAAAAAATCGAAGTTGATTTCAAATAAATTTATTAAAATTTGACACTTCCAACTAAAATTTTTTTCACAATCCACAAAATTGAAGTTATTTTCATCTAAATTTACTCAATTGTAGATCCTACAACAAAAATACTCAAGAAAATCCAAAAAATCGAATTTGGTTTCAAATAAATTTATTAAAATTTGACACTTCCAACAAAAAATTTTTTCACAATTCACAAAATTGAAGTTATTTTCATCTAAATTTACTCAAATATAGATCCTACAACAAAAATACTCAACAAAATCCAAAATAAGTCAAGTTGATTTCAAATAAATTTATTAAAATTTGGCACTTCCAACTAAAATTTTTTTCACAATCCAAAAAATTGAAGATATTTTCATCTAAATTTACCCAAATATTGATCCTACAATAAAAATACTCAACAAATTCCAAAATTATCCAAGTTGATTTCAAATAAATTTATTAAAATTTGACAAAAATCGTGACAAAATCCAAAAAATCGAAGTTATTTCCATCTAAATTTACTCAATTGTAGATCCTACAACAAAAATACTCAAGAAAATCCAAAAAATCGAAGTTGGTTTCAAATAAATTTATTAAAATTTGACACTTCCAACTAAATTTTTTTTCACAATCCTAAAAATTGAAGATATTTTCATCTAAATTTGCCCAAATATTGATCCTACAACAAAAATACTCAACAAATTCCAAAATTATCCAAGTTGATTTCAAATAAATTTATTAAAATTTGACAAAAATCGTGACATAATCCAAAAAATCGAAGTTATTTCCATCTAAATTTACTCAATTGTAGATCCTACAACAAAAATACTCAAGAAAATCCAAAAAATCGAAGTTGGTTTCAATTAAATTTATTAAAATTTGACACTTCCAACTAAATTTTTTTCACAATCCACAAAATTGAAGTTATTTTCATCTAAATTTACTCAAATATAGATCCTACAACAAAAATACTCAACAAAATCCAAAATAAGTCAAGTTGATTTCAAATAAATTTATTAAAATTTGGCACTTTCAACTAAAATTTTTTTCACAATCCAAAAAATTGAAGATATTTTCATCTAAATTTACCCAAATATTGATCCTACAACAAAAATACTCAACAAATTCCAAAATTATCCAAGTTGATTTCAAATAAATTTATTAAAATTTGACAAAAATCGTGACAAAATCCAAAAAATCGAAGTTATTTCCATCTAAATTTACTCAATTGTAGATCCTACAACAAAAATACTCAAGAAAATCCAAAAAATCGAAGTTGGTTTCAAATAAATTTATTAAAATTTGACACTTCCAACTAAATTTTTTTTCACAATCCTAAAAATTGAAGATATTTTCATCTAAATTTGCCCAAATATTGATCCTACAACAAAAATACTCAACAAATTCCAAAATTATCCAAGTTGATTTCAAATAAATTTATTAAAATTTGACAAAAATCGTGACAAAATCAAAAAAATCGAAGTTATTTCCATCTAAATTTACTCAATTGTAGATCCTACAACAAAAATACCCAAGAAAATCAAAAAAATCGAAGTTGGTTTCAAATAAATTTTTTAAAATTTGACACTTCCAACTAAATTTTTTTCACAATCCACAAAATTGAAGTTATTTTCATCTAAATTTACTCAAATATAGATCCTACAACAAAAATACTCAACAAAATCCAAAATAATTCAAGTTGATTTCAAATAAATTTATTAAAATTTGACACTTCCAACTAAAATTTTTTTCACAATCCTAAAAATTGAAGATATTTTCATCTAAATTTACCCAAATATTGATCCTACAACAAAAATACTCAACAAATTCCAAAATTATCCAAGTTGATATCAAATAAATTTATTAAAATTTGACAAAAACCGTGACAAAATCCAAAAAATCGAAGTTATTTTCATCTAAATTTACTCAATTGTAGATCCTACAACAAAAATAATCAAGAAAATCCAAATAATTGAATTTGGTTTCAAATAAATTTATTAAAATTTGACACTTCCAACTAAAATTTTTTTCACAATCCTCAAAATTGAAGTTATTTTCATCTAAATTTACTCAAATATAGATCCTACAACAAAAATACTCAACAAAATCCAAAAAATTCAAGTTGATTTCAAATAAATTTATTAAAATTTGACACTTCCAACTAAAATTTTTTTCACAATCCTAAAAATTGAAGATATTTTCATCTAAATTTACCCAAATATTGATCCTACAACAAAAATACACAACAAATTCCAAAAGTATCCAAGTTGATTTCAAATAAATATATTAAAATTTGACAAAAACCGTGACAAAATCCAAAAAATCGAAGTTATTTTCATCTAAATTTACTCAATTGTAGATCCTACAACAAAAATACTCAAGAAAATCCAAAAAATCGAATTTGGTTTCAAATACATTTATTAAAATTTGACACTTCCAACTAAAACTTTTTTTCACAATCCACAAAATTGAAGTTATTTTCATCTAAATTTACTCAAATATAGATCCTACAACAAAAATACTCAACAAAATCCAAAATAATTCAAGTTGATTTCAAATAAATTTATTAAAATTTGACACTTCCAACTAAAATTTTTTTCACAATCCTAAAAATTGAAGATATTTTCATCTAAATTTACCCAAATATTGATCCTACAACAAAAATACTCAACAAATTCCAAAATTATCCAAGTTGATTTCAAAAAATTTATTAAAATTTGACAAAAACCGTGACAAAATCCAAAAAATCGAAGTTATTTTCTTCTAAATTTACTCAATTGTAGATCCTACAACAAAAATACTCAAGAAAATCCAAAAAATCGAATTTGGTTTCAAATAAATTTATTAAAATTTGACACTTCCAACTAAAATTTTTTTCACAATCCACAAAATTGAAGTTATTTTCATCTAAATTTACTCAAATATAGATCCTACAACAAAAATACTCAACAAAATCCAAAATAATTCAAGTTGATTTCAAATAAATTTATTAAAATTTGACACTTCCAACTAAAATTTTTTTCACAATCCTAAAAATTGAAGATATTTTCATCTAAATTTACCCAAATATTGATCCTACAACAAAAATACTCAACAAATTCCAAAATTATCCAAGTTGATTTCAAATAAATTTATTAAAATTTGACAAAAACCGTGACAAAATCCAAAAAATCGAAGTTATTTTCATCTAAATTTACTCAATTGTAGATCCAACAACAAAAATACTCAAGAAAATCCAAAAAATCGAATTTGGTTTCAAATAAATTTATTAAAATTTGACACTTCCAACAAAATTTTTTTTCACAATCCACAAAATTGAAGTTATTTTCATCTAAATTTACTCTATTATAGATCCTACAACAAAAATACTCAACAAAATCCAAAATAATTCAAGTTGATTTCAAATAAATTTATTAAAATTTGACACTTCCAACTAAAATTTTTTTCACAATCCTAAAAATTGAAGATATTTTCATCTAAATTTACCCAAATATTGATCCTACAACAAAAATACTCAACAAATTGCTAAATTATCCAAGTTAATTTCAAGTAAATTTATTAAAATTTGACAAAAATCGTGACAAAATCCAAAAAATCGAAGTTATTTTCATCTAAATTTACTCAATTGTAGATCCTACAACAAAAATACTCAAGAAAATCCAAAAAATCGAATTTGGTTTCAAATAAATTTATTAAAATTTGACACTTCCAACAAAAATTTTTTTTCACAATCCTAAAAATTGAAGATATTTTCATCTAAATTTACCCAAATATTGATCCTACAACAAAAATACTCAACAAATTCCAAAATTATCCACGTTGATTTCAAATAAATTTATTAAAATTTGTCAAAAATCGTGACAAAATCCAAAAAATCGAAGTTATTTTCATCTAAATTTACTCACTTGTAGATCCTACAACAAAAATACTCATGAAAATCCAAAAAATCGAATTTGGTTTCAAATAAATTTATTAAAATTTGACACTTCCAACAAAATTTTTTTTCACAATCCACAAAATTGAAGTTATTTTTATCTAAATTTACTCAAATATAGATCCTACAACAAAAATACTCAACAAAATCCAAAATAATTCAAGTTGATTTCAAATAAATTTATTAAAATTTGACACTTCCAACTAAAATTTTTTTCACAATCCTATAAATTGAAGATATTTTCATCTAAATTTACTCAAATATAGATCTTACAACAAAAATACTCAACAAATTCCAAAATTATCCAAGTTGTTTTCAAATAAATTTATTAAAATTTGACAAAATCGTGACAAAATCCAAAAAATCGAAGTTATTTTCATCTAAATTTACTCAATTGTAGATCCTACAACAAAAATACTCAAGAAAATCCAAAAAATCGAATTTGGTTTCAAATAAATTTATTAAAATTTGACACTTCCAACTAAAACTTTTTTCACAATCCACAAAATTGAAGTTATTTTCATCTAAATTTACTCAAATATAGATCCTACAACAAAAATACTCAACAAAATCCAAAATAATTCAAGTTGATTTCAAATAAATTTATTAAAATTTGACACTTCCAACTAAAATTTTTTTCACAATCCTAAAAATTGAAGATATTTTCATCTAAATTTACCCAAATATTGATCCTACAACAAAAATACTCAACAAATTCCTAAATTATCCAAGTTGATTTCAAATAAATTTATTAAAATTTGACAAAAATCGTGACACAATCCAAAAAATCGAAGTTATTTTCATCTAAATTTACTCAATTGTAGATCCTACAACAAAAATACTCAAGAAAATCCAAAAAATCGAAGTTGGTTTCAAATAAATTTATTAAAATTTGACACTTCCAACTAAAATTTTTTTCACAATCCTAGAAATTGAAGTTATTTTCATCTAAATTTACTCAAATATACATCCTACACCAAAAATACTCGACAAAATCCAAAAAAATCGAAGTTGGTTTCAAATAAATTTATTAAAATTTGACGCTTCCAACTAAATTTTTTTTCACAATCCTAAAAATTGAAGATATTTTCATCTAAATTTGCCCAAATATTGATCCTACAACAAAAATACTCAACAAATTCCAAAATTATCCAAGTTGATTTCAAATAAATTTATTAAAATTTGACAAAAATCGTGACAAAATCCAAAAAATCGAAGTTATTTCCATCTAAATTTACTCAATTGTAGATCCTACAACAAAAATACTCAAGAAAATCCAAAAAATCGAAGTTGGTTTCAATTAAATTTATTAAAATTTGACACTTCCAACTAAATTTTTTTTACAATTCACAAAATTGAAGTTATTTTCATCTAAATTTACTCAAATATAGATCCTACAACAAAAATACTCAACAAAATCCAAAATAATTCAAGTTGATTTCAAATAAATTTATTAAAATTTGACACTTTCAACTAAAATTTTTTTCACAATCCTAAAAATTGAAGATATTTTCATCTAAATTTACCCAAATATTGATCCTACAACAAAAATACTCAACAAATTAAAAAATTATCCAAGTTGATTTCAAATAAATTTATTAAAATTTGACAAAAACCGTGACAAAATCCAAAAAATCGAAGTTATTTTCATCTAAATTTACTCAATTGTAGATCCTACAACAAAAATACTCAAGAAAATCCAAAAAATCGAATTTGGTTTCAAATAAATTTATTAAAATTTGACACTTCCAACTAAAATTTTTTTCACAATCCTAAAAATTGAAGATATTTTCATCTAAATTTACCCAAATATTGATCCTACAACAAAAATACTCAACAAATTCCAAAATTATCCAAGTTGATTTCAAATAAATTTATTAAAATTTGACAAAAATCGTGACAAAATCCAAAAAATCGAAGTTATTTTCATCTAAAATTACTCAATTGTAGATTCTACAACAAAAATACTAAAGAAAATCCAAAAAATCGAAGTTGATTTCAAATAAATTTATTAAAATTTGACACTTCCAACTAAAATTTTTTTCACAATCCAAAAAATTGAAGTTATTTTCATCTAAACTTACTCAAATATACATCCTACACCAAAAATACCTGACAAAATCCAAAAAAATCGAAGTTGATTTCAAATAAATTTATTAAAATTTGACACTTCCAACTAAAATTTTTTTCACAATCCACAAAATTGAAGTAATTTTCATCTAAATTTACTCAATTGTAGATCCTACAACAAAAATACTCAACAAATTCTAAAATTATCCAATTTGATTTCAAATAAATTTATTAAAATTTTACAAAAATCGTGACAAAATCCAAAAAATCGAAGTTATTTTCATCTAAATTTACTCAATTGCAGATCCTACAACAAAAATACTCAAGAAAATCTAAAAAATCGAAGTTGGTTTCAAATAAATTTATTAAAATTTGACACTTCCAACTCAAATTTTTTTCACAATCCAAAAAATTGAAGTTATTTTCATATAAATTTACTCAAATGTAGATCCTACAACAAAAATACTCGACAAAATTCAAAATAATTCAAGTTGATTTCAAATAAATTTATTAAAATTTGACACTTCCAACTAAAATTTTTTTCACAATCCACAAAATTGAAGTTTTTTTCATCTAAATTTACTCATATATAGATCCTACAACAAAAATACTCGACAAAATGCAAAAAAATCGAAGTTGATTTCAAATAAATTTATTAAAATTTGACACTTCCAACTAAAATTTTTTTCACAATCCACAAAATTGAAGTTATTTTCATCTAAATTTACTCAATTGTAGATCCTACAACAAAAATACTCAAGAAAATCCAAAAAATCGAAGTTGGTTTCAAATAAATTTATTAAAATTTGACACTTCCAACTAAAATTTTTTTCACAATCCAGAAAATTGAAGTTTTTTTCATCTAAATTTACTCATATATAGATCCTACAACAAAAATACTCGACAAAATGCAAAAAAATCGAAGTTGAGTTCAAATAAATTTATTAAAATTTGACACTTCCAACTAAAATTTTTTTCACAATCCACAAAATTGAAGTTATTTTCATCTAAATTTACTCAATTGTAGATCCTACAACAAAAATACTCAAGAAAATCCAAAAAATCGAAGTTGGTTTCAAATAAATTTATTAAAATTTGACACTTCCAACTAAAATTTTTTTCACAATCCAGAAAATTGAAGTTTTTTTCATTTAAATTTACTCATATATAGATCCTACAACAAAAATACTCGACAAAATGCAAAAAAATCGAAGTTGATTTCAAATAAATTTATTAAAATTTGACACTTCCAACTAAAATTTTTTTCACAATCCACAAAATTGAAGTTATTTTCATCTAAATTTACTCAATTGTAGATCCTACAACAAAAATACTCAAGAAAATCCAAAAAATCGAAGTTGATTTCAAATAAATTTATTAAAATTTGACACTTCCAACTAAATTTTTTTTCACAATCCAAAAAATTGAAGTTATTTTCATCTAAACTTACTCAAATATACATCCTACACCAAAAATACCTGACAAAATCCAAAAAAATCGAAGTTGATTTCAAATAAATTTATTAAAATTTGACACTTCCAACTAAATTTTTTTTCACAATCCACAAAATTGAAGTAATTTTCATCTAAATTTACTCAATTGTAGATCCTACAACAAAAATACTCAACAAATTCTAAAATTATCCAATTTGATTTCAAATAAATTTATTAAAATTTTACAAAAATCGTGACAAAATCCAAAAAATCGAAGTTATTTTCATCTAAATTTACTCAATTGCAGATCCTACAACAAAAATACTCAAGAAAATCTAAAAAATCGAAGTTGGTTTCATATAAATTTATTAAAATTTGACACTTCCAACTCAAATTTTTTTCACAATCCAAAAAATTGAAGTTATTTTCATATAAATTTATTCAAATGTAGATCCTACAACAAAAATACTCGACAAAATTCAAAATAATTCAAGTTGATTTCAAATAAATTTATTAAAATTTGACACTTCCAACTAAAATTTTTTTCACAATCCACAAAATTGAAGTTTTTTTCATCTAAATTTACTCATATATAGATCCTACAACAAAAATACTCGACAAAATGCAAAAAAATCGAAGTTGATTTCAAATAAATTTATTAAAATTTGACACTTCCAACTAAAATTTTTTTCACAATCCACAAAATTGAAGTTATTTTCATCTAAATTTACTCAATTGTAGATCCTACAACAAAAATACTCAAGAAAATCCAAAAAATCGAAGTTGGTTTCAAATAAATTTATTAAAATTTGACACTTCCAACTAAATTTTTTTTCACAATCCTAAAAATTGAAGATATTTTCATCTAAATTTACCCAAATATTGATCCTACAACAAAAATACTCAACAAATTCCAAAATTATCCAAGTTGATTTCAAATAAATTTATTAAAATTTGACAAAAATCGTGACAAAATCCAAAAAATCGAAGTTATTTCCATCTAAATTTACTCAATTGTAGATCCTACAACAAAAATACTCAAGAAAATCCAAAAAATCGAATTTGGTTTCAAATAAATTTATTAAAATTTGACACTTCCAACTAAATTTTTTTTCACAATCCTAAAAATTGAAGATATTTTCATCTAAATTTGCCCAAATATTGATCCTACAACAAAAATACTCAACAAATTCCAAAATTATCCAAGTTGATTTCAAATAAATTTATTAAAATTTGACAAAAATCGTGACAAAATCCAAAAAATCGAAGTTATTTCCATCTAAATTTACTCAATTGTAGATCCTACAACAAAAATACTCAAGAAAATCCAAAAAATCGAAGTTGGTTTCAAATAAATTTATTAAAATTTGACACTTCGAACTAAATTTTTTTCACAATCCACAAAATTGAAGTTATTTTCATCTAAATTTACTCAAATATAGATCCTACAACAAAAATACTCAACAAAATCCAAAATAATTCAAGTTGATTTCAAATAAATTTATTAAAATTTGACACTTTCAACTAAAATTTTTTTCACAATCCTAAAAATTGAAGATATTTTCATCTAAATTTACCCAAATATTGATCCTACAACAAAAATACTCAACAAATTAAAAAATTATCCAAGTTGATTTCAAATAAATTTATTAAAATTTGACAAAAACTGTGACAAAATCCAAAAAATCGAAGTTATTTTCATCTAAATTTACTCAATTGTAGATCCTACAACAAAAATACTCAAGAAAATCCAAAAAATCGAATTTGGTTTCAAATAAATTTATTAAAATTTGACACTTTCAACTAAAATTTTTTTCACAATCCTAAAAATTGAAGATATTTTCATCTAAATTTACCCAAATATTGATCCTACAACAAAAATACTCAACAAATTCCAAAATTATCCAAGTTGATTTCAAATAAATTTATTAAAATTTGACAAAAATCGTGACAAAATCCAAAAAATCGAAGTTATTTCCATCTAAATTTACTCAATTGTAGATCCTACAACAAAAATACTCAAGAAAATCCAAAAAATCGAATTTGGTTTCAAATAAATTTATTAAAATTTGACACTTCCAACTAAATTTTTTTTCACAATCCTAAAAATTGAAGATATTTTCATCTAAATTTGCCCAAATATTGATCCTACAACAAAAATACTCAACAAATTCCAAAATTATCCAAGTTGATTTCAAATAAATTTATTAAAATTTGACAAAAATCGTGACAAAATCCAAAAAATCGAAGTTATTTCCATCTAAATTTACTCAATTGTAGATCCTACAACAAAAATACTCAAGAAAATCCAAAAAATCGAAGTTGGTTTCAAATAAATTTATTAAAATTTGACACTTCGAACTAAATTTTTTTCACAATCCACAAAATTGAAGTTATTTTCATCTAAATTTACTCAAATATAGATCCTACAACAAAAATACTCAACAAAATCCAAAATAATTCAAGTTGATTTCAAATAAATTTATTAAAATTTGACACTTTCAACTAAATTTTTTTCACAATCCTAAAAATGAAGATATTTTCATCTAAATTTACCCAAATATTGATCCTACAACAAAAATACTCAACAAATTCAAAAATTATCCAAGTTGATTTCAAATAAATTTATTAAAATTTGACAAAAACCGTGACAAAATCCAAAAAATCGAAGTTATTTTCATCTAAATTTACTCAATTGTAGATCCTACAACAAAAATACTCAAGAAAATCCAAAAAATCGAATTTGGTTTCAATAAATTTATTAAAATTTGACACTTTCAACTAAAATTTTTTTCACAATCCTAAAAATTGAAGATATTTTCATCTAAATTTACCCAAATATTGATCCTACAACAAAAATACTCAACAAATTCAAAAATTATCCAAGTTGATTTCAATAAATTTATTAAAATTTGACAAAAACCGTGACAAAATCCAAAAAATCGAAGTTATTTTCATCTAAATTTACTCAATTGTAAATCCTACAACAAAAATACTCAAGAAAATCCAAAAAATCGATGTTGGTTTCAAATAAATTTATTAAAATTTGACACTTCCAACTCAAATTTTTTCACAATCAAAAAATCGAAGTTATTTCCATCTAAATTTACTCAATTGTAGATCCTACAACAAAAATACTCAAGAAAATCCAAAAAATCGAAGTTGGTTTCAATTAAATTTATTAAAATTTGACACTTCCAACTAAATTTTTTTTACAATTCACAAAATTGAAGTTATTTTCATCTAAATTTACTCAAATATAGATCCTACAACAAAAATACTCAACAAAATCCAAAATAATTCAAGTTGATTTCAAATAAATTTATTAAAATTTGACACTTTCAACTAAAATTTTTTTCACAATCCTAAAAATTGAAGATATTTTCATCTAAATTTACCCAAATATTGATCCTACAACAAAAATACTCAACAAATTAAAAAATTATCCAAGTTGATTTCAAATAAATTTATTAAAATTTGACAAAAACCGTGACAAAATCCAAAAAATCGAAGTTATTTTCATCTAAATTTACTCAATTGTAGATCCTACAACAAAAATACTCAAGAAAATCCAAAAAATCGAATTTGGTTTCAAATAAATTTATTAAAATTTGACACTTCCAACTAAAATTTTTTTCACAATCCTAAAAATTGAAGATATTTTCATCTAAATTTACCCAAATATTGATCCTACAACAAAAATACTCAACAAATTCCAAAATTATCCAAGTTGATTTCAAATAAATTTATTAAAATTTGACAAAAATCGTGACAAAATCCAAAAAATCGAAGTTATTTTCATCTAAAATTACTCAATTGTAGATTCTACAACAAAAATACTAAAGAAAATCCAAAAAATCGAAGTTGATTTCAAATAAATTTATTAAAATTTGACACTTCCAACTAAATTTTTTTCACAATCCAAAAAATTGAAGTTATTTTCATCTAAACTTACTCAAATATACATCCTACACCAAAAATACCGGACAAAATCCAAAAAAATCGAAGTTGATTTCAAATAAATTTATTAAAATTTGACACTTCCAACTAAAATTTTTTCACAATCCACAAAATTGAAGTAATTTTCATCTAAATTTACTCAATTGTAGATCCTACAACAAAATACTCAACAAATTCTAAAATTATCCAATTTGATTTCAAATAAATTTATTAAAATTTTACAAAAATCGTGACAAAATCCAAAAAATCGAAGTTATTTTCATCTAAATTTACTCAATTGCAGATCCTACAACAAAAATACTCAAGAAAATCTAAAAAATCGAAGTTGGTTTCAAATAAATTTATTAAAATTTGACACTTCCAACTCAAATTTTTTTCACAATCCAAAAAATTGAAGTTATTTTCATATAAATTTACTCAAATGTAGATCCTACAACAAAATACTCGACAAAATTCAAATAATTCAAGTTGATTTCAAATAAATTTATTAAAATTTGACACTTCCAACTAAAATTTTTTTCACAATCCACAAAATTGAAGTTTTTTTCATCTAAATTTACTCATATATAGATCCTACAACAAAAATACTCGACAAAATGCAAAAAAATCGAAGTTGATTTCAAATAAATTTATTAAAATTTGACACTTCCAACTAAAATTTTTTTCACAATCCACAAAATTGAAGTTATTTTCATCTAAATTTACTCAATTGTAGATCCTACAACAAAAATACTCAAGAAAATCCAAAAAATCGAAGTTGGTTTCAAATAAATTTATTAAAATTTGACACTTCCAACTAAAATTTTTTTCACAATCCAGAAAATTGAAGTTTTTTTCATCTAAATTTACTCATATATAGATCCTACAACAAAAATACTCGACAAAATGCAAAAAAATCGAAGTTGATTTCAAATAAATTTATTAAAATTTGACACTTCCAACTAAAATTTTTTTCACAATCCACAAAATTGAAGTTATTTTCATCTAAATTTACTCAATTGTAGATCCTACAACAAAAATACTCAAGAAAATCCAAAAAATCGAAGTTGGTTTCAAATAAATTTATTAAAATTTGACACTTCCAACTAAATTTTTTTCACAATCCAGAAAATTGAAGTTTTTTTCATTTAAATTTACTCATATATAGATCCTACAACAAAAATACTCGACAAAATGCAAAAAAATCGAAGTTGATTTCAAATAAATTTATTAAAATTTGACACTTCCAACTAAAATTTTTTTCACAATCCACAAAATTGAAGTTATTTTCATCTAAATTTACTCAATTGTAGATCCTACAACAAAAATACTCAAGAAAATCCAAAAAATCGAAGTTGGTTTCAAATAAATTTATTAAAATTTGACACTTCCAACTAAAATTTTTTTCACAATCCACAAAATCGAAGTTTTTTTCATCTAAATTTACTCATATATAGATCCTACAACAAAAATACTCGACAAAATGCAAAAAAATCGAAGTTGATTTCAAATAAATTTATTAAAATTTGACACTTCCAACTAAAATTTTTTTCACAATCCACAAATTGAAGTTATTTTCATCTAAATTTACTCAATTGTAGATCCTACAACAAAAATACTCAAGAAAATCCAAAAAATCGAAGTTGGTTTCAAATAAATTTATTAAAATTTGACACTTCCAACTAAAATTTTTTTCACAATCCACAAAATTGAAGTTTTTTTCATCTAAATTTACTCATATATAGATCCTACAACAAAAATACTCGACAAAATGCAAAAAAATCGAAGTTGATTTCAAATAAATTTATTAAAATTTGACACTTCCAACTAAAATTTTTTTCACAATCCACAAAATTGAAGTTATTTTCATCTAAATTTACTCAATTGTAGATCCTACAACAAAAATACTCAAGAAAATCCAAAAAATCGAAGTTGATTTCAAATAAATTTATTAAAATTTGACACTTCCAACTAAAATTTTTTTCACAATCCAAAAAATTGAAGTTATTTTCATCTAAACTTACTCAAATATACATCCTACACCAAAAATACCTGACAAAATCAAAAAAAATCGAAGTTGATTTCAAATAAATTTATTAAAATTTGACACTTCCAACTAAAATTTTTTTCACAATCCACAAAATTGAAGTAATTTTCATCTAAATTTACTCAATTGTAGATCCTACAACAAAAATACTCAACAAATTCTAAAATTATCCAATTTGATTTCAAATAAATTTATTAAAATTTTACAAAAATCGTGACAAAATCCAAAAAATCGAAGTTATTTTCATCTAAATTTACTCAATTGCAGATCCTACAACAAAAATACTCAAGAAAATCTAAAAAATCGAAGTTGGTTTCAAATAAATTTATTAAAATTTGACACTTCCAACTCAAATTTTTTTCACAATCCAAAAAATTGAAGTTATTTTCATATAAATTTATTCAAATGTAGATCCTACAACAAAAATACTCGACAAAATTCAAAATAATTCAAGTTGATTTCAAATAAATTTATTAAAATTTGACACTTCCAACTAAAATTTTTTTCACAATCCACAAAATTGAAGTTTTTTTCATCTAAATTTACTCATATATAGATCCTACAACAAAAATACTCGACAAAATGCAAAAAAATCGAAGTTGATTTCAAATAAATTTATTAAAATTTGACACTTCCAACTAAAATTTTTTTCACAATCCACAAAATTGAAGTTATTTTCATCTAAATTTACTCAATTGTAGATCCTACAACAAAAATACTCAAGAAAATCCAAAAAATCGAAGTTGGTTTCAAATAAATTTATTAAAATTTGACACTTCCAACTAAATTTTTTTTCACAATCCTAAAAATTGAAGATATTTTCATCTAAATTTACCCAAATATTGATCCTACAACAAAAATACTCAACAAATTCCAAAATTATCCAAGTTGATTTCAAATAAATTTATTAAAATTTGACAAAAATCGTGACAAAATCCAAAAAATCGAAGTTATTTCCATCTAAATTTACTCAATTGTAGATCCTACAACAAAAATACTCAAGAAAATCCAAAAAATCGAATTTGGTTTCAAATAAATTTATTAAAATTTGACACTTCCAACTAAATTTTTTTTCACAATCCTAAAAATTGAAGATATTTTCATCTAAATTTGCCCAAATATTGATCCTACAACAAAAATACTCAACAAATTCCAAAATTATCCAAGTTGATTTCAAATAAATTTATTAAAATTTGACAAAAATCGTGACAAAATCCAAAAAATCGAAGTTATTTCCATCTAAATTTACTCAATTGTAGATCCTACAACAAAAATACTCAAGAAAATCCAAAAAATCGAAGTTGGTTTCAAATAAATTTATTAAAATTTGACACTTCGAACTAAATTTTTTTCACAATCCACAAAATTGAAGTTATTTTCATCTAAATTTACTCAAATATAGATCCTACAACAAAAATACTCAACAAAATCCAAAATAATTCAAGTTGATTTCAAATAAATTTATTAAAATTTGACACTTTCAACTAAAATTTTTTTCACAATCCTAAAAATTGAAGATATTTTCATCTAAATTTACCCAAATATTGATCCTACAACAAAAATACTCAACAAATTCAAAAATTATCCAAGTTGATTTCAAATAAATTTATTAAAATTTGACAAAAACCGTGACAAAATCCAAAAAATCGAAGTTATTTTCATCTAAATTTACTCAATTGTAGATCCTACAACAAAAATACTCAAGAAAATTCAAAAAATCGAATTTGGTTTCAAATAAATTTATTAAAATTTGACACTTTCAACTAAAATTTTTTTCACAATCCTAAAAATTGAAGATATTTTCATCTAAATTTACCCAAATATTGATCCTACAACAAAAATACTCAACAAATTCAAAAATTATCCAAGTTGATTTCAAATAAATTTATTAAAATTTGACAAAAACCGTGACAAAATCCAAAAAATCGAAGTTATTTTCATCTAAATTTACTCAATTGTAAATCCTACAACAAAAATACTCAAGAAAATCCAAAAAATCGATGTTGGTTTCAAATAAATTTATTAAATTTGACACTTCCAACTCAAATTTTTTTCACAATCCAAAAAATTGAAGTTATTTTCTTCTAAATTTACTCAATTGTAGATCCTACAACAAAAATACTAAAGAAAATCCAAAAAATCGAAGTTGGTTTCATATAAATTTATTAAAATTTGGCACTTCCAACTAAACTTTTTTTCACAATCCTAAAAATTTAAGTTATTTTCATATAAATTTACTCAAATGTAGATCCTACAACAAAAATACTCGACAAAATTCAAAATAATTCAAGTTGATTTCAAATAAATTTATTAAAATTTGACACTTCCAACTAAAATTTTTTTCACAATCCACAAAATTGAAGTTTTTTTCATCTAAATTTACTCATATATAGATCCTACAACAAAAATACTCGACAAAATGCAAAAAAATCGAAGTTGATTTCAAATAAATTTATTAAAATTTGACACTTCCAACTAAAATTTTTTTCACAATCCACAAAATTGAAGTTATTTTCATCTAAATTTACTCAATTGTAGATCCTACAACAAAAATACTCAAGAAAATCCAAAAAATCGAAGTTGGTTTCAAATAAATTTATTAAAATTTGACACTTCCAACTAAAATTTTTTTCACAATCCACAAAATTGAAGTTTTTTTCATCTAAATTTACTCATATATAGATCCTACAACAAAAATACTCGACAAAATGCAAAAAAATCGAAGTTGATTTCAAATAAATTTATTAAAATTTGACACTTCCAACTAAAATTTTTTTCACAATCCACAAAATTGAAGTTATTTTCATCTAAATTTACTCAATTGTAGATCCTACAACAAAAATACTCAAGAAAATCCAAAAAATCGAAGTTGGTTTCAAATAAATTTATTAAAATTTGACACTTCCAACTAAATTTTTTTTCACAATCCTAAAAATTGAAGATATTTTCATCTAAATTTACCCAAATATTGATCCTACAACAAAAATACTCAACAAATTCCAAAATTATCCACGTTGATTTCAAATAAATTTATTAAAATTTGTCAAAAATCGTGACAAAATCCAAAAAATCGAAGTTATTTTCATCTAAATTTACTCACTTGTAGATCCTACAACAAAAATACTCAAGAAAATCCAAAAAATCGAATTTGGTTTCAAATAAATTTATTAAAATTTGACACTTCCAACAAAATTTTTTTTCACAATCCACAAAATTGAAGTTATTTTCTTCTAAATTTACTCAATTGTAGATCCTACAACAAAAATACTAAAGAAAATCCAAAAAATCGAAGTTGGTTTCATATAAATTTATTAAAATTTGGCACTTCCAACTAAAATTTTTTTCACAATCCTATAAATTGAAGATATTTTCATCTAAATTTACTCAAATATAGATCTTACAACAAAAATACTCAACAAATTCCAAAATTATCCAAGTTGTTTTCAAATAAATTTATTAAAATTTGACAAAAAAGTGACAAAATCCAAAAAATCGAAGTTATTTTCATCTAAATTTACTCAATTGTAGATCCTACAACAAAAATACTCAAGAAAATCAAAAAAATCGAATTTGGTTTCAAATAAATTTATTAAAATTTGACACTTCCAACAAAAAATTTTTTCACAATTCACAAAATTGAAGTTATTTTCATCTAAATTTACTCAAATATAGATCCTACAACAAAAATACTCAACAAAATCCAAAATAATTCAAGTTGATTTCAAATAAATTTATTAAAATTTGACACTTCCAACTAAAAATTTTTTCACAATCCTAAAAATTGAAGATATTTTCATCTAAATTTACCCAAATATTGATCCTACAACAAAAATACTCAACAAATTCCAAAATTATCCAAGTTGATTTCAAATAAATTTATTAAAATTTGACAAAAACCGTGACAAAATCCAAAAAATCGAAGTTATTTTCATCTAAATTTACTCAATTGTAGATCCTACAACAAAAATAATCAAGAAAATCCAAAAAATAGAATTTGGTTTCAAATAAATTTATTAAAATTTGACACTTCCAACTAAAATTTTTTTCACAATCCACAAAATTGAAGTTATTTCCATCTAAATTTACTCAAATATACATCCTACACCAAAAATACTCGACAAAATCCAAAAAATCGAAGTTGGTTTCAAATAAATTTATTAAAATTTGACACTTCCAACTAAAATATTTTTCACATTCCAAAAAATTGAAGTTATTTTTATCTAAATTTACTCAAATATAGATCCTACAACAAAAATACTCGACAAAATCCAAAAAAATCGAAGTTGATTTCAAATAAATTTATTAAAATTTGACACTTCCAACTGAAATTTTTTTCACAATCCACAAAATTGAAGTTATTTTCATCTAAATTTACTCAATTGTAGATCCTACAACAAAAATACTCAACAAATTCCAAAATAATCCAAGTTGATTTCAAATAAATTTATTAAAATTTGACCAAAATCCTGACAAAATCAAAAAATCGAAGTTATTTTCATCTAAATTTACTCAATTGTAGATGCTACAACAAAAATACTCAAGAAAATCCAAAAAATCGAAGTTGGTTTCAAATAAATTTATTAAAATTTGACACTTCCAACTAAATTTTTTTTCACAATCCAAAAAATTGTCGTTATTTTCATCTAAATTTACTCAAATATAGATCCTACAACAAAAATACTCAACAAAATCAAAAATAATTCAAGTTGATTTCAAATAAATTTATTAAAATTTGACACTTCCAACTAAAATTTTTTTCACAATCCTAAAAATTGAAGATATTTTCATCTAAATTTACTCAAATATAGATCCTGCAACAAAAATACTCAACAAATTCCAAAATTATCCAAGTTGATTTCAAATAAATTTATTAAAATTTGACAAAAATCGTGACAAAATCAAAAAAATCGAAGTTATTTTCATCTAAATTTACCCAATTGTAGATCCTACAAGAAAAATACTCAAGAAAATCCAAAAAATCGAATTTGGTTTCAAATAAATTTATTAAAATTTGACACTTCCAACTAAAACTTTTTTCACAATCCACAAAATTGAAGTTATTTTCATCTAAATTTACTCAAATATAGATCCTACAACAAAAATACTCAACAAAATCCAAAATAATTCAAGTTGATTTCAAATAAATTTATTAAAATTTGACACTTCCAACTAAAATTTTTTTCACAATCCTAAAAATTGAAGATATTTTCATCTAAATTTACCCAAATATTGATCCTACAACAAAAATACTCAACAAATTCCAAAATTATCCAAGTTGATTTCAAGTAAATTTATTAAAATTTGACAAAAATCGTGACAAAATCCAAAAAATCGAAGTTATTTTCATCTAAATTTACTCAATTGTAGATCCTACAACAAAAATACTCAAGAAAATCCAAAAAATCGAATTTGGTTTCAAATAAATTTATTAAAATTTGACACTTCCAACTAAATTTTTTTTCACAATCCTAAAAATTGAAGATATTTTCATCTAAATTTACCCAAATATTGATCCTACAACAAAAATACTCAACAAAATAAAAAAAAATCGAAGTAGGTTTCAAATAAATTTATTAAAATTTGACACTTCGAACCAAAAATTTTTTCACAATCCAAAAAAATGAAATTATTTTCATCTAAATTTACTCAAATATACATCCTACACCAAAAATACTCGACAAAATGCAAAAAAATCGAAGTTGGTTTCAAATAAATTTATTAAAATTTGACACTTCCAACTAAAATTTTTTTCACAATCCTAGAAATTGAAGTTATTTTCATCTAAATTTACTCAAATATACATCCTACACCAAAAATACTCGACAAAATCCAAAAAAATCGAAGTTGGTTTCAAATAAATTTATTAAAATTTGACGCTTCCAACTAAAATTTTTTTCACAATCCTAGAAATTGAAGTTATTTTCATCTAAATTTACTCAAATATACATCCTACACCAAAAATACTCGACAAAATCCAAAAATATCGAAGTTGGTTTCAAATAAATTTATTAAAATTTGACGCTTCCAACTAAAATTTTTTTCACAATCCTAGAAATTGAAGTTATTTTCATCTAAATTTACTCAAATATACATCCTACACCAAAAATACTCGACAAAATCCAAAAATATCGAAGTTGGTTTCAAATAAATTTATTAAAATTTGACGCTTCCAACTAAAATTTTTTTCACAATCCTAGAAATTGAAGTTATTTTCATCTAAATTTACTCAAATATACATCCTACACCAAAAATACTCGACAAAATCCAAAAAAATCGAAGTTGGTTTCAAATAAATTTATTAAAATTTGACACTTCCAACTAAAATTTTTTTCACAATCCTAGAAATTGAAGTTATTTTCATCTAAATTTACTCAAATATACATCCTACACCAAAAATACTCGACAAAATAAAAAAAAATCGAAGTTGGTTTCAAATAACTTTATTAAAATTTGACACTTCCAACTAAAATTTTTTTCACAATCCTAAAAGTTGAAGTTATTTTCATCTAAATTTACTCAAATATAGATCCTACAAAAAATACTCAACAAAATCCAAAAAAAAACGATGTTGATTTCAAATAAATTTATTAAAATTTGACACTTCCGACTAAAATTTTTTTCACAATCCTAAAAATTGAAGTTAGTTTCATCTAAATTTACTCAAATATACATCCTAAAACAAAAATACTCGACAAAATCCAAAAAAATCGAAGTTGGTTTCAAATAAATTTATTAAAATTTGACACTTCCAACTAAAATTTTTTTCACAATCCTAAAAATTGAAGTTATTTTCATCTAAATTTACTCAAATATACATCCTAAAACAAAAATACTCGACAAAATCCAAAAAAATCGAAGTTGGTTTCAAATAAATTTATTAAAATTTGACACTTCCAACTAAAATTTTTTTCACAATCCAATAAATTTTCGTTATTTTCATCTAAATTTACTCAAATATAGATCCTACAACAAAAATACTCAACAAAATAAAAAAAAATCGAAGTAGGTTTCAAATAAATTTATTAAAATTTGACACTTCGAACCAAAAATTTTTTCACAATCCAAAAAAATGAAATTATTTTTATCTAAATTTACTCAAATATACATCCTACACCAAAAATACTCGACAAAATCCAAAAAAATCGAAGTTGGTTTCAAATAAATTTATTAAAATTTGACACTTCCAACTAAAATTTTTTTCACAATCCTAGAAATTGAAGTTATTTTCATCTAAATTTACTCAAATATACATCCTACACCAAAAATACTCGGCAAAATCCAAAAAAATCGAAGTTGGTTTCAAATAAATTTATTAAAATTTGACGCTTCCAACTAAAATTTTTTTCACAATCCTAGAAATTGAAGTTATTTTCATCTAAATTTACTCAAATATACATCCTACACCAAAAATACTCGACAAAATCCAAAAAAATCGAAGTTGGTTTCAAATAAATTTATTAAAATTTGACACTTCCAACTAAAATTTTTTTCACAATCCTAGAAATTGAAGTTATTTTCATCTAAATTTACTCAAATATACATCCTACACCAAAAATACTCGACAAAATCCAAAAAAATCGAAGTTGGTTTCAAATAAATTTATTAAAATTTGACACTTCCAACTAAAATTTTTTTCACAATCCTAAAAATTGAAGTTGTTTCATCTAAATTTACTCAAATATAGATCCTACAAAAAATACTCAACAAAATCCAAAAAAAAACGAAGTTGATTTCAAATAAATTTATTAAAATTTGACACTTCCGACTAAAATTTTTTTCACAATCCTAAAAATTGAAGTTATTTTCATCTAAATTTACTCAAATATACATCCTACAACAAAAATACTCGACAAAATGCAAAAAAATCGAAGTTGATTTCAAATAAATTTATTAAAATTTGACACTTCCAACTAAAATTTTTTTCACAATCCACAAAATTGAAGTTATTTTCATCTAAATTTACTCAATTGTAGATCCTACAACAAAAATACTCAAGAAAATCCAAAAAATCGAAGTTGGTTTCAAATAAATTTATTAAAATTTGACACTTCCAACTAAAATTTTTTTCACAATCCAGAAAATTGAAGTTTTTTTCATCTAAATTTACTCATATATAGATCCTACAACAAAAATACTCGACAAAATGCAAAAAAATCGAAGTTGATTTCAAATAAATTTATTAAAATTTGACACTTCCAACTAAAATTTTTTTCACAATCCACAAAATTGAAGTTATTTTCATCTAAATTTACTCAATTGTAGATCCTACAACAAAAATACTCAAGAAAATCCAAAAAATCGAAGTTGGTTTCAAATAAATTTATTAAAATTTGACACTTCCAACTAAAATTTTTTTCACAATCCAGAAAATTGAAGTTTTTTTCATTTAAATTTACTCATATATAGATCCTACAACAAAAATACTCGACAAAATGCAAAAAAATCGAAGTTGATTTCAAATAAATTTATTAAAATTTGACACTTCCAACTAAAATTTTTTTCACAATCCACAAAATTGAAGTTATTTTCATCTAAATTTACTCAATTGTAGATCCTACAACAAAAATACTCAAGAAAATCCAAAAAATCGAAGTTGGTTTCAAATAAATTTATTAAAATTTGACACTTCCAACTAAAATTTTTTTCACAATCCACAAAATCGAAGTTTTTTTCATCTAAATTTACTCATATATAGATCCTACAACAAAAATACTCGACAAAATGCAAAAAAATCGAAGTTGATTTCAAATAAATTTATTAAAATTTGACACTTCCAACTAAAATTTTTTTCACAATCCACAAAATTGAAGTTATTTTCATCTAAATTTACTCAATTGTAGATCCTACAACAAAAATACTCAAGAAAATCCAAAAAATCGAAGTTGGTTTCAAATAAATTTATTAAAATTTGACACTTCCAACTAAAATTTTTTTCACAATCCACAAAATTGAAGTTTTTTTCATCTAAATTTACTCATATATAGATCCTACAACAAAAATACTCGACAAAATGCAAAAAAATCGAAGTTGATTTCAAATAAATTTATTAAAATTTTACACTTCCAACTAAAATTTTTTTCACAATCCACAAAATTGAAGTTATTTTCATCTAAATTTACTCAATTGTAGATCCTACAACAAAAATACTCAAGAAAATCCAAAAAATCGAAGTTGATTTCAAATAAATTTATTAAAATTTGACACTTCCAACTAAAATTTTTTTCACAATCCAAAAAATTGAAGTTATTTTCATCTAAACTTACTCAAATATACATCCTACACCAAAAATACCTGACAAAATCCAAAAAAATCGAAGTTGATTTCAAATAAATTTATTAAAATTTGACACTTCCAACTAAAATTTTTTTCACAATCCACAAAATTGAAGTAATTTTCATCTAAATTTACTCAATTGTAGATCCTACAACAAAAATACTCAACAAATTCTAAAATTATCCAATTTGATTTCAAATAAATTTATTAAAATTTTACAAAAATCGTGACAAAATCCAAAAAATCGAAGTTATTTTCATCTAAATTTAATCAATTGCAGATCCTACAACAAAAATACTCAAGAAAATCTAAAAAATCGAATTTGGTTTCAAATAAATTTATTAAAATTTGACACTTTCAACTAAAATTTTTTTCACAATCCTAAAAATTGAAGATATTTTCATCTAAATTTACCCAAATATTGATCCTACAACAAAAATACTCAACAAATTCAAAAATTATCCAAGTTGATTTCAAATAAATTTATTAAAATTTGACAAAAACCGTGACAAAATCCAAAAAATCGAAGTTATTTTCATCTAAATTTACTCAATTGTAAATCCTACAACAAAAATACTCAAGAAAATCCAAAAAATCGATGTTGGTTTCAAATAAATTTATTAAAATTTGACACTTCCAACTCAAATTTTTTTCACAATCCAAAAAATGGAAGTTATTTTCTTCTAAATTTACTCAATTGTAGATCCTACAACAAAAATACTAAAGAAAATCCAAAAAATCGAAGTTGGTTTCATATAAATTTATTAAAATTTGGCACTTCCAACTAAACTTTTTTTCACAATCCTAAAAATTTAAGTTATTTTCATATAAATTTACTCAAATGTAGATCCTACAACAAAAATACTCGACAAAATTCAAAATAATTCAAGTTGATTTCAAATAAATTTATTAAAATTTGACACTTCCAACTAAAATTTTTTTCACAATCCACAAAATTGAAGTTTTTTTCATCTAAATTTACTCATATATAGATCCTACAACAAAAATACTCGACAAAATGCAAAAAAATCGAAGTTGATTTCAAATAAATTTATTAAAATTTGACACTTCCAACTAAAATTTTTTTCACAATCCACAAAATTGAAGTTATTTTCATCTAAATTTACTCAATTGTAGATCCTACAACAAAAATACTCAAGAAAATCCAAAAAATCGAAGTTGGTTTCAAATAAATTTATTAAAATTTGACACTTCCAACTAAAATTTTTTTCACAATCCACAAAATTGAAGTTTTTTTCATCTAAATTTACTCATATATAGATCCTACAACAAAAATACTCGACAAAATGCAAAAAAATCGAAGTTGATTTCAAATAAATTTATTAAAATTTGACACTTCCAACTAAAATTTTTTTCACAATCCACAAAATTGAAGTTATTTTCATCTAAATTTACTCAATTGTAGATCCTACAACAAAAATACTCAAGAAAATCCAAAAAATCGAAGTTGGTTTCAAATAAATTTATTAAAATTTGACACTTCCAACTAAAATTTTTTTCACAATCCAGAAAATTGAAGTTTTTTTCATTTAAATTTACTCATATATAGATCCTACAACAAAAATACTCGACAAAATGCAAAAAAATCGAAGTTGATTTCAAATAAATTTATTAAAATTTGACACTTCCAACTAAAATTTTTTTCACAATCCACAAAATTGAAGTTATTTTCATCTAAATTTACTCAATTGTAGATCCTACAACAAAAATACTCAAGAAAATCCAAAAAATCGAAGTTGGTTTCAAATAAATTTATTAAAATTTGACACTTCCAACTAAAATTTTTTTCACAATCCACAAAATCGAAGTTTTTTTCATCTAAATTTACTCATATATAGATCCTACAACAAAAATACTCGACAAAATGCAAAAAAATCGAAGTTGATTTCAAATAAATTTATTAAAATTTGACACTTCCAACTAAAATTTTTTTCACAATCCACAAAATTGAAGTTATTTTCATCTAAATTTACTCAATTGTAGATCCTACAACAAAAATACTCAAGAAAATCCAAAAAATCGAAGTTGGTTTCAAATAAATTTATTAAAATTTGACACTTCCAACTAAAATTTTTTTCACAATCCACAAAATTGAAGTTTTTTTCATCTAAATTTACTCATATATAGATCCTACAACAAAAATACTCGACAAAATGCAAAAAAATCGAAGTTGATTTCAAATAAATTTATTAAAATTTTACACTTCCAACTAAAATTTTTTTCACAATCCACAAAATTGAAGTTATTTTCATCTAAATTTACTCAATTGTAGATCCTACAACAAAAATACTCAAGAAAATCCAAAAAATCGAAGTTGATTTCAAATAAATTTATTAAAATTTGACACTTCCAACTAAAATTTTTTTCACAATCCAAAAAATTGAAGTTATTTTCATCTAAACTTACTCAAATATACATCCTACACCAAAAATACCTGACAAAATCCAAAAAAATCGAAGTTGATTTCAAATAAATTTATTAAAATTTGACACTTCCAACTAAAATTTTTTTCACAATCCACAAAATTGAAGTAATTTTCATCTAAATTTACTCAATTGTAGATCCTACAACAAAAATACTCAACAAATTCTAAAATTATCCAATTTGATTTCAAATAAATTTATTAAAATTTTACAAAAATCGTGACAAAATCCAAAAAATCGAAGTTATTTTCATCTAAATTTAATCAATTGCAGATCCTACAACAAAAATACTCAAGAAAATCTAAAAAATCGAATTTGGTTTCAAATAAATTTATTAAAATTTGACACTTTCAACTAAAATTTTTTTCACAATCCTAAAAATTGAAGATATTTTCATCTAAATTTACCCAAATATTGATCCTACAACAAAAATACTCAACAAATTCAAAAATTATCCAAGTTGATTTCAAATAAATTTATTAAAATTTGACAAAAACCGTGACAAAATCCAAAAAATCGAAGTTATTTTCATCTAAATTTACTCAATTGTAAATCCTACAACAAAAATACTCAAGAAAATCCAAAAAATCGATGTTGGTTTCAAATAAATTTATTAAAATTTGACACTTCCAACTCAAATTTTTTTCACAATCCAAAAAATGGAAGTTATTTTCTTCTAAATTTACTCAATTGTAGATCCTACAACAAAAATACTAAAGAAAATCCAAAAAATCGAAGTTGGTTTCATATAAATTTATTAAAATTTGGCACTTCCAACTAAACTTTTTTTCACAATCCTAAAAATTTAAGTTATTTTCATATAAATTTACTCAAATGTAGATCCTACAACAAAAATACTCGACAAAATTCAAAATAATTCAAGTTGATTTCAAATAAATTTATTAAAATTTGACACTTCCAACTAAAATTTTTTTCACAATCCACAAAATTGAAGTTTTTTTCATCTAAATTTACTCATATATAGATCCTACAACAAAAATACTCGACAAAATGCAAAAAAATCGAAGTTGATTTCAAATAAATTTATTAAAATTTGACACTTCCAACTAAAATTTTTTTCACAATCCACAAAATTGAAGTTATTTTCATCTAAATTTACTCAATTGTAGATCCTACAACAAAAATACTCAAGAAAATCCAAAAAATCGAAGTTGGTTTCAAATAAATTTATTAAAATTTGACACTTCCAACTAAAATTTTTTTCACAATCCACAAAATTGAAGTTTTTTTCATCTAAATTTACTCATATATAGATCCTACAACAAAAATACTCGACAAAATGCAAAAAAATCGAAGTTGATTTCAAATAAATTTGTTAAAATTTGACACTTCCAACTAAAATTTTTTTCACAATCCACAAAATTGAAGTTATTTTCATCTAAATTTACTCAATTGTAGATCCTACAACAAAAATACTCAAGAAAATCCAAAAAATCGAAGTTGGTTTCAAATAAATTTATTAAAATTTGACACTTCCAACTAAATTTTTTTTCACAATCCTAAAAATTGAAGATATTTTCATCTAAATTTACCCAAATATTGATCCTACAACAAAAATACTCAACAAATTCCAAAATTATCCACGTTGATTTCAAATAAATTTATTAAAATTTGTCAAAAATCGTGACAAAATCCAAAAAATCGAAGTTATTTTCATCTAAATTTACTCACTTGTAGATCCTACAACAAAAATACTCAAGAAAATCCAAAAAATCGAATTTGGTTTCAAATAAATTTATTAAAATTTGACACTTCCAACAAAATTTTTTTTCACAATCCACAAAATTGAAGTTATTTTCTTCTAAATTTACTCAATTGTAGATCCTACAACAAAAATACTAAAGAAAATCCAAAAAATCGAAGTTGGTTTCATATAAATTTATTAAAATTTGGCACTTCCAACTAAAATTTTTTTCACAATCCTATAAATTGAAGATATTTTCATCTAAATTTACTCAAATATAGATCTTACAACAAAAATACTCAACAAATTCCAAAATTATCCAAGTTGTTTTCAAATAAATTTATTAAAATTTGACAAAAAAGTGACAAAATCCAAAAAATCGAAGTTATTTTCATCTAAATTTACTCAATTGTAGATCCTACAACAAAAATACTCAAGAAAATCAAAAAAATCGAATTTGGTTTCAAATAAATTTATTAAAATTTGACACTTCCAACAAAAAATTTTTTCACAATTCACAAAATTGAAGTTATTTTCATCTAAATTTACTCAAATATAGATCCTACAACAAAAATACTCAACAAATTCCAAAATAATCCAAGTTGATTTCAAATAAATTTATTAAAATTTGACCAAAATCCTGACAAAATCAAAAAATCGAAGTTATTTTCATCTAAATTTACTCAATTGTAGATGCTACAACAAAAATACTCAAGAAAATCCAAAAAATCGAAGTTGGTTTCAAATAAATTTATTAAAATTTGACACTTCCAACTAAATTTTTTTTCACAATCCAAAAAATTGTCGTTATTTTCATCTAAATTTACTCAAATATAGATCCTACAACAAAAATACTCAACAAAATCAAAAATAATTCAAGTTGATTTCAAATAAATTTATTAAAATTTGACACTTCCAACTAAAATTTTTTTCACAATCCTAAAAATTGAAGATATTTTCATCTAAATTTACTCAAATATAGATCCTGCAACAAAAATACTCAACAAATTCCAAAATTATCCAAGTTGATTTCAAATAAATTTATTAAAATTTGACAAAAATCGTGACAAAATCAAAAAAATCGAAGTTATTTTCATCTAAATTTACCCAATTGTAGATCCTACAAGAAAAATACTCAAGAAAATCCAAAAAATCGAATTTGGTTTCAAATAAATTTATTAAAATTTGACACTTCCAACTAAAACTTTTTTCACAATCCACAAAATTGAAGTTATTTTCATCTAAATTTACTCAAATATAGATCCTACAACAAAAATACTCAACAAAATCCAAAATAATTCAAGTTGATTTCAAATAAATTTATTAAAATTTGACACTTCCAACTAAAATTTTTTTCACAATCCTAAAAATTGAAGATATTTTCATCTAAATTTACCCAAATATTGATCCTACAACAAAAATACTCAACAAATTCCAAAATTATCCAAGTTGATTTCAAGTAAATTTATTAAAATTTGACAAAAATCGTGACAAAATCCAAAAAATCGAAGTTATTTTCATCTAAATTTACTCAATTGTAGATCCTACAACAAAAATACTCAAGAAAATCCAAAAAATCGAATTTGGTTTCAAATAAATTTATTAAAATTTGACACTTCCAACTAAATTTTTTTTCACAATCCTAAAAATTGAAGATATTTTCATCTAAATTTACCCAAATATTGATCCTACAACAAAAATACTCAACAAAATAAAAAAAAATCGAAGTAGGTTTCAAATAAATTTATTAAAATTTGACACTTCGAACCAAAAATTTTTTCACAATCCAAAAAAATGAAATTATTTTCATCTAAATTTACTCAAATATACATCCTACACCAAAAATACTCGACAAAATGCAAAAAAATCGAAGTTGGTTTCAAATAAATTTATTAAAATTTGACACTTCCAACTAAAATTTTTTTCACAATCCTAGAAATTGAAGTTATTTTCATCTAAATTTACTCAATTATACATCCTACACCAAAAATACTCGACAAAATCCAAAAAAATCGAAGTTGGTTTCAAATAAATTTATTAAAATTTGACGCTTCCAACTAAAATTTTTTTCACAATCCTAGAAATTGAAGTTATTTTCATCTAAATTTACTCAAATATACATCCTACACCAAAAATACTCGACAAAATCCAAAAATATCGAAGTTGGTTTCAAATAAATTTATTAAAATTTGACGCTTCCAACTAAAATTTTTTTCACAATCCTAGAAATTGAAGTTATTTTCATCTAAATTTACTCAAATATACATCCTACACCAAAAATACTCGACAAAATCCAAAAAAATCGAAGTTGGTTTCAAATAAATTTATTAAAATTTGACACTTCCAACTAAAATTTTTTTCACAATCCTAGAAATTGAAGTTATTTTCATCTAAATTTACTCAAATATACATCCTACACCAAAAATACTCGACAAAATAAAAAAAAATCGAAGTTGGTTTCAAATAACTTTATTAAAATTTGACACTTCCAACTAAAATTTTTTTCACAATCCTAAAAGTTGAAGTTATTTTCATCTAAATTTACTCAAATATAGATCCTACAAAAAATACTCAACAAAATCCAAAAAAAAACGAAGTTGATTTCAAATAAATTTATTAAAATTTGACACTTCCGACTAAAATTTTTTTCACAATCCTAAAAATTGAAGTTAGTTTCATCTAAATTTACTCAAATATACATCCTAAAACAAAAATACTCGACAAAATCCAAAAAAATCGAAGTTGGTTTCAAATAAATTTATTAAAATTTGACACTTCCAACTAAAATTTTTTTCACAATCCTAAAAATTGAAGTTATTTTCATCTAAATTTACTCAAATATACATCCTAAAACAAAAATACTCGACAAAATCCAAAAAAATCGAAGTTGGTTTCAAATAAATTTATTAAAATTTGACACTTCCAACTAAAATTTTTTTCACAATCCAATAAATTTTCGTTATTTTCATCTAAATTTACTCAAATATAGATCCTACAACAAAAATACTCAACAAAATAAAAAAAAATCGAAGTAGGTTTCAAATAAATTTATTAAAATTTGACACTTCGAACCAAAAATTTTTTCACAATCCAAAAAAATGAAATTATTTTCATCTAAATTTACTCAAATATACATCCTACACCAAAAATACTCGACAAAATCCAAAAAAATCGAAGTTGGTTTCAAATAAATTTATTAAAATTTGACACTTCCAACTAAAATTTTTTTCACAATCCTAGAAATTGAAGTTATTTTCATCTAAATTTACTCAAATATACATCCTACACCAAAAATACTCGACAAAATCCAAAAAAATCGAAGTTGGTTTCAAATAAATTTATTAAAATTTGACACTTCCAACTAAAATTTTTTTCACAATCCTAAAAATTGAAGTTGTTTCATCTAAATTTACTCAAATATAGATCCTACAAAAAAATACTCAACAAAATCCAAAAAAATCGGAGTTGATTTCAAATAAATTTATTAAAATTTGACACTTGCAACTAAAATTTTTTAAACAATCCTAAAAATTGAAGTTATTTTCATCTAACTTTACTCAAATATACATCCTACAACAAAAATACTCGACAAAATCCAAAAAAATCGAAGTTGATTTTAAATAAATTTATTAAAATTTGACACTTCCAACTAAAATATTTTTCACAATCCAAAAAATGGTCGTTATTTTCATCTAAATTTACTCAAATATTCATCCTACACCAAAAATACTCGACAAAATCCAAAAAAATCGAAGTTGGTTTCAAATAACTTTATTAAAATTTGACACTTCCAACTAAAATTTTTTTCACAATCCTAAAAATTGAAGTTATTTTCATCTAAATTTACTCAAATATAGATCCTACAAAAAATACTCAACAAAATCCAAAAAAAAACGAAGTTGATTTCAAATAAATTTATTAAAATTTGACACTTCCGACTAAAATTTTTTTCACAATCCTAAAAATTGAAGTTATTTTCATCTAAATTTACTCAAATATACATCCTAAAACAAAAATACTCGACAAAATCCAAAAAAATCGAAGTTGGTTTCAAATAAATTTATTAAAATTTGACACTTCCAACTAAAATTTTTTTCACAATCCTAAAAATTGAAGTTATTTTCATCTAAATTTACTCAAATGTACATCCTACACCAAAAATACTCGACAAAATCCAAAAAAATCGAAGTTAGTTTCAAATAAATTTATTAAAATTTGACACGTCCGACTAAAATTTTTTTCACAATCCTAAAAATTGAAGTTATTTTCATCTAAATTTACTCAAATATACATCCTAAAACAAAAATACTCGACAAAATCCAAAAAAATCGAAGTTGGTTTCAAATAAATTTATTAAAATTTGACACTTCCAACTAAAATTTTTTTCACAATCCTAGAAATTGAAGTTATTTTCATCTAAATTTACTCAAATATACATCCTACACCAAAAATACTCGACAAAATCCAAAAAAATCGAAGTTGGTTTCAAATAAATTTATTAAAATTTGACACTTCCAACTAAAATTTTTTTCACAATCCTAGAAATTGAAGTTATTTTCATCTAAATTTACTCAAATATACATCCTACACCAAAAATACTCGACAAAATCAAAAAAAATCGAAGTTGGTTTCAAATAACTTTATTAAAATTGGACACTTCCAACTAAAATTTTTTTCACAATCCTAAAAGTTGAAGTTATTTTCATCTAAATTTACTCAAATATAGATCCTACAAAAAATACTCAACAAAATCCAAAAAAAAACGAAGTTGATTTCAAATAAATTTATTAAAATTTGACACTTCCGACTAAAATTTTTTTCACAATCCTAAAAATTGAAGATAGTTTCATCTAAATTTACTCAAATATACATCCTAAAACAAAAATACTCGACAAAATCCAAAAAAATCGAAGTTGGTTTCAAATAAATTTATTAAAATTTGACACTTCCAACTAAAATTTTTTTCACAATCCTAAAAATTGAAGTTATTTTCATCTAAATTTACTCAAATATACATCCTAAAACAAAAATACTCGACAAAATCCAAAAAAATCGAAGTTGGTTTCAAATAAATTTATTAAAATTTGACACTTCCAACTAAAATTTTTTTCACAATCCAATAAATTTTCGTTATTTTCATCTAAATTTACTCAAATATAGATCCTACAACAAAAATACTCAACAAAATAAAAAAAAATCGAAGTAGGTTTCAAATAAATTTATTAAAATTTGACACTTCGAACCAAAAATTTTTTCACAATCCAAAAAAATGAAATTATTTTCATCTAAATTTACTCAAATATACATCCTACACCAAAAATACTCGACAAAATCCAAAAAAATCGAAGTTGGTTTCAAATAAATTTATTAAAATTTGACACTTCCAACTAAAATTTTTTTCACAATCCTAGAAATTGAAGTTATTTTCATCTAAATTTACTCAAATATACATCCTACACCAAAAATACTCGACAAAATCCAAAAAAATCGAAGTTGGTTTCAAATAAATTTATTAAAATTTGACGCTTCCAACTAAAATTTTTTTCACAATCCTAGAAATTGAAGTTATTTTCATCTAAATTTACTCAAATATACATCCTACACCAAAAATACTCGACAAAATCCAAAAAAATCGAAGTTGGTTTCAAATAAATTTATTAAAATTTGACACTTCCAACTAAAATTTTTTTCACAATCCTAGAAATTGAAGTTATTTTCATCTAAATTTACTCAAATATACATCCTACACCAAAAATACTCGACAAAATCCAAAAAAATCGAAGTTGGTTTCAAATAAATTTATTAAAATTTGACACTTCCAACTAAAATTTTTTTCACAATCCTAAAAATTGAAGTTGTTTCATCTAAATTTACTCAAATATAGATCCTACAAAAAAATACTCAACAAAATCCAAAAAAATCGGAGTTGATTTCAAATAAATTTATTAAAATTTGACACTTGCAACTAAAATTTTTTAAACAATCCTAAAAATTGAAGTTATTTTCATCTAACTTTACTCAAATATACATCCTACAACAAAAATACTCGACAAAATCCAAAAAAATCGAAGTTGATTTTAAATAAATTTATTAAAATTTGACACTTCCAACTAAAATATTTTTCACAATCCAAAAATGGTCGTTATTTTCATCTAAATTTACTCAAATATACATCCTACACCAAAAATACTCGACAAAATCCAAAAATATCGAAGTTGGTTTCAAATAAATTTATTAAAATTTGACGCTTCCAACTAAAATTTTTTTCACAATCCTAGAAATTGAAGTTATTTTCATCTAAATTTACTCAAATATACATCCTACACCAAAAATACTCGACAAAATCCAAAAAAATCGAAGTTGGTTTCAAATAAATTTATTAAAATTTGACACTTCCAACTAAAATTTTTTTCACAATCCTAGAAATTGAAGTTATTTTCATCTAAATTTACTCAAATATACATCCTACACCAAAAATACTCGACAAAATCCAAAAAAATCGAAGTTGGTTTCAAGTAAATTTATTAAAATTTGACACTTCCAACTAAAATTTTTTTCACAATCCTAGAAATTGAAGTTATTTTCATCTAAATTTACTCAAATATAGATCCTACACCAAAAATACTCAACAAAATCCAAAAAAAACGAAGTTGATTTCAAATAAATTTATTAAAATTTGACACTTCCGACTAAAATTATTTCACAATCCTAAAAATTGAAGTTATTTTCATCTAAATTTACTCAAATATACATCCTAAAACAAAAATACTCGACAAATTCCAAAAAAATCGAAGTTGGTTTCAAATAAATTTATTAAAATTTGACGCTTCCAACTAAAATTTTTTTCACAATCCTAGAAATTGAAGTTATTTTCATCTAACTTTACTCAAATATACATCCTACAACAAAAATACTCGACAAAATCCAAAAAAATCGAAGTTGATTTTAAATAAATTTATTAAAATTTGACACTTCCAACTAAAATATTTTTCACAATCCAAAAAATGGTCGTTATTTTCATCTAAATTTACTCAAATATACATCCTACACCAAAAATACTCGACAAAATCCAAAAATATCGAAGTTGGTTTCAAATAAATTTATTAAAATTTGACACTTCCAACTAAATTTTTTTTCACAATCCTAAAAATTGAAGTTATTTTCATCTAAATTTACTCAAATGTACATCCTACACCAAAAATACTCGACAAAATCCAAAAAAATCGAAGTTAGTTTCAAATAAATTTATTAAAATTTGACACTTCCGACTAAAATTTTTTTCACAATCCTAAAAATTGAATTTATTTTCATCTAAATTTACTCAAATATACATCCTAAAACAAAAATACTCGACAAAATCCAAAAAAATCGAAGTTGGTTTCAAATAAATTTATTAAAATTTGACACTTCCAACTAAAATTTTTTTCACAATCCAATAAATTTTCGTTATTTTCATCTAAATTTACTCAAATATAGATCCTACAACAAAAATACTCAACAAAATAAAAAAAAATCGAAGTAGGTTTCAAATAAATTTATTAAAATTTGACACTTCGAACCAAAAATTTTTTCACAATCCAAAAAAATGAAATTATTTTCATCTAAATTTACTCAAATATACATCCTACACCAAAAATACTCGACAAAATCCAAAAAAATCGAAGTTGGTTTCAAGTAAATTTATTAAAATTTGACACTTCCAACTAAAATTTTTTTCACAATCCTAGAAATTGAAGTTATTTTCATCTAAATTTACTCAAATATACATCCTACACCAAAAATACTCGACAAAATCCAAAAAAATCGAAGTTGGTTTCAAATAAATTTATTAAAATTTGACGCTTCCAACTAAAATTTTTTTCACAATCCTAGAAATTGAAGTTATTTTCATTTAAATTTACTCAAATATACATCCTACACCAAAAATACTCGACAAAATCCAAAAAAATCGAAGTTGGTTTCAAATAAATTTATTAAAATTTGACACTTCCAACTAAAATTTTTTTCACAATCCTAGAAATTGAAGTTATTTTCATCTAAATTTACTCAAATATACATCCTACACCAAAAATACTCGACAAAATCCAAAAAAATCGAAGTTGGTTTCAAATAAATTTATTAAAATTTGACACTTCCAACTAAAATTTTTTTCACAATCCTAAAAATTGAAGTTGTTTCATCTAAATTTACTCAAATATAGATCCTACAAAAAAATACTCAACAAAATCCAAAAAAATCGGAGTTGATTTCAAATAAATTTATTAAAATTTGACACTTGCAACTAAAATTTTTTAAACAATCCTAAAAATTGAAGTTATTTTCATCTAACTTTACTCAAATATACATCCTACAACAAAAATACTCGACAAAATCCAAAAAAATCGAAGTTGATTTTAAATAAATTTATTAAAATTTGACACTTCCAACTAAAATATTTTTCACAATCCAAAAAATGGTCGTTATTTTCATCTAAATTTACTCAAATATACATCCTACACCAAAAATACTCGACAAAATCCAAAAATATCGAAGTTGGTTTCAAATAAATTTATTAAAATTTGACGCTTCCAACTAAAATTTTTTTCACAATCCTAGAAATTGAAGTTATTTTCATCTAAATTTACTCAAATATACATCCTACACCAAAAATACTCGACAAAATCCAAAAAAATCGAAGTTGGTTTCAAATAAATTTATTAAAATTTGACACTTCCGACTAAAATTTTTTTCACAATCCTAAAAATTGAAGTTATTTTCATCTAAATTTACTCAAATATACATCCTACACCAAAAATACACGACAAAATCCAAAAAAATCGAAGTTGGTTTCAAATAACTTTATTAAAATTTGACACTTCCAACTAAAATTTTTTTCACAATCCTAAAAATTGAAGTTATTTTCATCTAAATTTACTCAAATATAGATCCTACAAAAAGTACTCAACAAAATCCAAAAAAAACGAAGTTGATTTCAAATAAATTTATTAAAATTTGACACTTCCGACTAAAATTTTTTTCACAATCCTAAAAATTGAAGTTATTTTCATCTAAATTTACTCAAATATACATCCTAAAACAAAAATACTCGACAAAATCCAAAAAAATCGAAGTTGGTTTCAAATAAATTTATTAAAATTTGACACTTCCAACTAAAATTTTTTTCACAATCCTAAAAATTGAAGTTATTTTCATCTAAATTTACTCAAATATACATCCTACACCAAAAATACTCGACAAAATCCAAAAAAATCGAAGTTAGTTTCAAATAAATTTATTAAAATTTGACACTTCCGACTAAAATTTTTTTCACAATCCTAAAAATTGAAGTTATTTTCATCTAAATTTACTCAAATATACATCCTAAAACAAAAATACTGGACAAAATCCAAAAAAATCGAAGTTGGTTTCAAATAAATTTATTAAAATTTGACACTTCCAACTAAAATTTTTTTCACAATCCAATAAATTTTCGTTATTTTCATCTAAATTTACTCAAATATAGATCCTACAACAAAAATACTCAACAAAATCCAAAAAAATCGAAGTTGGTTTCAAATAAATTTATTAAAATTTGACGCTTCCAACTAAAATTTTTTTCACAATCCTAGAAATTGAAGTTATTTTCATCTAAATTTACTCAAATATACATCCTACACCAAAAATACTCGACAAAATCCAAAAAAATCGAAGTTGGTTTCAAATAAATTTATTAAAATTTGACACTTCACACTAAAATTTTTTTCACAATCCTAAAAATTGAAGTTGTTTCATCTAAATTTACTCAAATATAGATCCTACAAAAAAATACTCAACAAAATCCAAAAAAATCGGAGTTGATTTCAAATAAATTTATTAAAATTTGACACTTGCAACTAAAATTTTTTAAACAATCCTAAAAATTGAAGTTATTTTCATCTAACTTTACTCAAATATACATCCTACAACAAAAATACTCGACAAAATCCAAAAAAATCGAAGTTGATTTTAAATAAATTTATTAAAATTTGACACTTCCAACTAAAATATTATTCACAATCCAAAAAATGGTCGTTATTTTCATCTAAATTTACTCAAATATACATCCTACACCAAAAATACTCGACAAAATCCAAAAATATCGAAGTTGGTTTCAAATAAATTTATTAAAATTTGACGCTTCCAACTAAAATTTTTTTCACAATCCTAGAAATTGAAGTTATTTTCATCTAAATTTACTCAAATATACATCCTACACCAAAAATACTCGGCAAAATCCAAAAAAATCGAAGTTGGTTTCAAATAAATTTATTAAAATTTGACACTTCCAACTAAAATTTTTTTCACAATCCTAGAAATTGAAGTTATTTTCATCTAAATTTACTCAAATATACATCCTACACCAAAAATACTCGACAAAATCCAAAAAAATCGAAGTTGGTTTCAAATAACTTTATTAAAATTTGACACTTCCAACTAAAATTTTTTTCACAATCCTAAAAATTGAAGTTATTTTCATCTAAATTTACTCAAATATAGATCCTACAAAAAATACTCAACAAAATCCAAAAAAACGAAGTTGATTTCAAATAAATTTATTAAAATTTGACACTTCCGACTAAAATTTTTTTCACAATCCAATAAATTTTCGTTATTTTCATCTAACTTTACTCAAATATACATCCTACAACAAAAATACTCGACAAAATCCAAAAAAATCGAAGTTGATTTTAAATAAATTTATTAAAATTTGACACTTCCAACTAAAATATTTTTCACAATCCAAAAAATGGTCGTTATTTTCATCTAAATTTACTCAAATATACATCCTACACCAAAAATACTCGACAAAATCCAAAAATATCGAAGTTGGTTTCAAATAAATTTATTAAAATTTGACGCTTCCAACTAAAATTTTTTTCACAATCCTAGAAATTGAAGTTATTTTCATCTAAATTTACTCAAATATACATCCTACACCAAAAATACTCGACAAAATCCAAAAAAATCGAAGTTGGTTTCAAATAAATTTATTAAAATTTGACACTTCCAACTAAAATTTTTTTCACAATCCTAGAAATTGAAGTTATTTTCATCTAAATTTACTCAAATATACATCCTACACCAAAAATACTCGACAAAATCCAAAAAAATCGAAGTTGGTTTCAAATAACTTTATTAAAATTTGACACTTCCAACTAAAATTTTTTTCACAATCCTAAAAATTGAAGTTATTTTCATCTAAATTTACTCAAATATAGATCCTACAAAAAATACTCAACAAAATCCAAAAAAAACGAAGTTGATTTCAAATAAATTTATTAAAATTTGACACTTCCGACTAAAATTTTTTTCACAATCCAATAAATTTTCGTTATTTTCATCTAAATTTACTCAAATATAGATCCTACAACAAAAATACTCAACAAAATCCAAAAAAATCGAAGTTGGTTTCAAATAAATTTATTAAAATTTGACACTTCCAACTAAAATTTTTTTCACAATCCAATAAATTTTCGTTATTTTCATCTAAATTTACTCAAATATAGATCCTACAACAAAAATACTCAACAAAATAAAAAAAAATCGAAGTAGGTTTCAAATAAATTTATTAAAATTTGACACTTCGAACCAAAAATTTTTTCACAATCCAAAAAAATGAAATTATTTTCATCTAAATTTACTCAAATATACATCCTACACCAAAAATACTCGACAAAATCCAAAAAAATCGAAGTTGGTTTCAAATAAATTTATTAAAATTTGACACATCCAACTAAAATTTTTTTCACAATCCTAGAAATTGAAGTTATTTTCATCTAAATTTACTCAAATATACATCCTACACCAAAAATACTCGACAAAATCCAAAAAAATCGAAGTTGGTTTCAAATAAATTTATTAAAATTTGACGCTTCCAACTAAAATTTTTTTCACAATCCTAGAAATTGAAGTTATTTTCATCTAAATTTACTCAAATATACATCCTACACCAAAAATACTCGACAAAATCCAAAAAAATCGAAGTTGGTTTCAAATAAATTTATTAAAATTTGACACTTCCAACTAAAATTTTTTTCACAATCCTAGAAATTGAAGTTATTTTCATCTAAATTTACTCAAATATACATCCTACAACAAAAATACTCGACAAAATCCAAAAAAATCGAAGTTGATTTTAAATAAATTTATTAAAATTTGACACTTCCAACTAAAATATTTTTCACAATCCAAAAAATGGTCGGTATTTTCATCTAAATTTACTCAAATATACATCCTACACCAAAAATATTCGACAAAATCCAAAAATATCGAAGTTGGTTTCAAATAAATTTATTAAAATTTGACGCTTCCAACTAAAATTTTTTTCACAATCCTAGAAATTGAAGTTATTTTCATCTAAATTTACTCAAATATACATCCTACACCAAAAATACTCGACAAAATCCAAAAAAATCGAAGTTGGTTTCAAATAAATTTATTAAAATTTGACACTTCCAACTAAAATTTTTTTCACAATCCTAAAAATTGAAGTTATTTTCATCTAAATTTACTCAAATGTACATCCTACACCAAAAATACTCGACAAAATCCAAAAAAATCGAAGTTAGTTTCAAATAAATTTATTAAAATTTGTCTCTTCCGACTAAAATTTTTTTCACAATCCTAAAAATTGAAGTTATTTTCATCTAAATTTACTCAAATATACATCCTAAAACAAAAATACTCGACAAAATCCAAAAAAATCGAAGTTGGTTTCAAATAAATTTATTAAAATTTGACACTTCCAACTAAAATTTTTTTCACAATCCAATAAATTTTCGTTATTTTCATCTAAATTTACTCAAATATAGATCCTACAACAAAAATACTCAACAAAATAAAAAAAAATCGAAGTAGGTTTCAAATAAATTTATTAAAATTTGACACTTCGAACCAAAAATTTTTTCACAATCCAAAAAAATGAAATTATTTTCATCTAAATTTACTCAAATATACATCCTACACCAAAAATACTCGACAAATTCCAAAAAAATCGAAGTTGGTTTCAAATAAATTTATTAAAATTTGACACTTCCAACTAAAATTTTTTTCACAATCCTAGAAATTGAAGTTATTTTCATCTAAATTTACTCAAATATACATCCTACACCAAAAATACTCGACAAAATCCAAAAATATCGAAGTTGGTTTCAAATAACTTTATTAAAATTTGACACTTCCAACTAAAATTTTTTTCACAATCCTAAAAATTGAAGTTGTTTTCATCTAAATTTACTCAAATATAGATCCTACAAAAAATACTCAACAAAATCCAAAAAAAACGAAGTTGATTTCAAATAAATTTATTAAAATTTGACACTTCCGACTAAAATTTTTTTCACAATCCTAAAAATTGAAGTTATTTTCATCTAAATTTACTCAAATATACATCCTAAAACAAAAATACTCGACAAAATCCAAAAAAATCGAAGTTGGTTTCAAATAAATTTATTAAAATTTGACACTTCCAACTAAAATTTTTTTCACAATCCTAAAAATTGAAGTTATTTTCATCTAAATTTACTCAAATGTACATCCTACACCAAAAATACTCGACAAAATCCAAAAAAATCGAAGTTAGTTTCAAATAAATTTATTAAAATTTGACACTTCCAACTAAAATTTTTTTCACAATCCTAAAAATTGAAGTTGTTTCATCTAAATTTACTCAAATATAGATCCTATAAAAAAATACTCAACAAAATCCAAAAAAATCGGAGTTGATTTCAAATAAATTTATTAAAATTTGACACTTGCAACTAAAATTTTTTAAACAATCCTAAAAATTGAAGTTATTTTCATCTAACTTTACTCAAATATACATCCTACACCAAAAATATTCGACAAAATCCAAAAATATCGAAGTTGGTTTCAAATAAATTTATTAAAATTTGACGCTTCCAACTAAAATTTTTTTCACAATCCTAGAAATTGAAGTTATTTTCATCTAAATTTACTCAAATATACATCCTACACCAAAAATACTCGGCAAAATCCAAAAAAATCGAAGTTGGTTTCAAATAAATTTATTAAAATTTGACACTTCCAACTAAAATTTTTTTCACAATCCTAGAAATTGAAGTTATTTTCATCTAAATTTACTCAAATATACATCCTACACCAAAAATACTCGACAAAATCCAAAAAAATCGAAGTTGGTTTCAAATAACTTTATTAAAATTTGACACTTCCAACTAAAATTTTTTTCACAATCCTAAAAATTGAAGTTATTTTCATCTAAATTTACTCAAATATAGATCCTACAAAAAATACTCAACAAAATCCAAAAAAAACGAAGTTGATTTCAAATAAATTTATTAAAATTTGACACTTCCGACTAAAATTTTTTTCACAATCCAATAAATTTTCGTTATTTTCATCTAACTTTACTCAAATATACATCCTACAACAAAAATACTCGACAAAATCCAAAAAAATCGAAGTTGATTTTAAATAAATTTATTAAAATTTGACACTTCCAACTAAAATATTTTTCACAATCCAAAAAATGGTCGTTATTTTCATCTAAATTTACTCAAATATACATCCTACACCAAAAATACTCGACAAAATCCAAAAATATCGAAGTTGGTTTCAAATAAATTTATTAAAATTTGACGCTTCCAACTAAAATTTTTTTCACAATCCTAGAAATTGAAGTTATTTTCATCTAAATTTACTCAAATATACATCCTACACCAAAAATACTCGACAAAATCCAAAAAAATCGAAGTTGGTTTCAAATAAATTTATTAAAATTTGACACTTCCAACTAAAATTTTTTTCACAATCCTAGAAATTGAAGTTATTTTCATCTAAATTTACTCAAATATACATCCTACACCAAAAATACTCGACAAAATCCAAAAAAATCGAAGTTGGTTTCAAATAACTTTATTAAAATTTGACACTTCCAACTAAAATTTTTTTCACAATCCTAAAAATTGAAGTTATTTTCATCTAAATTTACTCAAATATAGATCCTACAAAAAATACTCAACAAAATCAAAAAAAAACGAAGTTGATTTCAAATAAATTTATTAAAATTTGACACTTCCGACTAAAATTTTTTTCACAATCCAATAAATTTTCGTTATTTTCATCTAAATTTACTCAAATATAGATCCTACAACAAAAATACTCAACAAAATCCAAAAAAATCGAAGTTGGTTTCAAATAAATTTATTAAAATTTGACACTTCCAACTAAAATTTTTTTCACAATCCAATAAATTTTCGTTATTTTCATCTAAATTTACTCAAATATAGATCCTACAACAAAAATACTCAACAAAATAAAAAAAAATCGAAGTAGGTTTCAAATAAATTTATTAAAATTTGACACTTCGAACCAAAAATTTTTTCACAATCCAAAAAAATGAAATTATTTTCATCTAAATTTACTCAAATATACATCCTACACCAAAAATACTCGACAAAATCCAAAAAAATCGAAGTTGGTTTCAAATAAATTTATTAAAATTTGACACATCCAACTAAAATTTTTTTCACAATCCTAGAAATTGAAGTTATTTTCATCTAAATTTACTCAAATATACATCCTACACCAAAAATACTCGACAAAATCCAAAAAAATCGAAGTTGGTTTCAAATAAATTTATTAAAATTTGACGCTTCCAACTAAAATTTTTTTCACAATCCTAGAAATTTTCGTTATTTTCATCTAAATTTACTCAAATATAGATCCTACAACAAAAATACTCAACAAAATAAAAAAAAATCGAAGTAGGTTTCAAATAAATTTATTAAAATTTGACACTTCGAACCAAAAATTTTTTCACAATCCAAAAAAATGAAATTATTTTCATCTAAATTTACTCAAATATACATCCTACACCAAAAATACTCGACAAATTCCAAAAAAATCGAAGTTGGTTTCAAATAAATTTATTAAAATTTGACACTTCCAACTAAAATTTTTTTCACAATCCTAGAAATTGAAGTTATTTTCATCTAAATTTACTCAAATATACATCCTACACCAAAAATACTCGACAAAATCCAAAAAAATCGAAGTTGGTTTCAAATAAATTTATTAAAATTTGACACTTCCAACTAAAATTTTTTTCACAATCCTAGAAATTGAAGTTATTTTCATCTAAATTTACTCAAATATACATCCTACACCAAAAATACTCGACAAAATCCAAAAAAATCGAAGTTGGTTTCAAATAAATTTATTAAAATTTGACACTTCCAACTAAAATTTTTTTCACAATCCTAAAAATTGAAGTTGTTTCATCTAAATTTACTCAAATATAGATCCTACAAAAAAATACTCAACAAAATCCAAAAAAATCGGAGTTGATTTCAAATAAATTTATTAAAATTTGACACTTGCAACTAAAATTTTTTAAACAATCCTAAAAATTGAAGTTATTTTCATCTAACTTTACTCAAATATACATCCTACAACAAAAATACTCGACAAAATCCAAAAAAATCGAAGTTGATTTTAAATAAATTTATTAAAATTTGACACTTCCAACTAAAATATTTTTCACAATCCAAAAAATGGTCGGTATTTTCATCTAAATTTACTCAAATATACATCCTACACCAAAAATATTCGACAAAATCCAAAAATATCGAAGTTGGTTTCAAATAAATTTATTAAAATTTGACGCTTCCAACTAAAATTTTTTTCACAATCCTAGAAATTGAAGTTATTTTCATCTAAATTTACTCAAATATACATCCTACACCAAAAATACTCGACAAAATCCAAAAAAATCGAAGTTGGTTTCAAATAAATTTATTAAAATTTGACACTTCCAACTAAAATTTTTTTCACAATCCTAAAAATTGAAGTTATTTTCATCTAAATTTACTCAAATGTACATCCTACACCAAAAATACTCGACAAAATCCAAAAAAATCGAAGTTAGTTTCAAATAAATTTATTAAAATTTGTCTCTTCCGACTAAAATTTTTTTCACAATCCTAAAAATTGAAGTTATTTTCATCTAAATTTACTCAAATATACATCCTAAAACAAAAATACTCGACAAAATCCAAAAAAATCGAAGTTGGTTTCAAATAAATTTATTAAAATTTGACACTTCCAACTAAAATTTTTTTCACAATCCAATAAATTTTCGTTATTTTCATCTAAATTTACTCAAATATAGATCCTACAACAAAAATACTCAACAAAATAAAAAAAAATCGAAGTAGGTTTCAAATAAATTTATTAAAATTTGACACTTCGAACCAAAAATTTTTTCACAATCCAAAAAAATGAAATTATTTTCATCTAAATTTACTCAAATATACATCCTACACCAAAAATACTCGACAAATTCCAAAAAAATCGAAGTTTGTTTCAAATAAATTTATTAAAATTTGACACTTCCAACTAAAATTTTTTTCACAATCCTAGAAATTGAAGTTATTTTCATCTAAATTTACTCAAATATACATCCTACACCAAAAATACTCGACAAAATCCAAAAATATCGAAGTTGGTTTCAAATAACTTTATTAAAATTTGACACTTCCAACTAAAATTTTTTTCACAATCCTAAAAATTGAAGTTATTTTCATCTAAATTTACTCAAATATAGATCCTACAAAAAATACTCAACAAAATCCAAAAAAAACGAAGTTGATTTCAAATAAATTTATTAAAATTTGACACTTCCGACTAAAATTTTTTTCACAATCCTAAAAATTGAAGTTATTTTCATCTAAATTTACTCAAATATACATCCTAAAACAAAAATACTCGACAAAATCCAAAAAAATCGAAGTTGGTTTCAAATAAATTTATTAAAATTTGACACTTCCAACTAAAATTTTTTTCACAATCCTAAAAATTGAAGTTATTTTCATCTAAATTTACTCAAATGTACATCCTACACCAAAAATACTCGACAAAATCCAAAAAAATCGAAGTTAGTTTCAAATAAATTTATTAAAATTTGACACTTCCAACTAAAATTTTTTTCACAATCCTAAAAATTGAAGTTGTTTCATCTAAATTTACTCAAATATAGATCCTACAAAAAAATACTCAACAAAATCCAAAAAAATCGGAGTTGATTTCAAATAAATTTATTAAAATTTGACACTTGCAACTAAAATTTTTTAAACAATCCTAAAAATTGAAGTTATTTTCATCTAACTATACTCAAATATACATCCTACACCAAAAATATTCGACAAAATCCAAAAATATCGAAGTTGGTTTCAAATAAATTTATTAAAATTTGACGCTTCCAACTAAAATTTTTTTCACAATCCTAGAAATTGAAGTTATTTTCATCTAAATTTACTCAAATATACATCCTACACCAAAAATACTCGGCAAAATCCAAAAAAATCGAAGTTGGTTTCAAATAAATTTATTAAAATTTGACACTTCCAACTAAAATTTTTTTCACAATCCTAGAAATTGAAGTTATTTTCATCTAAATTTACTCAAATATACATCCTACACCAAAAATACTCGACAAAATCCAAAAAAATCGAAGTTGGTTTCAAATAACTTTATTAAAATTTGACACTTCCAACTAAAATTTTTTTCACAATCCTAAAAATTGAAGTTATTTTCATCTAAATTTACTCAAATATAGATCCTACAAAAAATACTCAACAAAATCCAAAAAAAACGAAGTTGATTTCAAATAAATTTATTAAAATTTGACACTTCCGACTAAAATTTTTTTCACAATCCAATAAATTTTCGTTATTTTCATCTAACTTTACTCAAATATACATCCTACAACAAAAATACTCGACAAAATCCAAAAAAATCGAAGTTGATTTTAAATAAATTTATTAAAATTTGACACTTCCAACTAAAATATTTTTCACAATCCAAAAAATGGTCGTTATTTTCATCTAAATTTACTCAAATATACATCCTACACCAAAAATACTCGACAAAATCCAAAAATATCGAAGTTGGTTTCAAATAAATTTATTAAAATTTGACGCTTCCAACTAAAATTTTTTTCACAATCCTAGAAATTGAAGTTATTTTCATCTAAATTTACTCAAATATACATCCTACACCAAAAATACTCGACAAAATCCAAAAAAATCGAAGTTGGTTTCAAATAAATTTATTAAAATTTGACACTTCCAACTAAAATTTTTTTCACAATCCTAGAAATTGAAGTTATTTTCATCTAAATTTACTCAAATATACATCCTACACCAAAAATACTCGACAAAATCCAAAAAAATCGAAGTTGGTTTCAAATAACTTTATTAAAATTTGACACTTCCAACTAAAATTTTTTTCACAATCCTAAAAATTGAAGTTATTTTCATCTAAATTTACTCAAATATAGATCCTACAAAAAATACTCAACAAAATAAAAAAAAAACGAAGTTGATTTCAAATAAATTTATTAAAATTTGACACTTCCGACTAAAATTTTTTTCACAATCCAATAAATTTTCGTTATTTTCATCTAAATTTACTCAAATATAGATCCTACAACAAAAATACTCAACAAAATCCAAAAAAATCGAAGTTGGTTTCAAATAAATTTATTAAAATTTGACACTTCCAACTAAAATTTTTTTCACAATCCAATAAATTTTCGTTATTTTCATCTAAATTTACTCAAATATAGATCCTACAACAAAAATACTCAACAAAATAAAAAAAAATCGAAGTAGGTTTCAAATAAATTTATTAAAATTTGACACTTCGAACCAAAAATTTTTTCACAATCCAAAAAAATGAAATTATTTTCATCTAAATTTACTCAAATATACATCCTACACCAAAAATACTCGACAAAATCCAAAAAAATCGAAGTTGGTTTCAAATAAATTTATTAAAATTTGACACATCCAACTAAAATTTTTTTCACAATCCTAGAAATTGAAGTTATTTTCATCTAAATTTACTCAAATATACATCCTACACCAAAAATACTCGACAAAATCCAAAAAAATCGAAGTTGGTTTCAAATAAATTTATTAAAATTTGACGCTTCCAACTAAAATTTTTTTCACAATCCTAGAAATTGAAGTTATTTTCATCTAAATTTACTCAAATATACATCCTACACCAAAAATACTCGACAAAATCCAAAAAAATCGAAGTTGGTTTCAAATAAATTTATTAAAATTTGACACTTCCAACTAAAATTTTTTTCACAATCCTAGAAATTGAAGTTATTTTCATCTAAATTTACTCAAATATACATCCTACACCAAAAATACTCGACAAAATCCAAAAAAATCGAAGTTGGTTTCAAATAAATTTATTAAAATTTGACACTTCCAACTAAAATTTTTTTCACAATCCTAAAAATTGAAGTTGTTTCATCTAAATTTACTCAAATATAGATCCTACAAAAAAATACTCAACAAAATCCAAAAAAATCGGAGTTGATTTCAAATAAATTTATTAAAATTTGACACTTGCAACTAAAATTTTTTAAACAATCCTAAAAATTGAAGTTATTTTCATCTAACTTTACTCAAATATACATCCTACAACAAAAATACTCGACAAAATCCAAAAAAATCGAAGTTGATTTTAAATAAATTTATTAAAATTTGACACTTCCAACTAAAATATTTTTCACAATCCAAAAAATGGTCGGTATTTTCATCTAAATTTACTCAAATATACATCCTACACCAAAAATATTCGACAAAATCCAAAAATATCGAAGTTGGTTTCAAATAAATTTATTAAAATTTGACGCTTCCAACTAAAATTTTTTTCACAATCCTAGAAATTGAAGTTATTTTCATCTAAATTTACTCAAATATACATCCTACACCAAAAATACTCGACAAAATCCAAAAAAATCGAAGTTGGTTTCAAATAAATTTTTTAAAATTTGACACTTCCAACTAAAATTTTTTTCACAATCCTAAAAATTGAAGTTATTTTCATCTAAATTTACTCAAATGTACATCCTACACCAAAAATACTCGACAAAATCCAAAAAAATCGAAGTTAGTTTCAAATAAATTTATTAAAATTTGTCTCTTCCGACTAAAATTTTTTTCACAATCCTAAAAATTGAAGTTATTTTCATCTAAATTTACTCAAATATACATCCTAAAACAAAAATACTCGACAAAATCCAAAAAAATCGAAGTTGGTTTCAAATAAATTTATTAAAATTTGACACTTCCAACTAAAATTTTTTTCACAATCCAATAAATTTTCGTTATTTTCATCTAAATTTACTCAAATATAGATCCTACAACAAAAATACTCAACAAAATAAAAAAAAATCGAAGTAGGTTTCAAATAAATTTATTAAAATTTGACACTTCGAACCAAAAATTTTTTCACAATCCAAAAAAATGAAATTATTTTCATCTAAATTTACTCAAATATACATCCTACACCAAAAATACTCGACAAATTCCAAAAAAATCGAAGTTGGTTTCAAATAAATTTATTAAAATTTGACACTTCCAACTAAAATTTTTTTCACAATCCTAGAAATTGAAGTTATTTTCATCTAAATTTACTCAAATATACATCCTACACCAAAAATACTCGACAAAATCCAAAAATATCGAAGTTGGTTTCAAATAACTTTATTAAAATTTGACACTTCCAACTAAAATTTTTTTCACAATCCTAAAAATTGAAGTTATTTTCATCTAAATTTACTCAAATATAGATCCTACAAAAAATACTCAACAAAATCCAAAAAAAACGAAGTTGATTTCAAATAAATTTATTAAAATTTGACACTTCCGACTAAAATTTTTTTCACAATCCTAAAAATTGAAGTTATTTTCATCTAAATTTACTCAAATATACATCCTAAAACAAAAATACTCGACAAAATCCAAAAAAATCGAAGTTGGTTTCAAATAAATTTATTAAAATTTGACACTTCCAACTAAAATTTTTTTCACAATCCTAAAAATTGAAGTTATTTTCATCTAAATTTACTCAAATGTACATCCTACACCAAAAATACTCGACAAAATCCAAAAAAATCGAAGTTAGTTTCAAATAAATTTATTAAAATTTGACACTTCCAACTAAAATTTTTTTCACAATCCTAAAAATTGAAGTTGTTTCATCTAAATTTACTCAAATATAGATCCTACAAAAAAATACTCAACAAAATCCAAAAAAATCGGAGTTGATTTCAAATAAATTTATTAAAATTTGACACTTGCAACTAAAATTTTTTAAACAATCCTAAAAATTGAAGTTATTTTCATCTAACTTTACTCAAATATACATCCTACAACTAAAATACTCGACAAAATCCAAAAAAATCGAAGTTGATTTTAAATAAATTTATTAAAATTTGACACTTCCAACTAAAATATTTTTCACAATCCAAAAAATGGTCGGTATTTTCATCTAAATTTACTCAAATATACATCCTACACCAAAAATATTCGACAAAATCCAAAAATATCGAAGTTGGTTTCAAATAAATTTATTAAAATTTGACGCTTCCAACTAAAATTTTTTTCACAATCCTAGAAATTGAAGTTATTTTCATCTAAATTTACTCAAATATACATCCTACACCAAAAATACTCGACAAAATCCAAAAAAATCGAAGTTGGTTTCAAATAAATTTATTAAAATTTGACACTTCCAACTAAAATTTTTTTCACAATCCTAAAAATTGAAGTTATTTTCATCTAAATTTACTCAAATGTACATCCTACACCAAAAATACTCGACAAAATCCAAAAAAATCGAAGTTAGTTTCAAATAAATTTATTAAAATTTGTCTCTTCCGACTAAAATTTTTTTCACAATCCTAAAAATTGAAGTTATTTTCATCTAAATTTACTCAAATATACATCCTAAAACAAAAATACTCGACAAAATCCAAAAAAATCGAAGTTGGTTTCAAATAAATTTATTAAAATTTGACACTTCCAACTAAAATTTTTTTCACAATCCAATAAATTTTCGTTATTTTCATCTAAATTTACTCAAATATAGATCCTACAACAAAAATACTCAACAAAATAAAAAAAAATCGAAGTAGGTTTCAAATAAATTTATTAAAATTTGACACTTCGATCCAAAAATTTTTTCACAATCCAAAAAAATGAAATTATTTTCATCTAAATTTACTCAAATATACATCCTACACTAAAAATACTCGACAAATTCCAAAAAAATCGAAGTTGGTTTCAAATAAATTTATTAAAATTTGACACTTCCAACTAAAATTTTTTTCACAATCCTAGAAATTGAAGTTATTTTCATCTAAATTTACTCAAATATACATCCTACACCAAAAATACTCGACAAAATCCAAAAATATCGAAGTTGGTTTCAAATAAATTTATTAAAATTTGACACTTGCAACTAAAATTTTTTAAACAATCCTAAAAATTGAAGTTATTTTCATCTAAATTTACTCAAATGTACATCCTAAAACAAAAATACTCGACAAAATCCAAAAAAATCGAAGTTGGTTTCAAATAAATTTATTAAAATTTGACACTTCCAACTAAAATTTTTTTCACAATCCTAAAAATTGAAGTTATTTTCATCTAAATTTACTCAAATGTACATCCTACACCAAAAATACTCGACAAAATCCAAAAAAATCGAAGTTAGTTTCAAATAAATTTATTAAAATTTGACACTTCCGACCAAAATTTTTTTCACAATCCTAAAAATTGAAGTTATTTTCATCTAAATTTACTCAAATATACATCCTAAAACAAAAATACTCGACAAAATCCAAAAAAATCGAAGTTGGTTTCAAATAAATTTATTAAAATTTGACACTTCCAACTAAAATTTTTTTCACAATCCAATAAATTTTCGTTATTTTCATCTAAATTTACTCAAATATAGATCCTACAACAAAAATACTCAACAAAATAAAAAAAAATCGAAGTAGGTTTCAAATAAATTTATTAAAATTTGACACTTCGAACCAAAAATTTTTTCTCAATCCAAAAAAATGAAATTATTTTCATCTAAATTTACTCAAATATACATCCTACACCAAAAATACTCGACAAAATCCAAAAAAATCGAAGTTGGTTTCAAATAAATTTATTAAAATTTGACACTTCCAACTAAAATTTTTTTCACAATCCTAGAAATTGAAGTTATTTTCATCTAAATTTACTCAAATATACATCCTACACCAAAAATACTCGACAAAATCCAAAAAAATCGAAGTTGGTTTCAAATAAATTTATTAAAATTTGACGCTTCCAACTAAAATTTTTTTCACAATCCTAGAAATTGAAGTTATTTTCATCTAAATTTACTCAAATATACATCCTACACCAAAAATACTCGACAAAATCCAAAAAAATCGAAGTTGGTTTCAAATAAATTTATTAAAATTTGACACTTCCAACTAAAATTTTTTTCACAATCCTAGAAATTGAAGTTATTTTCATCTAAATTTACTCAAATATACATCCTACACCAAAAATACTCGACAAAATCCAAAAAAATCGAAGTTGGTTTCAAATAAATTTATTAAAATTTGACACTTCCAACTAAAATTTTTTTCACAATCCTAAAAATTGAAGTTGTTTCATCTAAATTTACTCAAATATAGATCCTACAAAAAAATACTCAACAAAATCCAAAAAAATCGGAGTTGATTTCAAATAAATTTATTAAAATTTGACACTTGCAACTAAAATTTTTTAAACAATCCTAAAAATTGAAGTTATTTTCATCTAACTTTACTCAAATATACATCCTACAACAAAAATACTCGACAAAATCCAAAAAAATCGAAGTTGATTTTAAATAAATTTATTAAAATTTGACACTTCCAACTAAAATATTTTTCACAATCCAAAAAATGGTCGTTATTTTCATCTAAATTTACTCAAATATACATCCTACACCAAAAATATTCGACAAAATCCAAAAATATCGAAGTTGGTTTCAAATAAATTTATTAAAATTTGACGCTTCCAACTAAAATTTTTTTCACAATCCTAGAAATTGAAGTTATTTTCATCTAAATTTACTCAAATATACATCCTACACCAAAAATACTCGACAAAATCCAAAAAAATCGAAGTTGGTTTCAAATAAATTTATTAAAATTTGAAACTTCCAACTAAAATTTTTTTCACAATCCTAAAAATTGAAGTTATTTTCATCTAAATTTACTCAAATGTACATCCTACACCAAAAATACTCGACAAAATCCAAAAAAATCGAAGTTAGTTTCAAATAAATTTATTAAAATTTGACTCTTCCGACTAAAATTTTTTTCACAATCCTAAAAATTGAAGTTATTTTCATCTAAATTTACTCAAATATACATCCTAAAACAAAAATACTCGACAAAATCCAAAAAAATCGAAGTTGGTTTCAAATAAATTTATTAAAATTTGACACTTCCAACTAAAATTTTTTTCACAATCCAATAAATTTTCGTTATTTTCATCTAAATTTACTCAAATATAGATCCTACAACAAAAATACTCAACAAAATAAAAAAAAATCGAAGTAGGTTTCAAATAAATTTATTAAAATTTGACACTTCGAACCAAAAATTTTTTCACAATCCAAAAAAATGAAATTATTTTCATCTAAATTTACTCAAATATACATCCTACACCAAAAATACTCGACAAATTCCAAAAAAATCGAAGTTGGTTTCAAATAAATTTATTAAAATTTGACACTTCCAACTAAAATTTTTTTCACAATCCTAGAAATTGAAGTTATTTTCATCTAAATTTACTCAAATATACATCCTACACCAAAAATACTCGACAAAATCCAAAAAAATCGAAGTTGGTTTCAAATAAATTTATTAAAATTTGACACTTCCAACTAAAATTTTTTTCACAATCCTAAAAATTGAAGTTGTTTCATCTAAATTTACTCAAATATAGATCCTACAAAAAAATACTCAACAAAATCCAAAAAAATCGGAGTTGATTTCAAATAAATTTATTAAAATTTGACACTTGCAACTAAAATTTTTTAAACAATCCTAAAAATTGAAGTTATTTTCATCTAACTTTACTCAAATATACATCCTACAACAAAAATACTCGACAAAATCCAAAAAAATCGAAGTTGATTTTAAATAAATTTATTAAAATTTGACACTTCCAACTAAAATATTTTTCACAATCCAAAAAATGGTCGTTATTTTCATCTAAATTTACTCAAATATACATCCTACACCAAAAATACTCGACAAAATCCAAAAATATCGAAGTTGGTTTCAAATAAATTTATTAAAATTTGACGCTTCCAACTAAAATTTTTTTCACAATCCTAGAAATTGAAGTTATTTTCATCTAAATTTACTCAAATATACATCCTACACCAAAAATACTCGACAAAATCCAAAAAAATCGAAGTTGGTTTCAAATAAATTTATTAAAATTTGACACTTCCAACTAAAATTTTTTTCACAATCCTAGAAATTGAAGTTATTTTCATCTAAATTTACTCAAATATACATCCTACACCAAAAATACTCGACAAAATCCAAAAAAATCGAAGTTGGTTTCAAATAAATTTATTAAAATTTGACGCTTCCAACTAAAATTTTTTTCACAATCCTAGAAATTGAAGTTATTTTCATCTAAATTTACTCAAATATACATCCTACACCAAAAATACTCGACAAAATCCAAAAAAATCGAAGTTGGTTTCAAATAAATTTATTAAAATTTGACGCTTCCAACTAAAATTTTTTTCACAATCCTAGAAATTGAAGTTATTTTCATCTAAATTTACTCAAATATACATCCTACACCAAAAATACTCGACAAAATCCAAAAAAATCGAAGTTGGTTTCAAATAACTTTATTAAAATTTGACACTTCCAACTAAAATTTTTTTCACAATCCTAAAAATTGAAGTTATTTTCATCTAAATTTACTCAAATATAGATCCTACAAAAAATACTCAACAAAATCCAAAAAAAACGAAGTTGATTTCAAATAAATTTATTAAAATTTGACACTTCCGACTAAAATTTTTTTCACAATCCTAAAAATTGAAGTTATTTTCATCTAAATTTACTCAAATATACATCCTACACCAAAAATACTCGACAAAATCCAAAAAAACCGAAGTTGGTTTCAAATAAATTTATTAAAATTTGACGCTTCCAACTAAAATTTTTTTCACAATCCTAGAAATTGAAGTTATTTTCATCTAAATTTACGCAAATATACATCCTACACCAAAAATACTCGACAAAATCCAAAATAATCGAAGTAGGTTTCAAATAAATTTATTAAAATTTGACACTTCGAACCAAAAATTTTTTCACAATCCAAAAAAATGAAATTATTTTCATCTAAATTTACTCAAATATACATCCTACACCAAAAATACTCGACAAAATCCAAAAAAATCGAAGTTGGTTTCAAATAAATTTATTAAAATTTGACACTTCCAACTAAAATTTTTTTCACAATCCTAGAAATTGAAGTTATTTTCATCTAAATTTACTCAAATATACATCCTACACCAAAAATACTCGACAAAATCCAAAAAAATCGAAGTTGGTTTCAAATAACTTTATTAAAATTTGACACTTCCAACTAAAATTTTTTTCACAATCCTAAAAATTGAAGTTATTTTCTTCTAAATTTACTCAAATATAGATCCTACAAAAAATACTCAACAAAATCCAAAAAAAACGAAGTTGATTTCAAATAAATTTATTAAAATTTGACACTTCCGACTAAAATTTTTTTCACAATCCTAAAAATTGAAGTTATTTTCATCTAAATTTACTCAAATATACATCCTAAAACAAAAATACTCGACAAAATCCAAAAAAATCGAAGTAGGTTTCAAATAAATTTATTAAAATTTGACACTTCGAACCAAAAATTTTTTCACAATCCAAAAAAATGAAATTATTTTCATCTAAATTTACTCAAATATACATCCTACACCAAAAATACTCGACAAATTCCAAAAAAATCGAAGTTGGTTTCAAATAAATTTATTAAAATTTGACACTTCCAACTAAAATTTTTTTCACAATCCTAGAAATTGAAGTTATTTTCATCTAAATTTACTCAAATATACATCCTACACCAAAAATACTCGACAAAATCCAAAAAAATCGAAGTTGGTTTCAAATAAATTTATTAAAATTTGACACTTCCAACTAAAATTTTTTTCACAATCCTAGAAATTGAAGTTATTTTCATCTAAATTTACTCAAATATACATCCTACACCAAAAATACTCGACAAAATCCAAAAAAATCGAAGTTGGTTTCAAATAACTTTATTAAAATTTGACACTTCCAACTAAAATTTTTTTCACAATCCTAAAAATTGAAGTTATTTTCATCTAAATTTACTCAAATATAGATCCTACAAAAAATACTCAACAAAATCCAAAAAAAACGAAGTTGATTTCAAATAAATTTATTAAAATTTGACACTTCCGACTAAAATTTTTTTCACAATCCTAAAAATTGAAGTTATTTTCATCTAAATTTACTCAAATATACATCCTACACCAAAAATACTCGACAAAATCCAAAAATATCGAAGTTGGTTTCAAATAAATTTATTAAAATTTGACACTTGCAACTAAAATTTTTTAAACAATCCTAAAAATTGAAGTTATTTTCATCTAACTTTACTCAAATATACATCCTACAACAAAAATACTCGACAAAATCCAAAAAAATCGAAGTTGATTTTAAATAAATTTATTAAAATTTGACACTTCCAACTAAAATATTTTTCACAATCCAAAAAATGGTCGTTATTTTCATCTAAATTTACTCAAATATACATCCTACACCAAAAATACTCGACAAAATCCAAAAATATCGAAGTTGGTTTCAAATAAATTTATTAAAATTTGACGCTTCCAACTAAAATTTTTTTCACAATCCTAGAAATTGAAGTTATTTTCATCTAAATTTACTCAAATATACATCCTACACCAAAAATACTCGACAAAATCCAAAATAATCGAAGTAGGTTTCAAATAAATTTATTAAAATTTGACACTTCGAACCAAAAATTTTTTCACAATCCAAAAAAATGAAATTATTTTCATCTAAATTTACTCAAATATACATCCTACACCAAAAATACTCGACAAAATCCAAAAAAATCGAAGTTGGTTTCAAATAAATTTATTAAAATTTGACACTTCCAACTAAAATTTTTTTCACAATCCTAGAAATTGAAGTTATTTTCATCTAAATTTACTCAAATATACATCCTACACCAAAAATACTCGACGAAATCCAAAAAAATCGAAGTTGGTTTCAAATAACTTTATTAAAATTTGACACTTCCAACTAAAATTTTTTTCACAATCCTAAAAATTGAAGTTATTTTCATCTAAATTTACTCAAATATAGATCCTACAAAAAATACTCAACAAAATCCAAAAAAAACGAAGTTGATTTCAAATAAATTTATTAAAATTTGACACTTCCGACTAAAATTTTTTTCACAATCCTAAAAATTGAAGTTATTTTCATCTAAATTTACTCAAATATACATCCTAAAACAAAAATACTCGACAAAATCCAAAAAAATCGAAGTAGGTTTCAAATAAATTTATTAAAATTTGACACTTCGAACCAAAAATATTTTCACAATCCAAAAAAATGAAATTATTTTCATCTAAATTTACTCAAATATACATCCTACACCAAAAATACTCGACAAATTCCAAAAAAATCGAAGTTGGTTTCAAATAAATTTATTAAAATTTGACACTTCCAACTAAAATTTTTTTCACAATCCTAGAAATTGAAGTTATTTTCATCTAAATTTACTCAAATATACATCCTACACCAAAAATACTCGACAAATTCCAAAAATATCGAAGTTGGTTTCAAATAAATTTATTAAAATTTGACACTTGCAACTAAAATTTTTTAAACAATCCTAAAAATTGAAGTTATTTTCATCTAACTTTACTCAAATATACATCCTAAAACAAAAATACTCGACAAAATCCAAAAAAATCGAAGTTGATTTTAAATAAATTTATTAAAATTTGACACTTCCAACTAAAATATTTTTCACAATCCAAAAAATGGTCGTTATTTTCATCTAAATTTACTCAAATATACATCCTACACCAAAAATACTCGACAAAATCCAAAAATATCGAAGTTGGTTTCAAATAAATTTATTAAAATTTGACGCTTCCAACTAAAATTTTTTTCACAATCCTAGAAATTGAAGTTATTTTCATCTAAATTTACTCAAATATACATCCTACACCAAAAATACTCGACAAAATCCAAAAAAATCGAAGTTGGTTTCAAATAAATTTATTAAAATTTGACACTTCCAACTAAAATTTTTTTCACAATCCTAGAAATTGAAGTTATTTTCATCTAAATTTACTCAAATATACATCCTACACCAAAAATACTCGACAAAATCCAAAAAAATCGAAGTTGGTTTCAAATAAATTTATTAAAATTTGACGCTTCCAACTAAAATTTTTTTCACAATCCTAGAAATTGAAGTTATTTTCATCTAAATTTACTCAAATATACATCCTACACCAAAAATACTCGACAAAATCCAAAAAAATCGAAGTTGGTTTCAAATAAATTTATTAAAATTTGACGCTTCCAACTAAAATTTTTTTCACAATCCTAGAAATTGAAGTTATTTTCATCTAAATTTACTCAAATATACATCCTACACCAAAAATACTCGACAAAATCCAAAAAAATCGAAGTTGGTTTCAAATAAATTTATTAAAATTTGACACTTCCAACTAAAATTTTTTTCACAATCCTAGAAATTGAAGTTATTTTCATCTAAATTTACTCAAATATACATCCTACACCAAAAATACTCGACAAAATCCAAAAAAATCGAAGTTGGTTTCAAATAAATTTATTAAAATTTGACACTTCCAACTAAAATTTTTTTCACAATCCTAAAAATTGAAGTTGTTTCATCTAAATTTACTCAAATATAGATCCTACAAAAAAATACTCAACAAAATCCAAAAAAATCGGAGTTGATTTCAAATAAATTTATTAAAATTTGACACTTGCAACTAAAATTTTTTAAACAATCCTAAAAATTGAAGTTATTTTCATCTAACTTTACTCAAATATACATCCTACAACAAAAATACTCGACAAAATCCAAAAAAATCGAAGTTGATTTTAAATAAATTTATTAAAATTTGACACTTCCAACTAAAATATTTTTCACAATCCAAAAAATGGTCGTTATTTTCATCTAAATTTACTCAAATATACATCCTACACCAAAAATATTCGACAAAATCCAAAAATATCGAAGTTGGTTTCAAATAAATTTATTAAAATTTGACGCTTCCAACTAAAATTTTTTTCACAATCCTAGAAATTGAAGTTATTTTCATCTAAATTTACTCAAATATACATCCTACACCAAAAATACTCGACAAAATCCAAAAAAATCGAAGTTGGTTTCAAATAAATTTATTAAAATTTGACACTTCCAACTAAAATTTTTTTCACAATCCTAAAAATTGAAGTTATTTTCATCTAAATTTACTCAAATGTACATCCTACACCAAAAATACTCGACAAAATCCAAAAAAATCGAAGTTAGTTTCAAATAAATTTATTAAAATTTGACTCTTCCGACTAAAATTTTTTTCACAATCCTAAAAATTGAAGTTATTTTCATCTAAATTTACTCAAATATACATCCTAAAACAAAAATACTCGACAAAATCCAAAAAAATCGAAGTTGGTTTCAAATAAATTTATTAAAATTTGACACTTCCAACTAAAATTTTTTTCACAATCCAATAAATTTTCGTTATTTTCATCTAAATTTACTCAAATATAGATCCTACAAAAAATACTCAACAAAATCCAAAAAAAACGAAGTTGATTTCAAATAAATTTATTAAAATTTGACACTTCCGACTAAAATTTTTTTCACAATCCTAAAAATTGAAGTTATTTTCATCTAAATTTACTCAAATATACATCCTAAAACAAAAATACTCGACAAAATCCAAAAAAATCGAAGTAGGTTTCAAATAAATTTATTAAAATTTGACACTTCGAACCAAAAATATTTTCACAATCCAAAAAAATGAAATTATTTTCATCTAAATTTACTCAAATATACATCCTACACCAAAAATACTCGACAAATTCCAAAAAAATCGAAGTTGGTTTCAAATAAATTTATTAAAATTTGACACTTCCAACTAAAATTTTTTTCACAATCCTAGAAATTGAAGTTATTTTCATCTAAATTTACTCAAATATACATCCTACACCAAAAATACTCGACAAATTCCAAAAATATCGAAGTTGGTTTCAAATAAATTTATTAAAATTTGACACTTGCAACTAAAATTTTTTAAACAATCCTAAAAATTGAAGTTATTTTCATCTAACTTTACTCAAATATACATCCTAAAACAAAAATACTCGACAAAATCCAAAAAAATCGAAGTTGATTTTAAATAAATTTATTAAAATTTGACACTTCCAACTAAAATATTTTTCACAATCCAAAAAATGGTCGTTATTTTCATCTAAATTTACTCAAATATACATCCTACACCAAAAATACTCGACAAAATCCAAAAATATCGAAGTTGGTTTCAAATAAATTTATTAAAATTTGACGCTTCCAACTAAAATTTTTTTCACAATCCTAGAAATTGAAGTTATTTTCATCTAAATTTACTCAAATATACATCCTACACCAAAAATACTCGACAAAATCCAAAAAAATCGAAGTTGGTTTCAAATAAATTTATTAAAATTTGACACTTCCAACTAAAATTTTTTTCACAATCCTAGAAATTGAAGTTATTTTCATCTAAATTTACTCAAATATACATCCTACACCAAAAATACTCGACAAAATCCAAAAAAATCGAAGTTGGTTTCAAATAAATTTATTAAAATTTGACGCTTCCAACTAAAATTTTTTTCACAATCCTAGAAATTGAAGTTATTTTCATCTAAATTTACTCAAATATACATCCTACACCAAAAATACTCGACAAAATCCAAAAAAATCGAAGTTGGTTTCAAATAAATTTATTAAAATTTGACGCTTCCAACTAAAATTTTTTTCACAATCCTAGAAATTGAAGTTATTTTCATCTAAATTTACTCAAATATACATCCTACACCAAAAATACTCGACAAAATCCAAAAAAATCGAAGTTGGTTTCAAATAAATTTATTAAAATTTGACACTTCCAACTAAAATTTTTTTCACAATCCTAGAAATTGAAGTTATTTTCATCTAAATTTACTCAAATATACATCCTACACCAAAAATACTCGACAAAATCCAAAAAAATCGAAGTTGGTTTCAAATAAATTTATTAAAATTTGACACTTCCAACTAAAATTTTTTTCACAATCCTAAAAATTGAAGTTGTTTCATCTAAATTTACTCAAATATAGATCCTACAAAAAAATACTCAACAAAATCCAAAAAAATCGGAGTTGATTTCAAATAAATTTATTAAAATTTGACACTTGCAACTAAAATTTTTTAAACAATCCTAAAAATTGAAGTTATTTTCATCTAACTTTACTCAAATATACATCCTACAACAAAAATACTCGACAAAATCCAAAAAAATCGAAGTTGATTTTAAATAAATTTATTAAAATTTGACACTTCCAACTAAAATATTTTTCACAATCCAAAAAATGGTCGTTATTTTCATCTAAATTTACTCAAATATACATCCTACACCAAAAATATTCGACAAAATCCAAAAATATCGAAGTTGGTTTCAAATAAATTTATTAAAATTTGACGCTTCCAACTAAAATTTTTTTCACAATCCTAGAAATTGAAGTTATTTTCATCTAAATTTACTCAAATATACATCCTACACCAAAAATACTCGACAAAATCCAAAAAAATCGAAGTTGGTTTCAAATAAATTTATTAAAATTTGACACTTCCAACTAAAATTTTTTTCACAATCCTAAAAATTGAAGTTATTTTCATCTAAATTTACTCAAATGTACATCCTACACCAAAAATACTCGACAAAATCCAAAAAAATCGAAGTTAGTTTCAAATAAATTTATTAAAATTTGACTCTTCCGACTAAAATTTTTTTCACAATCCTAAAAATTGAAGTTATTTTCATCTAAATTTACTCAAATATACATCCTAAAACAAAAATACTCGACAAAATCCAAAAAAATCGAAGTTGGTTTCAAATAAATTTATTAAAATTTGACACTTCCAACTAAAATTTTTTTCACAATCCAATAAATTTTCGTTATTTTCATCTAAATTTACTCAAATATAGATCCTACAACAAAAATACTCAACAAAATAAAAAAAAATCGAAGTAGGTTTCAAATAAATTTATTAAAATTTGACACTTCGAACCAAAAATTTTTTCACAATCCAAAAAAATGAAATTATTTTCATCTAAATTTACTCAAATATACATCCTACACCAAAAATACTCGACAAATTCCAAAAAAATCGAAGTTGGTTTCAAATAAATTTATTAAAATTTGACACTTCCAACTAAAATTTTTTTCACAATCCTAAAAATTGAAGTTATTTTCATCTAAATTTACTCAAATGTACATCCTACACCAAAAATACTCGACAAAATCCAAAAAAATCGAAGTTAGTTTCAAATAAATTTATTAAAATTTGACACTTCCGACTAAAATTTTTTTCACAATCCTAAAAATTGAAGTTATTTTCATCTAAATTTACTCAAATATACATCCTAAAACAAAAATACTCGACAAAATCCAAAAAAATCGAAGTTGGTTTCAAATAAATTTATTAAAATTTGACACTTCCAACTAAAATTTTTTTCACAATCCAATAAATTTTCGTTATTTTCATCTAAATTTACTCAAATATAGATCCTACAACAAAAATACTCAACAAAATAAAAAAAAATCGAAGTAGGTTTCAAATAAATTTATTAAAATTTGACACTTCGAACCAAAAATTTTTTCACAATCCAAAAAAATGAAATTATTTTCATCTAAATTTACTCAAATATACATCCTACACCAAAAATACTCGACAAAATCCAAAAAAATCGAAGTTGGTTTCAAATAAATTTATTAAAATTTGACACTTCCAACTAAAATTTTTTTCACAATCCTAGAAATTGAAGTTATTTTCATCTAAATTTACTCAAATATACATCCTACACCAAAAATACTCGACAAAATCCAAAAAAATCGAAGTTGGTTTCAAATAAATTTATTAAAATTTGACACTTCCAACTAAAATTTTTTTCACAATCCTAAAAATTGAAGTTGTTTCATCTAAATTTACTCAAATATAGATCCTACAAAAAAATACTCAACAAAATCCAAAAAAATCGGAGTTGATTTCAAATAAATTTATTAAAATTTGACACTTGCAACTAAAATTTTTTAAACAATCCTAAAAATTGAAGTTATTTTCATCTAACTTTACTCAAATATACATCCTACAACAAAAATACTCGACAAAATCCAAAAAAATCGAAGTTGATTTTAAATAAATTTATTAAAATTTGACACTTCCAACTAAAATATTTTTCACAATCCAAAAAATGGTCGTTATTTTCATCTAAATTTACTCAAATATACATCCTACACCAAAAATACTCGACAAAATCCAAAAATATCGAAGTTGGTTTCAAATAAATTTATTAAAATTTGACGCTTCCAACTAAAATTTTTTTCACAATCCTAGAAATTGAAGTTATTTTCATCTAAATTTACTCAAATATACATCCTACACCAAAAATACTCGACAAAATCCAAAAAAATCGAAGTTGGTTTCAAATAAATTTATTAAAATTTGACACTTCCAACTAAAATTTTTTTCACAATCCTAGAAATTGAAGTTATTTTCATCTAAATTTACTCAAATATACATCCTACACCAAAAATACTCGACAAAATCCAAAAAAATCGAAGTTGGTTTCAAATAAATTTATTAAAATTTGACGCTTCCAACTAAAATTTTTTTCACAATCCTAGAAATTGAAGTTATTTTCATCTAAATTTACTCAAATATACATCCTACACCAAAAATACTCGACAAAATCCAAAAAAATCGAAGTTGGTTTCAAATAAATTTATTAAAATTTGACGCTTCCAACTAAAATTTTTTTCACAATCCTAGAAATTGAAGTTATTTTCATCTAAATTTACTCAAATATACATCCTACACCAAAAATACTCGACAAAATCCAAAAAAATCGAAGTTGGTTTCAAATAAATTTATTAAAATTTGACACTTCCAACTAAAATTTTTTTCACAATCCTAGAAATTGAAGTTATTTTCATCTAAATTTACTCAAATATACATCCTACACCAAAAATACTCGACAAAATCCAAAAAAATCGAAGTTGGTTTCAAATAACTTTATTAAAATTTGACACTTCCAACTAAAATTTTTTTCACAATCCTAAAAATTGAAGTTATTTTCATCTAAATTTACTCAAATATAGATCCTACAAAAAATACTCAACAAAATCCAAAAAAAACGAAGTTGATTTCAAATAAATTTATTAAAATTTGACACTTCCGACTAAAATTTTTTTCACAATCCTAAAAATTGAAGTTATTTTCATCTAAATTTACTCAAATATACATCCTACACCAAAAATACTCGACAAAATCCAAAAAAACCGAAGTTGGTTTCAAATAAATTTATTAAAATTTGACGCTTCCAACTAAAATTTTTTTCACAATCCTAGAAATTGAAGTTATTTTCATCTAAATTTACGCAAATATACATCCTACACCAAAAATACTCGACAAAATCCAAAATAATCGAAGTAGGTTTCAAATAAATTTATTAAAATTTGACACTTCGAACCAAAAATTTTTTCACAATCCAAAAAAATGAAATTATTTTCATCTAAATTTACTCAAATATACATCCTACACCAAAAATACTCGACAAAATCCAAAAAAATCGAAGTTGGTTTCAAATAAATTTATTAAAATTTGACACTTCCAACTAAAATTTTTTTCACAATCCTAGAAATTGAAGTTATTTTCATCTAAATTTACTCAAATATACATCCTACACCAAAAATACTCGACAAAATCCAAAAAAATCGAAGTTGGTTTCAAATAACTTTATTAAAATTTGACACTTCCAACTAAAATTTTTTTCACAATCCTAAAAATTGAAGTTATTTTCATCTAAATTTACTCAAATATAGATCCTACAAAAAATACTCAACAAAATCCAAAAAAAACGAACGTGATTTCAAATAAATTTATTAAAATTTGACACTTCCGACTAAAATTTTTTTCACAATTCTAAAAATTGAAGTTATTTTCATCTAAATTTACTCAAATATACATCCTAAAACAAAAATACTCGACAAAATCCAAAAAAATCGAAGTAGGTTTCAAATAAATTTATTAAAATTTGACACTTCGAACCAAAAATTTTTTCACAATCCAAAAAAATGAAATTATTTTCATCTAAATTTACTCAAATATACATCCTACACCAAAAATACTCGACAAATTCCAAAAAAATCGAAGTTGGTTTCAAATAAATTTATTAAAATTTGACACTTCCAACTAAAATTTTTTTCACAATCCTAGAAATTGAAGTTATTTTCATCTAAATTTACTCAAATATACATCCTACACCAAAAATACTCGACAAAATCCAAAAAAATCGAAGTTGGTTTCAAATAAATTTATTAAAATTTGACACTTCCAACTAAAATTTTTTTCACAATCCTAGAAATTGAAGTTATTTTCATCTAAATTTACTCAAATATACATCCTACACCAAAAATACTCGACAAAATCCAAAAAAATCGAAGTTGGTTTCAAATAACTTTATTAAAATTTGACACTTCCAACTAAAATTTTTTTCACAATCCTAAAAATTGAAGTTATTTTCATCTAAATTTACTCAAATATAGATCCTACAAAAAATACTCAACAAAATCCAAAAAAAACGAAGTTGATTTCAAATAAATTTATTAAAATTTGACACTTCCGACTAAAATTTTTTTCACAATCCTAAAAATTGAAGTTATTTTCATCTAAATTTACTCAAATATACATCCTACACCAAAAATACTCGACAAAATCCAAAAATATCGAAGTTGGTTTCAAATAAATTTATTAAAATTTGACACTTGCAACCTAAATTTTTTAAACAATCCTAAAAATTGAAGTTATTTTCATCTAACTTTACTCAAATATACATCCTACAACAAAAATACTCGACAAAATCCAAAAAAATCGAAGTTGATTTTAAATAAATTTATTAAAATTTGACACTTCCAACTAAAATATTTTTCACAATCCAAAAAATGGTCGTTATTTTCATCTAAATTTACTCAAATATACATCCTACACCAAAAATACTCGACAAAATCCAAAAATATCGAAGTTGGTTTCAAATAAATTTATTAAAATTTGACGCTTCCAACTAAAATTTTTTTCACAATCCTAGAAATTGAAGTTATTTTCATCTAAATTTACTCAAATATACATCCTACACCAAAAATACTCGACAAAATCCAAAATAATCGAAGTAGGTTTCAAATAAATTTATTAAAATTTGACACTTCGAACCAAAAATTTTTTCACAATCCAAAAAAATGAAATTATTTTCATCTAAATTTACTCAAATATACATCCTACACCAAAAATACTCGACAAAATCCAAAAAAATCGAAGTTGGTTTCAAATAAATTTATTAAAATTTGACACTTCCAACTAAAATTTTTTTCACAATCCTAGAAATTGAAGTTATTTTCATCTAAATTTACTCAAATATACATCCTACACCAAAAATACTCGACGAAATCCAAAAAAATCGAAGTTGGTTTCAAATAACTTTATTAAAATTTGACACTTCCAACTAAAATTTTTTTCACAATCCTAAAAATTGAAGTTATTTTCATCTAAATTTACTCAAATATAGATCCTACAAAAAATACTCAACAAAATCCAAAAAAAACGAAGTTGATTTCAAATAAATTTATTAAAATTTGACACTTCCGACTAAAATTTTTTTCACAATCCTAAAAATTGAAGTTATTTTCATCTAAATTTACTCAAATATACATCCTAAAACAAAAATACTCGACAAAATCCAAAAAAATCGAAGTAGGTTTCAAATAAATTTATTAAAATTTGACACTTCGAACCAAAAATATTTTCACAATCCAAAAAAATGAAATTATTTTCATCTAAATTTACTCAAATATACATCCTACACCAAAAATACTCGACAAATTCCAAAAAAATCGAAGTTGGTTTCAAATAAATTTATTAAAATTTGACACTTCCAACTAAAATTTTTTTCACAATCCTAGAAATTGAAGTTATTTTCATCTAAATTTACTCAAATATACATCCTACACCAAAAATACTCGACAAATTCCAAAAATATCGAAGTTGGTTTCAAATAAATTTATTAAAATTTGACACTTGCAACTAAAATTTTTTAAACAATCCTAAAAATTGAAGTTATTTTCATCTAACTTTACTCAAATATACATCCTAAAACAAAAATACTCGACAAAATCCAAAAAAATCGAAGTTGATTTTAAATAAATTTATTAAAATTTGACACTTCCAACTAAAATATTTTTCACAATCCAAAAAATGGTCGTTATTTTCATCTAAATTTACTCAAATATACATCCTACACCAAAAATACTCGACAAAATCCAAAAATATCGAAGTTGGTTTCAAATAAATTTATTAAAATTTGACGCTTCCAACTAAAATTTTTTTCACAATCCTAGAAATTGAAGTTATTTTCATCTAAATTTACTCAAATATACATCCTACACCAAAAATACTCGACAAAATCCAAAAAAATCGAAGTTGGTTTCAAATAAATTTATTAAAATTTGACACTTCCAACTAAAATTTTTTTCACAATCCTAGAAATTGAAGTTATTTTCATCTAAATTTACTCAAATATACATCCTACACCAAAAATACTCGACAAAATCCAAAAAAATCGAAGTTGGTTTCAAATAAATTTATTAAAATTTGACGCTTCCAACTAAAATTTTTTTCACAATCCTAGAAATTGAAGTTATTTTCATCTAAATTTACTCAAATATACATCCTACACCAAAAATACTCGACAAAATCCAAAAAAATCGAAGTTGGTTTCAAATAAATTTATTAAAATTTGACACTTCCAACTAAAATTTTTTTCACAATCCTAGAAATTGAAGTTATTTTCATCTAAATTTACTCAAATATACATCCTACACCAAAAATACTCGACAAAATCGAAAAAAATCGAAGTTGGTTTCAAATAACTTTATTAAAATTTGACACTTCCCACTAAAATTTTTTTCACAATCCTAAAAATTGAAGTTATTTTCATCTAAATTTACTCAAATATAGATCCTACAAAAAATACTCAACAAAATCCAAAAAAAACGAAGTTGATTTCAAATAAATTTATTAAAATTTGACACTTCCGACTAAAATTTTTTTCACAATCCTAAAAATTGAAGTTATTTTCATCTAAATTTACTCAAATATACATCCTACACCAAAAATACTCGACAAAATCCAAAAAAACCGAAGTTGGTTTCAAATAAATTTATTAAAATTTGACGCTTCCAACTAAAATTTTTTTCACAATCCTAGAAATTGAAGTTATTTTCATCTAAATTTACGCAAATATACATCCTACACCAAAAATACTCGACAAAATCCAAAATAATCGAAGTAGGTTTCAAATAAATTTATTAAAATTTGACACTTCGAACCAAAAATTTTTTCACAATCCAAAAAAATGAAATTATTTTCATCTAAATTTACTCAAATATACATCCTACACCAAAAATACTCGACAAAATCCAAAAAAATCGAAGTTGGTTTCAAATAAATTTATTAAAATTTGACACTTCCAACTAAAATTTTTTTCACAATCCTAGAAATTGAAGTTATTTTCATCTAAATTTACTCAAATATACATCCTACACCAAAAATACTCGACAAAATCCAAAAAAATCGAAGTTGGTTTCAAATAACTTTATTAAAATTTGACACTTCCAACTAAAATTTTTTTCACAATCCTAAAAATTGAAGTTATTTTCATCTAAATTTACTCAAATATAGATCCTACAAAAAATACTCAACAAAATCCAAAAAAAACGAAGTTGATTTCAAATAAATTTATTAAAATTTGACACTTCCGACTAAAATTTTTTTCACAATCCTAAAAATTGAAGTTATTTTCATCTAAATTTACTCAAATATACATCCTAAAACAAAAATACTCGACAAAATCCAAAAAAATCGAAGTTGGTTTCAAATAAATTTATTAAAATTTGACACTTCCAACTAAAATTTTTTTCACAATCCTAAAAATTGAAGTTATTTTCATCTAAATTTACTCAAATATACATCCTAAAACAAAAATACTCGACAAAATCCAAAAAAATCGAAGTTGGTTTCAAATAAATTTATTAAAATTTGACACTTCCAACTAAAATTTTTTTCACAATCCTAGAAATTGAAGTTATTTTCATCTAAATTTACTCAAATGTACATCCTACACCAAAAATACTCGACAAAATCCAAAAAAATCGAAGTTAGTTTCAAATAAATTTATTAAAATTTGACACTTCCGACTAAATTTTTTTTCACAATCCTAAAAATTGAAGTTATTTTCATCTAAATTTACTCAAATATACATCCTAAAACAAAAATACTCGACAAAATCCAAAAAAATCGAAGTTGGTTTCAAATAAATTTATTAAAATTTGACACTTCCAACTAAAATTTTTTTCACAATCCAATAAATTTTCGTTATTTTCATCTAAATTTACTCAAATATAGATCCTACAACAAAAATACTCAACAAAATAAAAAAAAATCGAAGTAGGTTTCAAATAAATTTATTAAAATTTGACACTTCGAACCAAAAATTTTTTCACAATCCAAAAAAATGAAATTATTTTCATCTAAATTTACTCAAATATACATCCTACACCAAAAATACTCGACAAAATCCAAAAAAATCGAAGTTGGTTTCAAATAAATTTATTAAAATTTGACACTTCCAACTAAAATTTTTTTCACAATCCTAGAAATTGAAGTTATTTTCATCTAAATTTACTCAAATATACATCCTACACCAAAAATACTCGACAAAATCCAAAAAAATCGAAGTTGGTTTCAAATAAATTTATTAAAATTTGACGCTTCCAACTAAAATTTTTTTCACAATCCTAGAAATTGAAGTTATTTTCATCTAAATTTACGCAAATATACATCCTACACCAAAAATACTCGACAAAATCCAAAATAATCGAAGTAGGTTTCAAATAAATTTATTAAAATTTGACACTTCGAACCAAAAATTTTTTCACAATCCAAAAAAATGAAATTATTTTCATCTAAATTTACTCAAATATACATCCTACACCAAAAATACTCGACAAAATCCAAAAATATCGAAGTTGGTTTCAAATAAATTTATTAAAATTTGACGCTTCCAACTAAAATTTTTTTCACAATCCTAGAAATTGAAGTTATTTTCATCTAAATTTACTCAAATATACATCCTAAAACAAAAATACTCGACAAAATCCAAAAAAATCGAAGTTGGTTTCAAATAAATTTATTAAAATTTGACACTTCCAACTAAAATTTTTTTCACAATCCTAAAAATTGAAGTTATTTTCATCTAAATTTACTCAAATGTACATCCTACACCAAAAATACTCGACAAAATCCAAAAAAATCGAAGTTAGTTTCAAATAAATTTATTAAAATTTGACACTTCCGACTAAAATTTTTTTCACAATCCTAAAAATTGAAGTTATTTTCATCTAAATTTACTCAAATATACATCCTAAAACAAAAATACTCGACAAAATCCAAAAAAATCGAAGTTGGTTTCAAATAAATTTATTAAAATTTGACGCTTCCAACTAAAATTTTTTTCACAATCCAATAAATTTTCGTTATTTTCATCTAAATTTACTCAAATATAGATCCTACAACAAAAATACTCAACAAAATAAAAAAAAATCGAAGTAGGTTTCAAATAAATTTATTAAAATTTGACACTTCGAACCAAAAATTTTTTCACAATCCAAAAAAATGAAATTATTTTCATCTAAATTTACTCAAATATACATCCTACACCAAAAATACTCGACAAAATCCAAAAAAATCGAAGTTGGTTTCAAATAAATTTATTAAAATTTGACACTTCCAACTAAAATTTTTTTCACAATCCTAGAAATTGAAGTTATTTTCATCTAAATTTACTCAAATATACATCCTACACCAAAAATACTCGACAAAATCCAAAAAAATCGAAGTTGGTTTCAAATAAATTTATTAAAATTTGACGCTTCCAACTAAAATTTTTTTCACAATCCTAGAAATTGAAGTTATTTTCATCTAAATTTACTCAAATATACATCCTAAAACAAAAATACTCGACAAAATCCAAAAAAATCGAAGTTGGTTTCAAATAAATTTATTAAAATTTGACACTTCCAACTAAAATTTTTTTCACAATCCTAGAAATTGAAGTTATTTTCATCTAAATTTACTCAAATATACATCCTACACCAAAAATACTCGACAAAATCCAAAAAAATCGAAGTTGGTTTCAAATAAATTTATTAAAATTTGACACTTCCAACTAAAATTTTTTTCACAATCCTAAAAATTGAAGTTGTTTCATCTAAATTTACTCAAATATAGATCCTACAAAAAAATACTCAACAAAATCCAAAAAAATCGGAGTTGATTTCAAATAAATTTATTAAAATTTGACACTTGCAACTAAAATTTTTTAAACAATCCTAAAAATTGAAGTTATTTTCATCTAACTTTACTCAAATATACATCCTACAACAAAAATACTCGACAAAATCCAAAAAAATCGAAGTTGATTTTAAATAAATTTATTAAAATTTGACACTTCCAACTAAAATATTTTTCACAATCCAAAAAATGGTCGTTATTTTCATCTAAATTTACTCAAATATACATCCTACACCAAAAATACTCGACAAAATCCAAAAATATCGAAGTTGGTTTCAAATAAATTTATTAAAATTTGACGCTTCCAACTAAAATTTTTTTCACAATCCTAGAAATTGAAGTTATTTTCATCTAAATTTACTCAAATATACATCCTACACCAAAAATACTCGACAAAATCCAAAAAAATCGAAGTTGGTTTCAAATAAATTTATTAAAATTTGACACTTCCAACTAAAATTTTTTTCACAATCCTAGAAATTGAAGTTATTTTCATCTAAATTTACTCAAATATACATCCTACACCAAAAATACTCGACAAAATCCAAAAAAATCGAAGTTGGTTTCAAATAAATTTATTAAAATTTGACGCTTCCAACTAAAATTTTTTTCACAATCCTAGAAATTGAAGTTATTTTCATCTAAATTTACTCAAATATACATCCTACACCAAAAATACTCGACAAAATCCAAAAAAATCGAAGTTGGTTTCAAATAAATTTATTAAAATTTGACACTTCCAACTAAAATTTTTTTCACAATCCTAGAAATTGAAGTTATTTTCATCTAAATTTACTCAAATATACATCCTACACCAAAAATACTCGACAAAGTCCAAAAAAATCGAAGTTGGTTTCAAATAAATTTATTAAAATTTGACGCTTCCAACTAAAATTTTTTTCACAATCCTAAAAATTGAAGTTATTTTCATCTAACTTTACTCAAATATACATCCTACAACAAAAATACTCGACAAAATCCAAAAAAATCGAAGTTGATTTTAAATAAATTTATTAAAATTTGACACTTCCAACTAAAATATTTTTCACAATCCAAAAAATGGTCGTTATTTTCATCTAAATTTACTCAAATATACATCCTACACCAAAAATACTCGACAAAATCCAAAAATATCGAAGTTGGTTTCAAATAAATTTATTAAAATTTGACGCTTCCAACTAAAATTTTTTTCACAATCCTAGAAATTGAAGTTATTTTCATCTAAATTTACTCAAATATACATCCTACACCAAAAATACTCGACAAAATCCAAAATAATCGAAGTAGGTTTCAAATAAATTTATTAAAATTTGACACTTCGAACCAAAAATTTTTTCACAATCCAAAAAAATGAAATTATTTTCATCTAAATTTACTCAAATATACATCCTACACCAAAAATACTCGACAAAATCCAAAAAAATCGAAGTTGGTTTCAAATAAATTTATTAAAATTTGACACTTCCAACTAAAATTTTTTTCACAATCCTAGAAATTGAAGTTATTTTCATCTAAATTTACTCAAATATACATCCTACACCAAAAATACTCGACAAAATCCAAAAAAATCGAAGTTGGTTTCAAATAACTTTATTAAAATTTGACACTTCCAACTAAAATTTTTTTCACAATCCTAAAAATTGAAGTTATTTTCATCTAAATTTACTCAAATATAGATCCTACAAAAAATACTCAACAAAATCCAAAAAAAACGAAGTTGATTTCAAATAAATTTATTAAAATTTGACACTTCCGACTAAAATTTTTTTCACAATCCTAAAAATTGAAGTTATTTTCATCTAAATTTACTCAAATATACATCCTAAAACAAAAATACTCGACAAAATCCAAAAAAATCGAAGTAGGTTTCAAATAAATTTATTAAAATTTGACACTTCGAACCAAAAATATTTTCACAATCCAAAAAAATGAAATTATTTTCATCTAAATTTACTCAAATATACATCCTACACCAAAAATACTCGACAAATTCCAAAAAAATCGAAGTTGGTTTCAAATAAATTTATTAAAATTTGACACTTCCAACTAAAATTTTTTTCACAATCCTAAAAATTGAAGTTGTTTCATCTAAATTTACTCAAATATAGATCCTACAAAAAAATACTCAACAATATCCAAAAAAATCGGAGTTGATTTCAAATAAATTTATTAAAATTTGACACTTGCAACTAAAATTTTTTAAACAATCCTAAAAATTGAAGTTATTTTCATCTAACTTTACTCAAATATACATCCTAAAACAAAAATACTCGACAAAATCCAAAAAAATCGAAGTTGATTTTAAATAAATTTATTAAAATTTGACACTTCCAACTAAAATATTTTTCACAATCCAAAAAATGGTCGTTATTTTCATCTAAATTTACTCAAATATACATCCTACACCAAAAATACTCGACAAAATCCAAAAATATCGAAGTTGGTTTCAAATAAATTTATTAAAATTTGACGCTTCCAACTAAAATTTTTTTCACAATCCTAGAAATTGAAGTTATTTTCATCTAAATTTACTCAAATATACATCCTACACCAAAAATACTCGACAAAATCCAAAAAAATCGAAGTTGGTTTCAAATAAATTTATTAAAATTTGACACTTCCAACTAAAATTTTTTTCACAATCCTAGAAATTGAAGTTATTTTCATCTAAATTTACTCAAATATACATCCTACACCAAAAATACTCGACAAAATCCAAAAAAATCGAAGTTGGTTACAAATAAATTTATTAAAATTTGACGCTTCCAACTAAAATTTTTTTCACAATCCTAGAAATTGAAGTTATTTTCATCTAAATTTACTCAAATATACATCCTACACCAAAAATACTCGACAAAATCCAAAAAAATCGAAGTTGGTTTCAAATAAATTTATTAAAATTTGACACTTCCAACTAAAATTTTTTTCACAATCCTAGAAATTGAAGTTATTTTCATCTAAATTTACTCAAATATACATCCTACACCAAAAATACTCGACAAAATCGAAAAAAATCGAAGTTGGTTTCAAATAACTTTATTAAAATTTGACACTTCCCACTAAAATTTTTTTCACAATCCTAAAAATTGAAGTTATTTTCATCTAAATTTACTCAAATATAGATCCTACAAAAAATACTCAACAAAATCCAAAAAAAACGAAGTTGATTTCAAATAAATTTATTAAAATTTGACACTTCCGACTAAAATTTTTTTCACAATCCTAAAAATTGAAGTTATTTTCATCTAAATTTACTCAAATATACATCCTACACCAAAAATACTCGACAAAATCCAAAAAAACCGAAGTTGGTTTCAAATAAATTTATTAAAATTTGACGCTTCCAACTAAAATTTTTTTCACAATCCTAGAAATTGAAGTTATTTTCATCTAAATTTACGCAAATATACATCCTACACCAAAAATACTCGACAAAATCCAAAATAATCGAAGTAGGTTTCAAATAAATTTATTAAAATTTGACACTTCGAACCAAAAATTTTTTCACAATCCAAAAAAATGAAATTATTTTCATCTAAATTTACTCAAATATACATCCTACACCAAAAATACTCGACAAAATCCAAAAAAATCGAAGTTGGTTTCAAATAAATTTATTAAAATTTGACACTTCGAACCAAAAATTTTTTCACAATCCAAAAAAATGAAATTATTTTCATCTAAATTTACTCAAATATACATCCTACACCAAAAATACTCGACAAAATCCAAAAAAATCGAAGTTGGTTTCAAATAAATTTATTAAAATTTGACACTTCCAACTAAAATTTTTTTCACAATCCTAGAAATTGAAGTTATTTTCATCTAAATTTACTCAAATATACATCCTACACCAAAAATACTCGACAAAATCCAAAAAAATCGAAGTTGGTTTCAAATAAATTTATTAAAATTTGACGCTTCCAACTAAAATTTTTTTCACAATCCTAGAAATTGAAGTTATTTTCATCTAAATTTACTCAAATATACATCCTACACCAAAAATACTCGACAAAATCCAAAAAAATCGAAGTTGGTTTCAAATAAATTTATTAAAATTTGACACTTCCAACTAAAATTTTTTTCACAATCCTAGAAATTGAAGTTATTTTCATCTAAATTTACTCAAATATACATCCTACACCAAAAATACTCGACAAAATCGAAAAAAATCGAAGTTGGTTTCAAATAACTTTATTAAAATTTGACACTTCCCACTAAAATTTTTTTCACAATCCTAAAAATTGAAGTTATTTTCATCTAAATTTACTCAAATATAGATCCTACAAAAAATACTCAACAAAATCCAAAAAAAACGAAGTTGATTTCAAATAAATTTATTAAAATTTGACACTTCCGACTAAAATTTTTTTCACAATCCTAAAAATTGAAGTTATTTTCATCTAAATTTACTCAAATATACATCCTACACCAAAAATACTCGACAAAATCCAAAAAAACCGAAGTTGGTTTCAAATAAATTTATTAAAATTTGACGCTTCCAACTAAAATTTTTTTCACAATCCTAGAAATTGAAGTTATTTTCATCTAAATTTACGCAAATATACATCCTACACCAAAAATACTCGACAAAATCCAAAATAATCGAAGTAGGTTTCAAATAAATTTATTAAAATTTGACACTTCGAACCAAAAATTTTTTCACAATCCAAAAAAATGAAATTATTTTCATCTAAATTTACTCAAATATACATCCTACACCAAAAATACTCGACAAAATCCAAAAAAATCGAAGTTGGTTTCAAATAAATTTATTAAAATTTGACACTTCCAACTAAAATTTTTTTCACAATCCTAGAAATTGAAGTTATTTTCATCTAAATTTACTCAAATATACATCCTACACCAAAAATACTCGACAAAATCCAAAAAAATCGAAGTTGGTTTCAAATAACTTTATTAAAATTTGACACTTCCAACTAAAATTTTTTTCACAATCCTAAAAATTGAAGTTATTTTCATCTAAATTTACTCAAATATAGATCCTACAAAAAATACTAAACAAAATCCAAAAAAAACGAAGTTGATTTCAAATAAATTTATTAAAATTTGACACTTCCGACTAAAATTTTTTTCACAATCCTAAAAATTGAAGTTATTTTCATCTAAATTTACTCAAATATACATCCTAAAACAAAAATACTCGACAAAATCCAAAAAAATCGAAGTTGGTTTCAAATAAATTTATTAAAATTTGACACTTCCAACTAAAATTTTTTTCACAATCCTAAAAATTGAAGTTATTTTCATCTAAATTTACTCAAATATACATCCTAAAACAAAAATACTCGACAAAATCCAAAAAAATCGAAGTTGGTTTCAAATAAATTTATTAAAATTTGACACTTCCAACTAAAATTTTTTTCACAATCCTAAAAATTGAAGTTATTTTCATCTAAATTTACTCAAATGTACATCCTACACCAAAAATACTCGACAAAATCCAAAAAAATCGAAGTTAGTTTCAAATAAATTTATTAAAATTTGACACTTCCGACTAAATTTTTTTTCACAATCCAATAAATTTTCGTTATTTTCATCTAAATTTACTCAAATATAGATCCTACAACAAAAATACTCAACAAAATAAAAAAAAATCGAAGTAGGTTTCAAATAAATTTATTAAAATTTGATACTTCGAACCAAAAATTTTTTCACAATCCAAAAAAATGAAATTATTTTCATCTAAATTTACTCAAATATACATCCTACACCAAAAATACTCGACAAAATCCAAAAAAATCGAAGTTGGTTTCAAATAAATTTATTAAAATTTGACACTTCCAACTAAAATTTTTTTCACAATCCTAGAAATTGAAGTTATTTTCATCTAAATTTACTCAAATATACATCCTACACCAAAAATACTCGACAAAATCCAAAAAAATCGAAGTTGGTTTCAAATAAATTTATTAAAATTTGACGCTTCCAACTAAAATTTTTTTCACAATCCTAGAAATTGAAGTTATTTTCATCTAAATTTACGCAAATATACATCCTACACCAAAAATACTCGACAAAATCCAAAATAATCGAAGTAGGTTTCAAATAAATTTATTAAAATTTGACACTTCGAACCAAAAATTTTTTCACAATCCAAAAAAATGAAATTATTTTCATCTAAATTTACTCAAATATACATCCTACACCAAAAATACTCGACAAAATCCAAAAATATCGAAGTTGGTTTCAAATAAATTTATTAAAATTTGACGCTTCCAACTAAAATTTTTTTCACAATCCTAGAAATTGAAGTTATTTTCATCTAAATTTACTCAAATATACATCCTACACCAAAAATACTCGACAAAATCCAAAAAAATCGAAGTTGGTTTCAAATAAATTTATTAAAATTTGACACTTCCAACTAAATTTTTTTTCACAATCCTAAAAATTGAAGTTATTTTCATCTAAATTTACTCAAATATAGATCCTACAAAAAATACTCAACAAAATCCAAAAAAAACGAAGTTGATTTCAAATAAATTTATTAAAATTTGACACTTCCGACTAAAATTTTTTTCACAATCCTAAAAATTGAAGTTATTTTCATCTGAATTTACTCAAATATACATCCTAAAACAAAAATACTCGACAAAATCCAAAAAAATCGAAGTTGGTTTCAAATAAATTTATTAAAATTTGACACTTCCAACTAAAATTTTTTTCACAATCCAATAAATTTTCGTTATTTTCATCTAAATTTACTCAAATATAGATCCTACAACAAAAATACTCAACAAAATAAAAAAAAATCGAAGTAGGTTTCAAATAAATTTATTAAAATTTGACACTTCGAACCAAAAATTTTTTCACAATCCAAAAAAATGAAATTATTTTCATCTAAATTTACTCAAATATACATCCTACACCAAAAATACTCGACAAATTCCAAAAAAAACGAAGTTGGTTTCAAATAAATTTATTAAAATTTGACACTTCCAACTAAAATTTTTTTCACAATCCTAGAAATTGAAGTTATTTTCATCTAAATTTACTCAAATATACATCCTACACCAAAAATACTCGACAAAATCCAAAAATATCGAAGTTGGTTTCAAATAAATTTATTAAAATTTGACGCTTCCAACTAAAATTTTTTTCACAATCCTAGAAATTGAAGTTATTTTCATCTAAATTTACGCAAATATACATCCTACACCAAAAATACTCGACAAAATCCAAAATAATCGAAGTAGGTTTCAAATAAATTTATTAAAATTTGACACTTCGAACCAAAAATTTTTTCACAATCCAAAAAAATGAAATTATTTTCATCTAAATTTACTCAAATATACATCCTACACCAAAAATACTCGACAAAATCCAAAAAAATCGAAGTTGGTTTCAAATAGATTTATTAAAATTTGACACTTCCAACTAAAATTTTTTTCACAATCCTAGAAATTGAAGTTATTTTCATCTAAATTTACTCAAATATACATCCTACACCAAAAATACTCGACAAAATCCAAAAAAATCGAAGTTGGTTTCAAATAAATTTATTAAAATTTGACACTTCCAACTAAAATTTTTTTCACAATCCTAAAAATTGAAGTTGTTTCATCTAAATTTACTCAAATATAGATCCTACAAAAAAATACTCAACAAAATCCAAAAAAATCGGAGTTGATTTCAAATAAATTTATTAAAATTTGACACTTGCAACTAAAATTTTTTAAACAATCCTAAAAATTGAAGTTATTTTCATCTAACTTTACTCAAATATACATCCTACAACAAAAATACTCGACAAAATCCAAAAAAATCGAAGTTGATTTTAAATAAATTTATTAAAATTCGACAATTCCAACTAAAATATTTTTCACAATCCAAAAAATGGTCGTTATTTTCATCTAAATTTACTCAAATATACATCCTACACCAAAAATACTCGACAAAATCCAAAAATATCGAAGTTGGTTTCAAATAAATTTATTAAAATTTGACGCTTCCAACTAAAATTTTTTTCACAATCCTAGAAATTGAAGTTATTTTCATCTAAATTTACTCAAATATACATCCTACACCAAAAATACTCGACAAAATCCAAAAAAATCGAAGTTGGTTTCAAATAAATTTATTAAAATTTGACACTTCCAACTAAAATTTTTTTCACAATCCTAGAAATTGAAGTTATTTTCATCTAAATTTACTCAAATATACATCCTACACCAAAAATACTCGACAAAATCCAAAAAAATCGAAGTTGGTTTCAAATAACTTTATTAAAATTTGACACTTCCAACTAAAATTTTTTTCACAATCCTAAAAATTGAAGTTATTTTCATCTAAATTTCCTCAAATATAGATCCTACAAAAAATACTCAACAAAATCCAAAAAAAACGAAGTTGATTTCAAATAAATTTATTAAAATTTGACACTTCCGACTAAAATTTTTTTCACAATCCTAAAAATTGAAGTTATTTTCATCTAAATTTACTCAAATATACATCCTAAAACAAAAATACTCGACAAAATCCAAAAAAATCGAAGTTGGTTTCAAATAAATTTATTAAAATTTGACACTTCCAACTAAAATTTTTTTCACAATCCTAAAAATTGAAGTTATTTTCATCTAAATTTACTCAAATGTACAACCTACACCAAAAATACTCGACAAAATCCAAAAAAATCGAAGTTAGTTTCAAATAAATTTATTAAAATTTGACACTTCCGACTAAAATTTTTTTCACAATCCTAAAAATTGAAGTTATTTTCATCTAAATTTACTCAAATATACATCCTAAAACAAAAATACTCGACAAAATCCAAAAAAATCGAAGTTGGTTTCAAATAAATTTATTAAAATTTGACACTTCCAACTAAATTTTTTTTCACAATCCTAGAAATTGAAGTTATTTTCATCTAAATTTACTCAAATATACATCCTACACCAAAAATACTCGACAAAATCCAAAAAAATCGAAGTTGGTTTCAAATAAATTTATTAAAATTTGACACTTCCAACTAAAATTTTTTTCACAATCCTAAAAATTGAAGTTGTTTCAGCTAAATTTACTCAAATATAGATCCTACAAAAAAATACTCAACAAAATCCAAAAAAATCGGAGTTGATTTCAAATAAATTTATTAAAATTTGACACTTGCAACTAAAATTTTTTAAACAATCCTAAAAATTGAAGTTATTTTCATCTAACTTTACTCAAATATACATCCTACAACAAAAATACTCGACAAAATCCAAAAAAATCGAAGTTGATTTTAAATAAATTTATTAAAATTTGACACTTCCAACTAAAATATTTTTCACAATCCAAAAAATGGTCGTTATTTTCATCTAAATTTACTCAAATATACATCCTACACCAAAAATACTCGACAAAATCCAAAAATATCGAAGTTGGTTTCAAATAAATTTATTAAAATTTGACACTTCCAACTAAAATTTTTTTCACAATCCTAAAAATTGAAGTTGTTTCATCTAAATTTACTCAAATATAGATCCTACAAAAAAATACTCAACAAAATCCAAAAAAATCGGAGTTGATTTCAAATAAATTTATTAAAATTTGACACTTGCAACTAAAATTTTTTAAACAATCCTAAAAATTGAAGTTATTTTCATCTAACTTTACTCAAATATACATCCTACAACAAAAATACTCGACAAAATCCAAAAAAATCGAAGTTGATTTTAAATAAATTTATTAAAATTTGACACTTCCAACTAAAATATTTTTCACAATCCAAAAAATGGTCGTTATTTTCATCTAAATTTACTCAAATATACATCCTACACCAAAAATACTCGACAAAATCCAAAAAAATCGAAGTTGGTTTCAAATAAATTTATTAAAATTTGACGCTTCCAACTAAAATTTTTTTCACAATCCTAGAAATTGAAGTTATTTTCATCTAAATTTACTCAAATATACATCCTACACCAAAAATACTCGACAAAATCCAAAAAAATCGAAGTTGGTTTCAAATAAATTTATTAAAATTTGACACTTCCAACTAAAATTTTTTTCACAATCCTAGAAATTGAAGTTATTTTCATCTAAATTTACTCAAATATACATCCTACACCAAAAATACTCGACAAAATCCAAAAAAATCGAAGTTGGTTTCAAATAAATTTATTAAAATTTGACACTTCCAACTAAAATTTTTTTCACAATCCTAGAAATTGAAGTTATTTTCATCTAAATTTACTCAAATATACATCCTACACCAAAAATACTCGACAAAATCCAAAAAAATCGAAGTTGGTTTCAAATAAATTTATTAAAATTTGACACTTCCGACTAAAATTTTTTTCACAATCCTAAAAATTGAAGTTATTTTCATCTAAATTTACTCAAATATACATCCTAAAACAAAAATACTCGACAAAATCCAAAAAAATCGAAGTTGGTTTCAAATAAATTTATTAAAATTTGACACTTCCAACTAAAATTTTTTTCACAATCCTAAAAATTGAAGTTATTTTCATCTAAATTTACTCAAATATAGATCCTACAAAAAATACTCAACAAAATCCAAAAAAATCGAAGTTGATTTCAAATAAATTTATTAAAATTTGACACTTCCGACTAAAATTTTTTTCACAATCCTAAAAATTGAAGTTATTTTCATCTAAATTTACTCAAATATACATCCTAAAACAAAAATACTCGACAAAATCCAAAAAAATCGAAGTTGGTTTCAAATAAATTTATTAAAATTTGACACTTCCAACTAAAATTTTTTTCACAATCCTAAAAATTGAAGTTATTTTCATCTAAATTTACTCAAATGTACATCCTACACCAAAAATACTCGACAAAATCCAAAAAAATCGAAGTTAGTTTCAAATAAATTTATTAAAATTTGACACTTCCGACTAAAATTTTTTTCACAATCCTAAAAATTGAAGTTATTTTCATCTAAATTTACTCAAATATACATCCTAAAACAAAAATACTCGACAAAATCCAAAAAAATCGAAGTTGGTTTCAAATAAATTTATTAAAATTTGACACTTCCAACTAAAATTTTTTTCACAATCCAATAAATTTTCGTTATTTTCATCTAAATTTACTCAAATATAGATCCTACAACAAAAATACTCAACAAAATAAAAAAAAATAGAAGTAGGTTTCAAATAAATTTATTAAAATTTGACACTTCGAACCAAAAATTTTTTCACAATCCAAAAAAATGAAATTATTTTCATCTAAATTTACTCAAATATACATCCTACACCAAAAATACTCGACAAAATCCAAAAAAATCGAAGTTGGTTTCAAATAAATTTATTAAAATTTGACACTTCCAACTAAAATTTTTTTCACAATCCTAGAAATTGAAGTTATTTTCATCTAAATTTACTCAAATATACATCCTACACCAAAAATACTCGACAAAATCCAAAAAAATCGAAGTTGGTTTCAAATAAATTTATTAAAATTTGACGCTTCCAACTAAAATTTTTTTCACAATCCTAGAAATTGAAGTTATTTTCAACTAAATTTACTCAAATATACATCCTACACCAAAAATACTCGACAAAATCCAAAAAAATCGAAGTTGGTTTCAAATAACTTTATTAAAATTTGACACTTCCAACTAAAATTTTTTTCACAATCCTAAAAATTGAAGTTATTTTCATCTAAATTTACTCAAATATAGATCCTACAAAAAATACTCAACAAAATCCAAAAAAATCGAAGTTGATTTCAAATAAATTTATTAAAATTTGACACTTCCGACTAAAATTTTTTTCAGAATCCTAAAAATTGAAGTTATTTTCATCTAAATTTACTCAAATATACATCCTAAAACAAAAATACTCGACAAAATCCAAAAAAATCGAAGTTGGTTTCAAATAAATTTATTAAAATTTGACACTTCCAACTAAAATTTTTTTCACAATCCTAAAAATTGAAGTTATTTTCATCTAAATTTACTCAAATGTACATCCTACACCAAAAATACTCGACAAAATCCAAAAAAATCGAAGTTAGTTTCAAATAAATTTATTAAAATTTGACACTTCCGACTAAAATTTTTTTCACAATCCTAAAAATTGAAGTTATTTTCATCTAAATTTACTCAAATATACATCCTAAAACAAAAATACTCGACAAAATCCAAAAAAATCGAAGTTGGTTTCAAATAAATTTATTAAAATTTGACACTTCCAACTAAAATTTTTTTCACAATCCAATAAATTTTCGTTATTTTCATCTAAATTTACTCAAATATAGATCCTACAACAAAAATACTCAACAAAATAAAAAAAAATAGAAGTAGGTTTCAAATAAATTTATTAAAATTTGACACTTCGAACCAAAAATTTTTTCACAATCCAAAAAAATGAAATTATTTTCATCTAAATTTACTCAAATATACATCCTACACCAAAAATACTCGACAAAATCCAAAAAAATCGAAGTTGGTTTCAAATAAATTTATTAAAATTTGACACTTCCAACTAAAATTTTTTTCACAATCCTAGAAATTGAAGTTATTTTCATCTAAATTTACTCAAATATACATCCTACACCAAAAATACTCGACAAAATCCAAAAAAATCGAAGTTGGTTTCAAATAAATTTATTAAAATTTGACGCTTCCAACTAAAATTTTTTTCACAATCCTAGAAATTGAAGTTATTTTCAACTAAATTTACTCAAATATACATCCTACACCAAAAATACTCGACAAAATCCAAAAAAATCGAAGTTGGTTTCAAATAAATTTATTAAAATTTGACACTTGCAACTAAAATTTTTTAAACAATCCTAAAAATTGAAGTTATTTTCATCTAACTTTACTCAAATATACATCCTACAACAAAAATACTCGACAAAATCCAAAAAAATCGAAGTTGATTTTAAATAAATTTATTAAAATTTGACACTTCCAACTAAAATATTTTTCACAATCCAAAAAATGGTCGTTATTTTCATCTAAATTTACTCAAATATACATCCTACACCAAAAATACTCGACAAAATCCAAAAATATCGAAGTTGGTTTCAAATAAATTTATTAAAATTTGACGCTTCCAACTAAAATTTTTTTCACAATCCTAGAAATTGAAGTTATTTTCATCTAAATTTACTCAAATATACATCCTACACCAAAAATACTCGACAAAATCCAAAAAAATCGAAGTTGGTTTCAAATAAATTTATTAAAATTTGACACTTCCAACTAAAATTTTTTTCACAATCCTAGAAATTGAAGTTATTTTCATCTAAATTTACTCAAATATACATCCTACACCAAAAATACTCGACAAAATCCAAAAAAATCGAAGTTGGTTTCAAATAACTTTATTAAAATTTGACACTTCCAACAAAATTTTTTTTCACAATCCTAAAAATTGAAGTTATTTTCATCTAAATTTACTCAAATATAGATCCTACAAAAAATACTCAACAAAATCCAAAAAAACGAAGTTGATTTCAAATAAATTTATTAAAATTTGACACTTCCGACTAAAATTTTTTTCACAATCCTAAAAATTGAAGTTATTTTCATCTAAATTTACTCAAATATACATCCTAAAACAAAAATACTCGACAAAATCCAAAAAAATCGAAGTTGGTTTCAAATAAATTTATTAAAATTTGACACTTCCAACTAAAATTTTTTTCACAATCCAATAAATTTTCGTTATTTTCATCTAAATTTACTCAAATATAGATCCCACAACAAAAATACTCAACAAAATAAAAAAAAATCGAAGTAGGTTTCAAATAAATTTATTAAAATTTGACACTTCGAACCAAAAATTTTTTCACAATCCAAAAAAATGAAATTATTTTCATCTAAATTTACTCAAATATACATCCTACACCAAAAATACTCGACAAAATCCAAAAAAATCGAAGTTGGTTTCAAATAAATTTATTAAAATTTGACACTTCCAACTAAAATTTTTTTCACAATCCTAGAAATTGAAGTTATTTTCATCTAAATTTACTCAAATATACATCCTACACCAAAAATACTCGACAAAATCCAAAAAAATCGAAGTTGGTTTCAAATAAATTTATTAAAATTTGACGCTTCCAACTAAAATTTTTTTCACAATCCTAGAAATTGAAGTTATTTTCATCTAAATTTACTCAAATATACATCCTACACCAAAAATACTCGACAAAATCCAAAAAAATCGAAGTTGGTTTCAAATAAATTTATTAAAATTTGACACTTCCAACTAAAATTTTTTTCACAATCCTAGAAATTGAAGTTATTTTCATCTAAATTTACTCAAATATACATCCTACACCAAAAATACTCGACAAAATCCAAAAAAATCGAAGTTGGTTTCAAATAAATTTATTAAAATTTGACACTTCCAACTAAAATTTTTTTCACAATCCTAAAAATTGAAGTTGTTTCATCTAAATTTACTCAAATATAGATCCTACAAAAAAATACTCAACAAAATCCAAAAAAATCGGAGTTGATTTCAAATAAATTTATTAAAATTTGACACTTGCAACTAAAATTTTTTAAACTATCCTAAAAATTAAAGTTATTTTCATCTAACTTTACTCAAATATACATCCTACAACAAAAATACTCGACAAAATCCAAAAAAATCGAAGTTGGTTTCAAATAAATTTATTAAAATTTGACACTTCCAACTAAAATTTTTTTCACAATCCTAGAAATTGAAGTTATTTTCATCTAAATTTACTCAAATGTACATCCTACACCAAAAATACTCGACAAAATCCAAAAAAATCGAAGTTGGTTTCAAATAAATTTATTAAAATTTGACACTTCCAACTAAAATTTTTTTCACAATCCTAAAAATTGAAGTTATTTTCATCTAAATTTACTCAAATATAGATCCTACAAAAAATACTCAACAAAATCCAAAAAAAACGAAGTTGATTTCAAATAAATTTATTAAAATTTGACACTTCCGACTAAAATTTTTTTCACAATCCTAAAAATTGAAGTTATTTTCATCTAAATTTACTCAAATATACATCCTAAAACAAAAATACTCGACAAAATAAAAAAAAATCGAAGTTGGTTTCAAATAAATTTATTAAAATTTGACACTTCCAACTAAAATTTTTTTCACAATCCTAGAAATTGAAGTTATTTTCATCTAAATTTACTCAAATATACATCCTACACCAAAAATACTCGACAAAATCCAAAAAAATCGAAGTTGGTTTCAAATAACTTTATTAAAATTTGACACTTCCAACTAAAATTTTTTTCACAATCCTAAAAATTGAAGTTATTTTCATCTAAATTTACTCAAATATAGATCCTACAAAAAATACTCAACAAAATCCAAAAAAAACGAAGTTGATTTCAAATAAATTTATTAAAATTTGACACTTCCGACTAAAATTTTTTTCACAATCCTAAAAATTGAAGTTATTTTCATCTAAATTTACTCAAATATACATCCTAAAACAAAAATACTCGACAAAATCCAAAAAAATCGAAGTTGGTTTCAAATAAATTTATTAAAATTTGACACTTCCAACTAAAATTTTTTTCACAATCCTAAAAATTGAAGTTATTTTCATCTAAATTTACTCAAATGTACATCCTACACCAAAAATACTCGACAAAATCCAAAAAAATCGAAGTTAGTTTTAAATAAATTTATTAAAATTTGACACTTCCGACTAAAATTTTTTTCACAATCCTAAAAATTGAAGTTATTTTCATCTAAATTTACTCAAATATACATCCTAAAACAAAAATACTCGACAAAATCCAAAAAAATCGAAGTTGGTTTCAAATAAATTTATTAAAATTTGACACTTCCAACTAAAATTTTTTTCACAATCCAATAAATTTTCGTTATTTTCATCTAAATTTACTCAAATATAGATCCTACAACAAAAATACTCAACAAAATAAAAAAAAATCGAAGTAGGTTTCAAATAAATTTATTAAAATTTGACACTTCGAACCAAAAATTTTTTCACAATCCAAAAAAATGAAATTATTTTCATCTAAATTTACTCAAATATACATCCTACACCAAAAATACTCGACAAAATCCAAAAAAATCGAAGTTGGTTTCAAATAAATTTATTAAAATTTGACACTTCCAACTAAAATTTTTTTCACAATCCTAGAAATTGAAGTTATTTTCATCTAAATTTACTCAAATATACATCCTACACCAAAAATACTCGACAAAATCCAAAAAAATCGAAGTTGGTTTCAAATAAATTTATTAAAATTTGACGCTTCCAACTAAAATTTTTTTCACAATCCTAGAAATTGAAGTTATTTTCATCTAAATTTACTCAAATATACATCCTACACCAAAAATACTCGACAAAATCCAAAAAAATCGAAGTTGGTTTCAAATAAATTTATTAAAATTTGACACTTCCAACTAAAATTTTTTTCACAATCCTAGAAATTGAAGTTATTTTCATCTAAATTTACTCAAATATACATCCTACACCAAAAATACTCGACAAAATCCAAAAAAATCGAAGTTGGTTTCAAATAAATTTATTAAAATTTGACACTTCCAACTAAAATTTTTTTCACAATCCTAAAAATTGAAGTTGTTTCATCTAAATTTACTCAAATATAGATCCTACAAAAAAATACTCAACAAAATCCAAAAAAATCGGAGTTGATTTCAAATAAATTTATTAAAATTTGACACTTGCAACTAAAATTTTTTAAACTATCCTAAAAATTAAAGTTATTTTCATCTAACTTTACTCAAATATACATCCTACAACAAAAATACTCGACAAAATCCAAAAAAATCGAAGTTGGTTTCAAATAAATTTATTAAAATTTGACACTTCCAACTAAAATTTTTTTCACAATCCTAGAAATTGAAGTTATTTTCATCTAAATTTACTCAAATGTACATCCTACACCAAAAATACTCGACAAAATCCAAAAAAATCGAAGTTGGTTTCAAATAAATTTATTAAAATTTGACACTTCCAACTAAAATTTTTTTCACAATCCTAAAAATTGAAGTTATTTTCATCTAAATTTACTCAAATATAGATCCTACAAAAAATACTCAACAAAATCCAAAAAAAACGAAGTTGATTTCAAATAAATTTATTAAAATTTGACACTTCCGACTAAAATTTTTTTCACAATCCTAAAAATTGAAGTTATTTTCATCTAAATTTACTCAAATATACATCCTAAAACAAAAATACTCGACAAAATAAAAAAAAATCGAAGTTGGTTTCAAATAAATTTATTAAAATTTGACACTTCCAACTAAAATTTTTTTCACAATCCTAGAAATTGAAGTTATTTTCATCTAAATTTACTCAAATATACATCCTACACCAAAAATACTCGACAAAATCCAAAAAAATCGAAGTTGGTTTCAAATAACTTTATTAAAATTTGACACTTCCAACTAAAATTTTTTTCACAATCCTAAAAATTGAAGTTATTTTCATCTAAATTTACTCAAATATAGATCCTACAAAAAATACTCAACAAAATCCAAAAAAAACGAAGTTGATTTCAAATAAATTTATTAAAATTTGACACTTCCGACTAAAATTTTTTTCACAATCCTAAAAATTGAAGTTATTTTCATCTAAATTTACTCAAATATACATCCTAAAACAAAAATACTCGACAAAATCCAAAAAAATCGAAGTTGGTTTCAAATAAATTTATTAAAATTTGACACTTCCAACTAAAATTTTTTTCACAATCCTAAAAATTGAAGTTATTTTCATCTAAATTTACTCAAATGTACATCCTACACCAAAAATACTCGACAAAATCCAAAAAAATCGAAGTTAGTTTTAAATAAATTTATTAAAATTTGACACTTCCGACTAAAATTTTTTTCACAATCCTAAAAATTGAAGTTATTTTCATCTAAATTTACTCAAATATACATCCTAAAACAAAAATACTCGACAAAATCCAAAAAAATCGAAGTTGGTTTCAAATAAATTTATTAAAATTTGACACTTCCAACTAAAATTTTTTTCACAATCCAATAAATTTTCGTTATTTTCATCTAAATTTACTCAAATATAGATCCTACAACAAAAATACTCAACAAAATAAAAAAAAATCGAAGTAGGTTTCAAATAAATTTATTAAAATTTGACACTTCGAACCAAAAATTTTTTCACAATCCAAAAAAATGAAATTATTTTCATCTAAATTTACTCAAATATACATCCTACACCAAAAATACTCGACAAAATCCAAAAAAATCGAAGTTGGTTTCAAATAAATTTATTAAAATTTGACACTTCCAACTAAAATTTTTTTCACAATCCTAGAAATTGAAGTTATTTTCATCTAAATTTACTCAAATATACATCCTACACCAAAAATACTCGACAAAATCCAAAAAAATCGAAGTTGGTTTCAAATAAATTTATTAAAATTTGACACTTCCAACTAAAATTTTTTTCACAATCCTAGAAATTGAAGTTATTTTCATCTAAATTTACTCAAATATACATCCTACACCAAAAATACTCGACAAAATCCAAAAAAATCGAAGTTGGTTTCAAATAAATTTATTAAAATTTGACACTTCCAACTAAAATTTTTTTCACAATCCTAAAAATTGAAGTTGTTTCATCTAAATTTACTCAAATATAGATCCTACAAAAAAATACTCAACAAAATCCAAAAAAATCGGAGTTGATTTCAAATAAATTTATTAAAATTTGACACTTGCAACTAAAATTTTTTAAACAATCCTAAAAATTGAAGTTATTTTCATCTAACTTTAATCAAATATACATCCTACAACAAAAATACTCGACAAAATCCAAAAAAATCGAAGTTGGTTTCAAATAAATTTATTAAAATTTGACACTTCCAACTAAAATTTTTTTCACAATCCTAGAAATTGAAGTTATTTTCATCTAAATTTACTCAAATATAGATCCTACACCAAAAATACTCGACAAAATCCAAAAAAATCGAAGTTGGTTTCAAATAACTTTATTAAAATTTGACACTTCCAACAAAATTTTTTTTCACAATCCTAAAAATTGAAGTTATTTTCATCTAAATTTACTCAAATATAGATCCTACAAAAAATACTCAACAAAATCCAAAAAAACGAAGTTGATTTCAAATAAATTTATTAAAATTTGACACTTCCAACTAAAATTTTTTTCACAATCCAATAAATTTTCGTTATTTTCATCTAAATTTACTCAAATATAGATCCCACAACAAAAATACTCAACAAAATAAAAAAAAATCGAAGTAGGTTTCAAATAAATTTATTAAAATTTGACACTTCGAACCAAAAATTTTTTCACAATCCAAAAAAATGAAATTATTTTCATCTAAATTTACTCAAATATACATCCTACACCAAAAATACTCGACAAAATCCAAAAAAATCGAAGTTGGTTTCAAATAAATTTATTAAAATTTGACACTTCCAACTAAAATTTTTTTCACAATCCTAGAAATTGAAGTTATTTTCATCTAAATTTACTCAAATATACATCCTACACCAAAAATACTCGACAAAATCCAAAAAAATCGAAGTTGGTTTCAAATAAATTTATTAAAATTTGACGCTTCCAACTAAAATTTTTTTCACAATCCTAGAAATTGAAGTTATTTTCATCTAAATTTACTCAAATATACATCCTACACCAAAAATACTCGACAAAATCCAAAAAAATCGAAGTTGGTTTCAAATAAATTTATTAAAATTTGACACTTCCAACTAAAATTTTTTTCACAATCCTAGAAATTGAAGTTATTTTCATCTAAATTTACTCAAATATACATCCTACACCAAAAATACTCGACAAAATCCAAAAAAATCGAAGTTGGTTTCAAATAAATTTATTAAAATTTGACACTTCCAACTAAAATTTTTTTCACAATCCTAAAAATTGAAGTTGTTTCATCTAAATTTACTCAAATATAGATCCTACAAAAAAATACTCAACAAAATCCAAAAAAATCGGAGTTGATTTCAAATAAATTTATTAAAATTTGACACTTGCAACTAAAATTTTTTAAACTATCCTAAAAATTGAAGTTATTTTCATCTAACTTTACTCAAATATACATCCTACAACAAAAATACTCGACAAAATCCAAAAAAATCGAAGTTGGTTTCAAATAAATTTATTAAAATTTGACACTTCCAACTAAAATTTTTTTCACAATCCTAGAAATTGAAGTTATTTTCATCTAAATTTACTCAAATGTACATCCTACACCAAAAATACTCGACAAAATCCAAAAAAATCGAAGTTGGTTTCAAATAAATTTATTAAAATTTGACACTTCCAACTAAAATTTTTTTCACAATCCTAAAAATTGAAGTTATTTTCATCTAAATTTACTCAAATATAGATCCTACAAAAAATACTCAACAAAATCCAAAAAAAACGAAGTTGATTTCAAATAAATTTATTAAAATTTGACACTTCCGACTAAAATTTTTTTCACAATCCTAAAAATTGAAGTTATTTTCATTTAAATTTACTCAAATATACATCCTAAAACAAAAATACTCGACAAAATAAAAAAAAATCGAAGTTGGTTTCAAATAAATTTATTAAAATTTGACACTTCCAACTAAAATTTTTTTCACAATCCTAGAAATTGAAGTTATTTTCATCTAAATTTACTCAAATATACATCCTACACCAAAAATACTCGACAAAATCCAAAAAAATCGAAGTTGGTTTCAAATAACTTTATTAAAATTTGACACTTCCAACTAAAATTTTTTTCACAATCCTAAAAATTGAAGTTATTTTCATTTAAATTTACTCAAATATAGATCCTACAAAAAATACACAACAAAATCCAAAAAAAACGAAGTTGATTTCAAATAAATTTATTAAAATTTGACACTTCCGACTAAAATTTTTTTCACAATCCTAAAAATTGAAGTTATTTTCATCTAAATTTACTCAAATATACATCCTAAAACAAAAATACTCGACAAAATCCAAAAAAATCGAAGTTGGTTTCAAATAAATTTATTAAAATTTGACACTTCCAACTAAAATTTTTTTCACAATCCTAAAAATTGAAGTTATTTTCATCTAAATTTACTCAAATGTACATCCTACACCAAAAATACTCGACAAAATCCAAAAAAATCGAAGTTAGTTTTAAATAAATTTATTAAAATTTGACACTTCCGACTAAAATTTTTTTCACAATCCTAAAAATTGAAGTTATTTTCATCTAAATTTACTCAAATATACATCCTAAAACAAAAATACTCGACAAAATCCAAAAAAATCGAAGTTGGTTTCAAATAAATTTATTAAAATTTGACACTTCCAACTAAAATTTTTTTCACAATCCAATAAATTTTCGTTATTTTCATCTAAATTTACTCAAATATAGATCCTACAACAAAAATACTCAACAAAATAAAAAAAAATCGAAGTAGGTTTCAAATAAATTTATTAAAATTTGACACTTCGAACCAAAAATTTTTTCACAATCCAAAAAAATGAAATTATTTTCATCTAAATTTACTCAAATATACATCCTACACCAAAAATACTCGACAAAATCCAAAAAAATCGAAGTTGGTTTCAAATAAATTTATTAAAATTTGACACTTCCAACTAAAATTTTTTTCACAATCCTAGAAATTGAAGTTATTTTCATCTAAATTTACTCAAATATACATCCTACACCAAAAATACTCGACAAAATCCAAAAAAATCGAAGTTGGTTTCAAATAAATTTATTAAAATTTGACACTTCCAACTAAAATTTTTTTCACAATCCTAGAAATTGAAGTTATTTTCATCTAAATTTACTCAAATATACATCCTACACCAAAAATACTCGACAAAATCCAAAAAAATCGAAGTTGGTTTCAAATAAATTTATTAAAATTTGACACTTCCAACTAAAATTTTTTTCACAATCCTAAAAATTGAAGTTGTTTCATCTAAATTTACTCAAATATAGATCCTACAAAAAAATACTCAACAAAATCCAAAAAAATCGGAGTTGATTTCAAATAAATTTATTAAAATTTGACACTTGCAACTAAAATTTTTTAAACAATCCTAAAAATTGAAGTTATTTTCATCTAACTTTAATCAAATATACATCCTACAACAAAAATACTCGACAAAATCCAAAAAAATCGAAGTTGATTTTAAATAAATTTATTAAAATTTGACACTTCCAACTAAAATATTTTTCACAATCCAAAAAATGGTCGTTATTTTCATCTAAATTTACTCAAATATACATCCTACACCAAAAATACTCGACAAAATCCAAAAATATCGAAGTTGGTTTCAAATAAATTTATTAAAATTTGACGCTTCCAACTAAAATTTTTTTCACAATCCTAGAAATTGAAGTTATTTTCATCTAAATTTACTCAAATATACATCCTACACCAAAAATACTCGACAAAATCCAAAAAAATCGAAGTTGGTTTCAAATAAATTTATTAAAATTTGACACTCCAACTAAAATTTTTTTCACAATCCTAGAAATTGAAGTTATTTTCATCTAAATTTACTCAAATATACATCCTACACCAAAAATACTCGACAAAATCCAAAAAAATCGAAGTTGGTTTCAAATAACTTTATTAAAATTTGACACTTCCAACTAAAATTTTTTTCACAATCCTAAAAATTGAAGTTATTTTCATCTAAATTTACTCAAATATAGATCCTACAAAAAATACTCAACAAAATCCAAAAAAAACGAAGTTGATTTCAAATAAATTTATTAAAATTTGACACTTCCGACTAAAATTTTTTTCACAATCCTAAAAATTGAAGTTATTTTCATCTAAATTTACTCAAATATACATCCTAAAACAAAAATACTCGACAAAATCCAAAAAAATCGAAGTTGGTTTCAAATAAATTTATTAAAATTTGACACTTCCAACTAAAATTTTTTTCACAATCCAATAAATTTTCGTTATTTTCATCTAAATTTACTCAAATATAGATCCTACAACAAAAATACTAAACAAAATAAAAAAAATCGAAGTAGGTTTCAAATAAATTTATTAAAATTTGACACTTCGAACCAAAAATTTTTTCACAATCCAAAAAAATGAAATTATTTTCATCTAAATTTACTCAAACATACATCCTACACCAAAAATACTCGACAAAATCCAAAAAAATCGAAGTTGGTTTCAAATAAATTTATTAAAATTTGACACTTCCAACTAAAATTTTTTTCACAATCCTAGAAATTGAAGTTATTTTCATCTAAATTTACTCAAATATACATCCTACACCAAAAATACTCGACAAAATCCAAAAAAATCGAAGTTGGTTTCAAATAAATTTATTAAAATTTGACACTTCCAACTAAAATTTTTTTCACAATCCTAAAAATTGAAGTTGTTTCATCTAAATTTACTCAAATATAGATCCTACAAAAAAATACTCAACAATATCCAAAAAAATCGGAGTTGATTTCAAATAAATTTATTAAAATTTGACACTTGCAACTAAAATTTTTTAAACAATCCTAAAAATTGAAGTTATTTTCATCTAACTTTACTCAAATATACATCCTACAACAAAAATACTCGACAAAATCCAAAAAAATCGAAGTTGATTTTAAATAAATTTATTAAAATTTGACACTTCCAACTAAAATATTTTTCACAATCCAAAAAATGGTCGTTATTTTCATCTAAATTTACTCAAATATACATCCTACACCAAAAATACTCGACAAAATCCAAAAATATCGAAGTTGGTTTCAAATAAATTTATTAAAATTTGACGCTTCCAACTAAAATTTTTTTCACAATCCTAGAAATTGAAGTTATTTTCATCTAAATTTACTCAAATATACATCCTACACCAAAAATACTCGACAAAATCCAAAAAAATCGAAGTTGGTTTCAAATAAATTTATTAAAATTTGACACTTCCAACTAAAATTTTTTTCACAATCCTAGAAATTGAAGTTATTTTCATCTAAATTTACTCAAATATACATCCTACACCAAAAATACTCGACAAAATCCAAAAAAATCGAAGTTGGTTTCAAATAACTTTATTAAAATTTGACACTTCCAACTAAAATTTTTTTCACAATCCTAAAAATTGAAGTTATTTTCATCTAAATTTACTCAAATATAGATCCTACAAAAAATACTCAACAAAATCCAAAAAAATCGAAGTTGATTTCAAATAAATTTATTAAAATTTGACACTTCCGACTAAAATTTTTTTCACAATCCTAAAAATTGAAGTTATTTTCATCTAAATTTACTCAAATATACATCCTAAAACAAAAATACTCGACAAAATCCAAAAAAATCGAAGTTGGTTTCAAATAAATTTATTAAAATTTGACACTTCCAACTAAAATTTTTTTCACAATCCTAAAAATTGAAGTTATTTTCATCTAAATTTACTCAAATGTACATCCTACACCAAAAATACTCGACAAAATCCAAAAAAATCGAAGTTAGTTTCAAATAAATTTATTAAAATTTGACACTTCCGACTAAAATTTTTTTCACAATCGTAAAAATTGAAATTACTTTCATCTAAATTTACTCAAATATACATCCTAAAACAAAAATACTCGACAAAATCCAAAAAAATCGAAGTTGGTTTCAAATAAATTTATTAAAATTTGACACTTCCAACTAAAATTTTTTTCACAATCCTAAAAATTGAAGTTGTTTCATCTAAATTTACTCAAATATAGATCCTACAAAAAAATACTCAACAATATCCAAAAAAATCGGAGTTGATTTCAAATAAATTTATTAAAATTTGACACTTGCAACTAAAATTTTTTAAACAATCCTAAAAATTGAAGTTATTTTCATCTAACTTTACTCAAATATACATCCTACAACAAAAATACTCGACAAAATCCAAAAAAATCGAAGTTGATTTTAAATAAATTTATTAAAATTTGACACTTCCAACTAAAATATTTTTCACAATCCAAAAAATGGTCGTTATTTTCATCTAAATTTACTCAAATATACATCCTACACCAAAAATACTCGACAAAATCCAAAAATATCGAAGTTGGTTTCAAATAAATTTATTAAAATTTGACGCTTCCAACTAAAATTTTTTTCACAATCCTAGAAATTGAAGTTATTTTCATCTAAATTTACTCAAATATACATCCTACACCAAAAATACTCGACAAAATCCAAAAAAATCGAAGTTGGTTTCAAATAAATTTATTAAAATTTGACACTTCCAACTAAAATTTTTTTCACAATCCAATAAATTTTCGTTATTTTCATCTAAATTTACTCAAATATAGATCCTACAACAAAAATACTCAACAAAATAAAAAAAAATAGAAGTAGGTTTCAAATAAATTTATTAAAATTTGACACTTCGAACCAAAAATTTTTTCACAATCCAAAAAAATGAAATTATTTTCATCTAAATTTACTCAAATATACATCCTACACCAAAAATACTCGACAAAATCCAAAAAAATCGAAGTTGGTTTCAAATAAATTTATTAAAATTTGACACTTCCAACTAAAATTTTTTTCACAATCCTAGAAATTGAAGTTATTTTCATCTAAATTTACTCAAATATACATCCTACACCAAAAATACTCGACAAAATCCAAAAAAATCGAAGTTGGTTTCATATAAATTTATTAAAATTTGACGCTTCCAACTAAAATTTTTTTCACAATCCTAGAAATTGAAGTTATTTTCATCTAAATTTACTCAAATATACATCCTACACCAAAAATACTCGACAAAATCCAAAAAAATCGAAGTTGGTTTCAAATAAATTTATTAAAATTTGACACTTGCAACTAAAATTTTTTAAACAATCCTAAAAATTGAAGTTATTTTCATCTAACTTTACTCAAATATACATCCTACAACAAAAATACTCGACAAAATCCAAAAAAATCCAAGTTGATTTTAAATAAATTTATTAAAATTTGACACTTCCAACTAAAATATTTTTCACAATCCAAAAAATGGTCGTTATTTTCATCTAAATTTACTCAAATATACATCCTACACCAAAAATACTCGACAAAATCCAAAAATATCGAAGTTGGTTTCAAATAAATTTATTAAAATTTGACGCTTCCAACTAAAATTTTTTTCACAATCCTAGAAATTGAAGTTATTTTCATCTAAATTTACTCAAATATACATCCTACACCAAAAATACTCGACAAAATAAAAAAAAATCGAAGTTGGTTTCAAATAAATTTATTAAAATTTGACACTTCCAACTAAAATTTTTTTCACAATCCTAGAAATTGAAGTTATTTTCATCTAAATTTACTCAAATATACATCCTACACCAAAAATACTCGACAAAATCCAAAAAAATCGAAGTTGGTTTCAAATAACTTTATTAAAATTTGACACTTCCAACAAAAATTTTTTTCACAATCCTAAAAATTGAATTTATTTTCATCTAAATTTACTCAAATATAGATCCTACAAAAAATACTCAACAAAATCCAAAAAAACGAAGTTGATTTCAAATAAATTTATTAAAATTTGACACTTCCGACTAAAATTTTTTTCACAATCCTAAAAATTGAAGTTATTTTCATCTAAATTTACTCAAATATACATCCTAAAACAAAAATACTCGACAAAATCCAAAAAAATCGAAGTTGGTTTCAAATAAATTTATTAAAATTTGACACTTCCAACTAAAATTTTTTTCACAATCCTAAAAATTGAAGTTATTTTCATCTAAATTTACTCAAATGTACATCCTACACCAAAAATACTCGACAAAATCCAAAAAAATCGAAGTTAGTTTCAAATAAATTTATTAAAATTTGACACTTCCGACTAAAATTTTTTTCACAATCCTAAAAATTGAAGTTATTTTCATCTAAATTTACTCAAATATACATCCTAAAACAAAAATACTCGACAAAATCCAAAAAAATCGAAGTTGGTTTCAAATAAATTTATTAAAATTTGACACTTCCAACTAAAATTTTTTTCACAATCCAATAAATTTTCGTTATTTTCATCTAAATTTACTCAAATATAGATCCTACAACAAAAATACTCAACAAAATAAAAAAAAATCGAAGTAGGTTTCAAATAAATTTATTAAAATTTGACACTTCGAACCAAAAATTTTTTCACAATCCAAAAAAATGAAATTATTTTCATCTAAATTTACTCAAATATACATCCTACACCAAAAATACTCGACAAAATCAAAAAAAATCGAAGTTGGTTTCAAATAAATTTATTAAAATTTGACACTTCCAACTAAAATTTTTTTCACAATCCTAGAAATTGAAGTTATTTTCATCTAAATTTACTCAAATATACATCCTACACCAAAAATACTCGACAAAATCCAAAAAAATCGAAGTTGGTTTCAAATAAATTTATTAAAATTTGACGCTTCCAACTAAAATTTTTTTCACAATCCTAGAAATTGAAGTTATTTTCATCTAAATTTACTCAAATATACATCCTACACCAAAAATACTCGACAAAATCCAAAAAAATCGAAGTTGGTTTCAAATAAATTTATTAAAATTTGACACTTCCAACTAAAATTTTTTTCACAATCCTAGAAATTGAAGTTATTTTCATCTAAATTTACTCAAATATACATCCTACACCAAAAATACTCGACAAAATCCAAAAAAATCGAAGTTGGTTTCAAATAAATTTATTAAAATTTGACACTTCCAACTAAAATTTTTTTCACAATCCTAAAAATTGAAGTTGTTTCATCTAAATTTACTCAAATATAGATCCTACAAAAAAATACTCAACAAAATCCAAAAAAATCGGAGTTGATTTCAAATAAATGTATTAAAATTTGACACTTGCAACTAAAATTTTTTAAACAATCCTAAAAATTGAAGTTATTTTCATCTAACTTTACTCAAATATACATCCTACAACAAAAATACTCGACAAAATCCAAAAAAATCGAAGTTGATTTTAAATAAATTTATTAAAATTTGACACTTCCAACTAAAATATTTTTCACAATCCAAAAAATGGTCGTTATTTTCATCTAAATTTACTCAAATATACATCCTACACCAAAAATACTCGACAAAATCCAAAAATATCGAAGTTGGTTTCAAATAAATTTATTAAAATTTGACGCTTCCAACTAAAATTTTTTTCACAATCCTAGAAATTGAAGTTATTTTCATCTAAATTTACTCAAATATACATCCTACACCAAAAATACTCGACAAAATCCAAAAAAATCGAAGTTGGTTTCAAATAAATTTATTAAAATTTGACACTTCCAACTAAAATTTTTTTCACAATCCTAGAAATTGAAGTTATTTTCATCTAAATTTACTCAAATATACATCCTACACCAAAAATACTCGACAAAATCCAAAAAAATCGAAGTTGGTTTCAAATAACTTTATTAAAATTTGACACTTCCAACTAAAATTTTTTTCACAATCCTAAAAATTGAAGTTATTTTCATCTAAATTTACTCAAATATAGATCCTACAAAAAATACTCAACAAAATCCAAAAAAAACGAAGTTGATTTCAAATAAATTTATTAAAATTTGACACTTCCGACTAAAATTTTTTTCACAATCCTAAAAATTGAAGTTATTTTCATCTAAATTTACTCAAATATACATCCTAAAACAAAAATACTCGACAAAATCCAAAAAAATCGAAGTTGGTTTCAAATAAATTTATTAAAATTTGACACTTCCAACTAAAATTTTTTTCACAATCCTAAAAATTGAAGTTATTTTCATCTAAATTTACTCAAATGTACATCCTACACCAAAAATACTCGACAAAATCCAAAAAAATCGAAGTTGGTTTCAAATAAATTTATTAAAATTTGACACTTCCAACTAAAATTTTTTTCACAATCCTAGAAATTGAAGTTGTTTCATCTAAATTTACTCAAATATAGATCCTACAAAAAAATACTCAACAAAATCCAAAAAAATCGGAGTTGATTTGAAATAAATTTATTAAAATTTGACACTTGCAACTAAAATTTTTTAAACAATCCTAAAAATTGTAGTTATTTTCATCTAACTTTACTCAAATATACATCCTACAACAAAAATACTCGACAAAATCCAAAAAAATCGAAGTTGGTTTCAAATAAATTTATTAAAATTTGACACTTCCAACTAAAATTTTTTTCACAATCCTAAAAATTGAAGTTATTTTCATCTAAATTTACTCAAATGTACATCCTACACCAAAAATACTCGACAAAATCCAAAAAAATCGAAGTTAGTTTCAAATAAATTTATTAAAATTTGTCACTTCCGACCAAAAATTTTTTCACAATCCAAAAAATTGAAGTTATTTTCATCTAAATTTACTCAAATATACATCCTAAAACAAAAATACTCGACAAAATCCAAAAAAATCGAAGTTGGTTTCAAATAAATTTATTAAAATTTGACACTTCCAACTAAAATTTTTTTCACAATCCAATAAATTTTCGTTATTTTCATCTAAATTTACTCAAATATAGATCCTACAACAAAAATACTCAACAAAATAAAAAAAAATAGAAGTAGGTTTCAAATAAATTTATTAAAATTTGACACTTCGAACCAAAAATTTTTTCACAATCCAAAAAAATGAAATTATTTTCATCTAAATTTACTCAAATATACATCCTACACCAAAAATACTCGACAAAATCCAAAAAAATCGAAGTTGGTTTCAAATAAATTTATTAAAATTTGACACTTCCAACTAAAATTTTTTTCACAATCCTAGAAATTGAAGTTATTTTCATCTAAATTTACTCAAATATACATCCTACACCAAAAATACTCGACAAAATCCAAAAAAATCGAAGTTGGTTTCAAATAAATTTATTAAAATTTGACACTTCCAACTAAAATTTTTTTCACAATCCTAAAAATTGAAGTTGTTCCATCTAAATTTACTCAAATATAGATCCTACAAAAAAATACTCATCAAAATCCAAAAAAATCGGAGTTGATTTCAAATAAATTTATTACAATTTGACACTTGCAACTAAAATTTTTTAAACAATCCTAAAAATTGAAGTTATTTTCATCTAACTTTACTCAAATATACATCCTACAACAAAAATTCTCGACAAAATCCAAAAAAATCGAAGTTGATTTTAAATAAATTTATTAAAATTTGACACTTCCAACTAAAATATTTTTCACAATCCAAAAAATGGTCGTTATTTTCATCTAAATTTACTCAAATATACATCCTACACCAAAAATACTCGACAAAATCCAAAAATATCGAAGTTGGTTTCAAATAAATTTATTAAAATTTGACGCTTCCAACTAAAATTTTTTTCACAATCCTAGAAATTGAAGTTATTTTCATCTAAATTTACTCAAATATACATCCTACACCAAAAATACTCGACAAAATCCAAAAAAATCGAAGTTGGTTTCAAATAAATTTATTAAAATTTGACACTTCCAACTAAAATTTTTTTCACAATCCTAGAAATTGAAGTTATTTTCATCTAAATTTACTCAAATATACATCCTACACCAAAAATACTCGACAAAATCCAAAAAAATCGAAGTTGGTTTCAAATAACTTTATTAAAATTTGACACTTCCAACAAAAATTTTTTTCACAATCCTAAAAATTGAAGTTATTTTTATCTAAATTTACTCAAATATAGATCCTACAAAAAATACTCAACAAAATCCAAAAAAAACGAAGTTGATTTCAAATAAATTTATTAAAATTTGACACTTCCGACTAAAATTTTTTTCACAATCCTAAAAATTGAAGTTATTTTCATCTAAATTTACTCAAATATACATCCTAAAACAAAAATACTCGACAAAATCCAAAAAAATCGAAGTTGGTTTCAAATAAATTTATTAAAATTTGACACTTCCAACTAAAATTTTTTTCACAATCCTAAAAATTGAAGTTATTTTCATCTAAATTTACTCAAATGTACATCCTACACCAAAAATACTCGACAAAATCCAAAAAAATCGAAGTTAGTTTCAAATAAATTTATTAAAATTTGACACTTCCGACTAAAATTTTTTTCACAATCCTAAAAATTGAAGTTATTTTCATCTAAATTTACTCAAATATACATCCTAAAACAAAAATACTCGACAAAATCCAAAAAAATCGAAGTTGGTTTCAAATAAATTTATTAAAATTTGACACTTCGAACCAAAAATTTTTTCACAATCCAAAAAAATGAAATTATTTTCATCTAAATTTACTCAAATATACATCCTACACCAAAAATACTCGACAAAATCCAAAAAAATCGAAGTTGGTTTCAAATAAATTTATTAAAATTTGTCACTTCCAACTAAAATTTTTTTCACAATCCTAGAAATTGAAGTTATTTTCATCTAAATTTACTCAAATATACATCCTACACCAAAAATACTCGACAAAATCCAAAAAAATCGAAGTTGGTTTCAAATAAATTTATTAAAATTTGACGCTTCCAACTAAAATTTTTTTCACAATCCTAGAAATTGAAGTTATTTTCATCTAAATTTACTCAAATATACATCCTACACCAAAAATACTCGACAAAATCCAAAAAAATCGAAGTTGGTTTCAAATAAATTTATTAAAATTTGCCACTTCCAACTAAAATTTTTTTCACAATCCTAGAAATTGAAGTTATTTTCATCTAAATTTACTCAAATATACATCCTACACCAAAAATACTCGACAAAATCCAAAAAAATCGAAGTTGGTTTCAAATAAATTTATTAAAATTTGACACTTCCAACTAAAATTTTTTTCACAATCCTAAAAATTGAAGTTGTTTCATCTAAATTTACTCAAATATAGATCCTACAAAAAAATACTCAACAAAATCCAAAAAAATCGGAGTTGATTTCAAATAAATTTATTAAAATTTGACACTTGCAACTAAAATTTTTTAAACAATCCTAAAAATTGAAGTTATTTTCATCTAAATTTACTCAAATATACATCCTACACCAAAAATACTCGACAAATTCCAAAAAAATCGAAGTTGGTTTCAAATAAATTTATTAAAATTTGACACTTCCAACTAAAATTTTTTTCACAATCCTAGAAATTGAAGTTATTTTCATCTAAATTTACTCAAATATACATCCTACACCAAAAATACTCGACAAAATCCAAAAAAATCGAAGTTGGTTTCAAATAACTTTATTAAAATTTGACACTTCCAACAAAAATTTTTTTCACAATCCTAAAAATTGAAGTTATTTTCATCTAAATTTACTCAAATATAGATCCTACAAAAAATACTCAACAAAATCCAAAAAAACGAAGTTGATTTCAAATAAATTTATTAAAATTTGACACTTCCGACTAAAATTTTTTTCACAATCCTAAAAATTGAAGTTATTTTCATCTAAATTTACTCAAATATACATCCTAAAACAAAAATACTCGACAAAATCCAAAAAAATCGAAGTTGGTTTCAAATAAATTTATTAAAATTTGACACTTCCAACTAAAATTTTTTTCACAATCCTAAAAATTGAAGTTATTTTCATCTAAATTTACTCAAATGTACATCCTACACCAAAAACACTCGACAAAATCCAAAAAAATCGAAGTTAGTTTCAAATAAATTTATTAAAATTTGACACTTCCGCCTAAAATTTTTTTCACAATCCTAAAAATTGAAGTTATTTTCATCTAAATTTACTCAAATATACATCCTAAAACAAAAATACTCGACAAAATCCAAAAAAATCGAAGTTGGTTTCAAATAAATTTATTAAAATTTGACACTTCCAACTAAAATTTTTTTCACAATCCAATAAATTTTCGTTATTTTCATCTAAATTTACTCAAATATAGATCCTACAACAAAAATACTCAACAAAATAAAAAAAAATCGAAGTAGGTTTCAAATAAATTTATTAAAATTTGACACTTCGAACCAAAAATTTTTTCACAATCCAAAAAAATGAAATTATTTTCATCTAAATTTACTCAAATATACATCCTACACCAAAAATACTCGACAAAATCAAAAGAAATCGAAGTTGGTTTCAAATAAATTTATTAAAATTTGACACTTCCAACTAAAATTTTTTTCACAATCCTAGAAATTGAAGTTATTTTCATCTAAATTTACTCAAATATACATCCTACACCAAAAATACTCGACAAAATCCAAAAAAATCGAAGTTGGTTTCAAATAAATTTATTAAAATTTGACGCTTCCAACTAAAATTTTTTTCACAATCCTAGAAATTGAAGTTATTTTCATCTAAATTTACTCAAATATACATCCTACACCAAAAATACTCGACAAAATCCAAAAAAATCGAAGTTGGTTTCAAATAAATTTATTAAAATTTGACACTTCCAACTAAAATTTTTTTCACAATCCTAGAAATTGAAGTTATTTTCATCTAAATTTACTCAAATATACATCCTACACCAAAAATACTCGACAAAATCCAAAAAAATCGAAGTTGGTTTCAAATAAATTTATTAAAATTTGACACTTCCAACTAAAATTTTTTTCACAATCCTAAAAATTGAAGTTGTTTCATCTAAATTTGCTCAAATATAGATCCTACAAAAAAATACTCAACAAAATCCAAAAAAATCGGAGTTGATTTCAAATAAATTTATTAAAATTTGACACTTGCAACTAAAATTTTTTAAACAATCCTAAAAATTGAAGTTATTTTCATCTAACTTTACTCAAATATACATCCTACAACAAAAATACTCGACAAAATCCAAAAAAATCGAAGTTGGTTTCAAATAAATTTATTAAAATTTGACACTTCCAACTAAAATTTTTTTCACAATCCTAAAAATTGAAGTTGTTCCATCTAAATTTACTCAAATATAGATCCTACAAAAAAATACTCATCAAAATCCAAAAAAATCGGAGTTGATTTCAAATAAATTTATTACAATTTGACACTTGCAACTAAAATTTTTTAAACAATCCTAAAAATTGAAGTTATTTTCATCTAACTTTACTCAAATATACATCCTACAACAAAAATTCTCGACAAAATCCAAAAAAATCGAAGTTGATTTTAAATAAATTTATTAAAATTTGACACTTCCAACTAAAATATTTTTCACAATCCAAAAAATGGTCGTTATTTTCATCTAAATTTACTCAAATATACATCCTACACCAAAAATACTCGACAAAATCCAAAAATATCGAAGTTGGTTTCAAATAAATTTATTAAAATTTGACGCTTCCAACTAAAATTTTTTTCACAATCCTAGAAATTGAAGTTATTTTCATCTAAATTTACTCAAATATACATCCTACACCAAAAATACTCGACAAAATCCAAAAAAATCGAAGTTGGTTTCAAATAAATTTATTAAAATTTGACACTTCCAACTAAAATTTTTTTCACAATCCTAGAAATTGAAGTTATTTTCATCTAAATTTACTCAAATATACATCCTACACCAAAAATACTCGACAAAATCCAAAAAAATCGAAGTTGGTTTCAAATAACTTTATTAAAATTTGACACTTCCAACAAAAATTTTTTTCACAATCCTAAAAATTGAAGTTATTTTTATCTAAATTTACTCAAATATAGATCCTACAAAAAATACTCAACAAAATCCAAAAAAAACGAAGTTGATTTCAAATAAATTTATTAAAATTTGACACTTCCGACTAAAATTTTTTTCACAATCCTAAAAATTGAAGTTATTTTCATCTAAATTTACTCAAATATACATCCTAAAACAAAAATACTCGACAAAATCCAAAAAAATCGAAGTTGGTTTCAAATAAATTTATTAAAATTTGACACTTCCAACTAAAATTTTTTTCACAATCCTAAAAATTGAAGTTATTTTCATCTAAATTTACTCAAATGTACATCCTACACCAAAAATACTCGACAAAATCCAAAAAAATCGAAGTTAGTTTCAAATAAATTTATTAAAATTTGACACTTCCGACTAAAATTTTTTTCACAATCCTAAAAATTGAAGTTATTTTCATCTAAATTTACTCAAATATACATCCTAAAACAAAAATACTCGACAAAATCCAAAAAAATCGAAGTTGGTTTCAAATAAATTTATTAAAATTTGACACTTCGAACCAAAAATTTTTTCACAATCCAAAAAAATGAAATTATTTTCATCTAAATTTACTCAAATATACATCCTACACCAAAAATACTCGACAAAATCCAAAAAAATCGAAGTTGGTTTCAAATAAATTTATTAAAATTTGTCACTTCCAACTAAAATTTTTTTCACAATCCTAGAAATTGAAGTTATTTTCATCTAAATTTACTCAAATATACATCCTACACCAAAAATACTCGACAAAATCCAAAAAAATCGAAGTTGGTTTCAAATAAATTTATTAAAATTTGACGCTTCCAACTAAAATTTTTTTCACAATCCTAGAAATTGAAGTTATTTTCATCTAAATTTACTCAAATATACATCCTACACCAAAAATACTCGACAAAATCCAAAAAAATCGAAGTTGGTTTCAAATAAATTTATTAAAATTTGCCACTTCCAACTAAAATTTTTTTCACAATCCTAGAAATTGAAGTTATTTTCATCTAAATTTACTCAAATATACATCCTACACCAAAAATACTCGACAAAATCCAAAAAAATCGAAGTTGGTTTCAAATAAATTTATTAAAATTTGACACTTCCAACTAAAATTTTTTTCACAATCCTAAAAATTGAAGTTGTTTCATCTAAATTTACTCAAATATAGATCCTACAAAAAAATACTCAACAAAATCCAAAAAAATCGGAGTTGATTTCAAATAAATTTATTAAAATTTGACACTTGCAACTAAAATTTTTTAAACAATCCTAAAAATTGAAGTTATTTTCATCTAAATTTACTCAAATATACATCCTACACCAAAAATACTCGACAAATTCCAAAAAAATCGAAGTTGGTTTCAAATAAATTTATTAAAATTTGACACTTCCAACTAAAATTTTTTTCACAATCCTAGAAATTGAAGTTATTTTCATCTAAATTTACTCAAATATACATCCTACACCAAAAATACTCGACAAAATCCAAAAAAATCGAAGTTGGTTTCAAATAACTTTATTAAAATTTGACACTTCCAACAAAAATTTTTTTCACAATCCTAAAAATTGAAGTTATTTTCATCTAAATTTACTCAAATATAGATCCTACAAAAAATACTCAACAAAATCCAAAAAAACGAAGTTGATTTCAAATAAATTTATTAAAATTTGACACTTCCGACTAAAATTTTTTTCACAATCCTAAAAATTGAAGTTATTTTCATCTAAATTTACTCAAATATACATCCTAAAACAAAAATACTCGACAAAATCCAAAAAAATCGAAGTTGGTTTCAAATAAATTTATTAAAATTTGACACTTCCAACTAAAATTTTTTTCACAATCCTAAAAATTGAAGTTATTTTCATCTAAATTTACTCAAATGTACATCCTACACCAAAAACACTCGACAAAATCCAAAAAAATCGAAGTTAGTTTCAAATAAATTTATTAAAATTTGACACTTCCGCCTAAAATTTTTTTCACAATCCTAAAAATTGAAGTTATTTTCATCTAAATTTACTCAAATATACATCCTAAAACAAAAATACTCGACAAAATCCAAAAAAATCGAAGTTGGTTTCAAATAAATTTATTAAAATTTGACACTTCCAACTAAAATTTTTTTCACAATCCAATAAATTTTCGTTATTTTCATCTAAATTTACTCAAATATAGATCCTACAACAAAAATACTCAACAAAATAAAAAAAAATCGAAGTAGGTTTCAAATAAATTTATTAAAATTTGACACTTCGAACCAAAAATTTTTTCACAATCCAAAAAAATGAAATTATTTTCATCTAAATTTACTCAAATATACATCCTACACCAAAAATACTCGACAAAATCAAAAGAAATCGAAGTTGGTTTCAAATAAATTTATTAAAATTTGACACTTCCAACTAAAATTTTTTTCACAATCCTAGAAATTGAAGTTATTTTCATCTAAATTTACTCAAATATACATCCTACACCAAAAATACTCGACAAAATCCAAAAAAATCGAAGTTGGTTTCAAATAAATTTATTAAAATTTGACGCTTCCAACTAAAATTTTTTTCACAATCCTAGAAATTGAAGTTATTTTCATCTAAATTTACTCAAATATACATCCTACACCAAAAATACTCGACAAAATCCAAAAAAATCGAAGTTGGTTTCAAATAAATTTATTAAAATTTGACACTTCCAACTAAAATTTTTTTCACAATCCTAGAAATTGAAGTTATTTTCATCTAAATTTACTCAAATATACATCCTACACCAAAAATACTCGACAAAATCCAAAAAAATCGAAGTTGGTTTCAAATAAATTTATTAAAATTTGACACTTCCAACTAAAATTTTTTTCACAATCCTAAAAATTGAAGTTGTTTCATCTAAATTTGCTCAAATATAGATCCTACAAAAAAATACTCAACAAAATCCAAAAAAATCGGAGTTGATTTCAAATAAATTTATTAAAATTTGACACTTGCAACTAAAATTTTTTAAACAATCCTAAAAATTGAAGTTATTTTCATCTAACTTTACTCAAATATACATCCTACAACAAAAATACTCGACAAAATCCAAAAAAATCGAAGTTGATTTTAAATAAATTTATTAAAATTTGACACTTCCAACTAAAATATTTTTCACAATCCAAAAAATGGTCGTTATTTTCATCTAAATTTACTCAAATATACATCCTACACCAAAAATACTCGACAAAATCCAAAAATATCGAAGTTGGTTTCAAATAAATTTATTAAAATTTGACGCTTCTAACTAAAATTTTTTTCACAATCCTAGAAATTGAAGTTGTTTCATCTAAATTTACTCAAATATAGATCCTACAAAAAAATACTCAACAAAATCCAAAAAAATCGGAGTTGATTTCAAATAAATTTATTAAAATTTGACACTTGCAACTAAAATTTTTTAAACAATCCTAAAAATTGAAGTTATTTTCATCTAAATTTACTCAAATATACATCCTACACCAAAAATACTCGACAAAATCCAAAAAAATCGAAGTTGGTTTCAAATAAATTTATTAAAATTTGACACTTCCGACTAAAATTTTTTTCACAATCCTAAAAATTGAAGTTATTTTCATCTAAATTTACTCAAATATACATCCTAAAACAAAAATACTCGACAAAATCCAAAAAAATCGAAGTTGGTTTCAAATAAATTTATTAAAATTTGACACTTCCAACTAAAATTTTTTTCACAATCCAATAAATTTTCGTTATTTTCATCTAAATTTACTCAAATATAGATCCTACAACAAAAATACTCAACAAAATAAAAAAAAATCGAAGTAGGTTTCAAATAAATTTATTAAAATTTGACACTTCGAACCAAAAATTTTTTCACAATCCAAAAAAATGAAATTATTTTCATCTAAATTTACTCAAATATACATCCCACACCAAAAATACTCGACAAAATAAAAAAAAATCGAAGTTGGTTTCAAATAAATTTATTAAAATTTGACACTTCCAACTAAATTTTTTTTCACAATCCTAGAAATTGAAGTTATTTTCATCTAAATTTACTCAAATATACATCCTACACCAAAAATACTCGACAAAATCCAAAAAAATCGAAGTTGGTTTCAAATAAATTTATTAAAATTTGACGCTTCCAACTAAAATTTTTTTCACAATCCTAGAAATTGAAGTTATTTTCATCTAAATTTACTCAAATATACATCCTACACCAAAAATACTCGACAAAATCCAAAAAAATCGAAGTTGGTTTCAAATAAATTTATTAAAATTTGACACTTCCAACTAAAATTTTTTTCACAATCCTAGAAATTGAAGTTATTTTCATCTAAATTTACTCAAATATACATCCTACACCAAAAATACTCGACAAAATCCAAAAAAATCGAAGTTGGTTTCAAATAAATTTATTAAAATTTGACACTTCCAACTAAAATTTTTTTCACAATCCTAAAAATTGAAGTTGTTTCATCTAAATTTACTCAAATATAGATCCTACAAAAAAATACTCAACAAAATCCAAAAAAATCGGAGTTGATTTCAAATAAATTTATTAAAATTTGACACTTGCAACTAAAATTTTTTAAACAATCCTAAAAATTGAAGTTATTTTCATCTAAATTTACTCAAATATACATCCTACACCAAAAATACTCGACAAAATCCAAAAAAATCGAAGTTGGTTTCAAATTAATTTATTAAAATTTGACACTTCCAACTAAAATTTTTTTCACAATCCTAGAAATTGAAGTTATTTTCATCTAAATTTACTCAAATATACATCCTAAAACAAAAATACTCGACAAAATCCAAAAAAATCGAAGTTGGTTTCAAATAAATTTATTAAAATTTGACACTTCCAACTAAAATTTTTTTCACAATCCTAAAAATTGAAGTTATTTTCATCTAAATTTACTCAAATGTACATCCTACACCAAAAATACTCGACAAAATCCAAAAAAATCGAAGTTAGTTTCAAATAAATTTATTAAAATTTGACACTTCCGACTAAAATTTTTTTCACAATCCTAAAAATTGAAGTTATTTTCATCTAAATTTACTCAAATATACATCCTACACCAAAAATACTCGACAAAATCCAAAAAAATCGAAGTTGGTTTCAAATAAATTTATTAAAATTTGACACTTCCAACTAAAATTTTTTTCACAATCCTAGAAATTGAAGTTATTTTCATCTAAATTTACTCAAATATACATCCTAAAACAAAAATACTCGACAAAATCCAAAAAAATCGAAGTTGGTTTCAAATAAATTTATTAAAATTTGACACTTCCAACTAAAATTTTTTTCACAATCCTAAAAATTGAAGTTATTTTCATCTAAATTTACTCAAATGTACATCCTACACCAAAAATACTCGACAAAATCCAAAAAAATCGAAGTTAGTTTCAAATAAATTTATTAAAATTTGACACTTCCGACTAAAATTTTTTTCACAATCCTAAAAATTGAAGTTATTTTCATCTAAATTTACTCAAATATACATCCTACACCAAAAATACTCGACAAAATCCAAAAAAATCGAAGTTGGTTTCAAATAAATTTATTAAAATTTGACACTTCCAACTAAAATTTTTTTCACAATCCTAGAAATTGAAGTTATTTTCATCTAAATTTACTCAAATATACATCCTACACCAAAAATACTCGACAAAATCCAAAAAAATCGAAGTTGGTTTCAAATAAATTTATTAAAATTTGACACTTCCAACTAAAATTTTTTTCACAATCCTAAAAATTGAAGTTGTTCCATCTAAATTTACTCAAATATAGATCCTACAAAAAAATACTCATCAAAATCCAAAAAAATCGGAGTTGATTTCAAATAAATTTATTACAATTTGACACTTGCAACTAAAATTTTTTAAACAATCCTAAAAATTGAAGTTATTTTCATCTAACTTTACTCAAATATACATCCTACAACAAAAATTCTCGACAAAATCCAAAAAAATCGAAGTTGATTTTAAATAAATTTATTAAAATTTGACACTTCCAACTAAAATATTTTTCACAATCCAAAAAATGGTCGTTATTTTCATCTAAATTTACTCAAATATACATCCTACACCAAAAATACTCGACAAAATCCAAAAATATCGAAGTTGGTTTCAAATAAATTTATTAAAATTTGACGCTTCCAACTAAAATTTTTTTCACAATCCTAGAAATTGAAGTTATTTTCATCTAAATTTACTCAAATATACATCCTACACCAAAAATACTCGACAAAATCCAAAAAAATCGAAGTTGGTTTCAAATAAATTTATTAAAATTTGACACTTCCAACTAAAATTTTTTTCACAATCCTAGAAATTGAAGTTATTTTCATCTAAATTTACTCAAATATACATCCTACACCAAAAATACTCGACAAAATCCAAAAAAATCGAAGTTGGTTTCAAATAACTTTATTAAAATTTGACACTTCCAACAAAAATTTTTTTCACAATCCTAGAAATTGAAGTTATTTTCATCTAAATTTACTCAAATATACATCCTACACCAAAAATACTCGACAAAATCCAAAAAAATCGAAGTTGGTTTCAAATAAATTTATTAAAATTTGCCACTTCCAACTAAAATTTTTTTCACAATCCGAGAAATTGAAGTTATTTTCATCTAAATTTACTCAAATATACATCCTACACCAAAAATACTCGACAAAATCCAAAAAAATCGAAGTTGGTTTCAAATAAATTTATTAAAATTTGACACTTCCAACTAAAATTTTTTTCACAATCCTAAAAATTGAAGTTGTTTCATCTAAATTTACTCAAATATAGATCCTACAAAAAAATACTCAACAAAATCCAAAAAAATCGGAGTTGATTTCAAATAAATTTATTAAAATTTGACACTTGCAACTAAAATTTTTTAAACAATCCTAAAAATTGAAGTTATTTTCATCTAAATTTACTCAAATATACATCCTACACCAAAAATACTCGACAAAATCCAAAAAAATCGAAGTTGGTTTCAAATAAATTTATTAAAATTTGACACTTCCAACTAAAATTTTTTTCACAATCCTAGAAATTGAAGTTATTTTCATCTAAATTTACTCAAATATACATCCTACACCAAAAATACTCGACAAAATCCAAAAAAATCGAAGTTGGTTTCAAATAACTTTATTAAAATTTGACACTTCCAACAAAAATTTTTTTCACAATCCTAAAAATTGAAGTTATTTTCATCTAAATTTACTCAAATATAGATCCTACAAAAAATACTCAACAAAATCCAAAAAAACGAAGTTGATTTCAAATAAATTTATTAAAATTTGACACTTCCGACTAAAATTTTTTTCACAATCCTAAAAATTGAAGTTATTTTCATCTAAATTTACTCAAATATACATCCTAAAACAAAAATACTCGACAAAATCCAAAAAAATCGAAGTTGGTTTCAAATAAATTTATTAAAATTTGACACTTCCAACTAAAATTTTTTTCACAATCCAAAAAATTGAAGTTATTTTCATCTAAATTTACTCAAATATAGATCCTACAACAAAAATACTCAACAAAATCCAAAATAATTCAAGTTGATTTCAAATAAATTTATTAAAATTTGACACTTCCAAGTAACAATTTTTTCACAATCCAAAAAATGGTCGTTATTTTCATCTAAATTTACTCAAATATACATCCTACACCAAAAATACTCGACAAAATCCAAAAATATCGAAGTTGGTTTCAAATAAATTTATTAAAATTTGACACTTCCAACTAAAATTTTTTTCACAATCCTAAAAATTGAAGTTATTTTCATCTAAATTTACTCAAATGTACATCCTACACCAAAAATACTCGACAAAATCCAAAAAAATCGAAGTTAGTTTCAAATAAATTTATTAAAATTTGACACTTCCGACTAAAATTTTTTTCACAATCCTAAAAATTGAAGTTATTTTCATCTAAATTTACTCAAATATACATCCTAAAACAAAAATACTCGACAAAATCCAAAAAAATCGAAGTTGGTTTCAAATAAATTTATTAAAATTTGACACTTCCAACTAAAATTTTTTTCACAATCCAATAAATTTTCGTTATTTTCATCTAAATTTACTCAAATATAGATCCTACAACAAAAATACTCAACAAAATAAAAAAAAATCGAAGTAGGTTTCAAATAAATTTATTAAAATTTGACACTTCGAACCAAAAATTTTTTCACAATCCAAAAAAATGAAATTATTTTCATCTAAATTTACTCAAATATACATCCTACACCAAAAATACTCGACAAAATCCAAAAAAATCGAAGTTGGTTTCAAATAAATTTATTAAAATTTGACACTTCCAACTAAATTTTTTTTCACAATCCTAGAAATTGAAGTTATTTTCATCTAAATTTACTCAAATATACATCCTACACCAAAAGTACTCGACAAAATCAAAAAAAATCGAAGTTGGTTTCAAATAACTTTATTAAAATTTGACACTTCCAACTAAAATTTTTTTCACAATCCTAAAAATTGAAGTTATTTTCATCTAAATTTACTCAAATATAGATCCTACAAAAAATACTCAACAAAATCCAAAAAAAACGAAGTTGATTTCAAATAAATTTATTAAAATTTGACACTTCCGACTAAAATTTTTTTCACAATCCTAAAAATTGAAGTTATTTTCATCTAAATTTACTCAAATATACATCCTAAAACAAAAATACTCGACAAAATCCAAAAAAATCGAAGTTGGTTTCAAATAAATTTATTAAAATTTGACACTTCCAACTAAAATTTTTTTCACAATCCTAAAAATTGAAGTTATTTTCATCTAAATTTACTCAAATGTACATCCTACACCAAAAATACTCGACAAAATCAAAAAAAATCGAAGTTAGTTTCAAATATATTTATTAAAATTTGACACTTCCGACTAAAATTTTTTTCACAATCCTAAAAATTGAAGTTATTTTCATCTAAATTTACTCAAATATACATCCTAAAACAAAAATACTCGACAAAATCCAAAAAAATCGAAGTTGGTTTCAAATAAATTTATTAAAATTTGACACTTCCAACTAAAATTTTTTTCACAATCCAATAAATTTTCGTTATTTTCATCTAAATTTACTCAAATATAGATCCTACAACAAAAATACTCAACAAAATAAAAAAAAATCGATGTAGGTTTCAAATAAATTTATTAAAATTTGACACTTCGAACCAAAAATTTTTTCACAATCCAAAAAAATGAAATTATTTTCATCTAAATTTACTCAAATATACATCCTACACCAAAAATACTCGACAAAATCCAAAAAAATCGAAGTTGGTTTCAAATAAATTTATTAAAATTTGACACTTCCAACTAAAATTTTTTTCACAATCCTAGAAATTGAAGTTATTTTCATCTAAATTTACTCAAATATACATCCTACACCAAAAATACTCGACAAAATCCAAAAAAATCGAAGTTGGTTTCAAATAAATTTATTAAAATTTGACACTTCCAACTAAAATATTTTTCACAATCCAAAAAATGGTCGTTATTTTCATCTAAATTTACTCAAATATACATCCTACACCAAAAATACTCGACAAAATCCAAAAATATCGAAGTTGGTTTCAAATAAATTTATTAAAATTTGACACTTCCAACTAAAATTTTTTTCACAATCCTAAAAATTGAAGTTATTTTCATCTAAATTTACTCAAATGTACATCCTACACCAAAAATACTCGACAAAATCCAAAAAAATCGAAGTTAGTTTCAAATAAATTTATTAAAATTTGACACTTCCGACTAAAATTTTTTTCACAATCCTAAAAATTGAAGTTATTTTCATCTAAATTTACTCAAATATACATCCTAAAACAAAAATACTCGACAAAATCCAAAAAAATCGAAGTTGGTTTCAAATAAATTTATTAAAATTTGACACTTCCAACTAAAATTTTTTTCACAATCCAATAAATTTTCGTTATTTTCATCTAAATTTACTCAAATATAGATCCTACAACAAAAATACTCAACAAAATAAAAAAAAAATCGAAGTAGGTTTCAAATAAATTTATTAAAATTTGACACTTCGAACCAAAAATTTTTTCACAATCCAAAAAAATGAAATTAGTTTCATCTAAATTTACTCAAATATACATCCTACACCAAAAATACTCGACAAAATCCAAAAAAATCGAAGTTGGTTTCAAATAAATTTATTAAAATTTGACACTTCCAACTAAAATTTTTTTCACAATCCTAGAAATTGAAGTTATTTTCATCTAAATTTACTCAAATATACATCCTACACCAAAAATACTCGACAAAATCCAAAAAAATCGAAGTTGGTTTCAAATAAATTTATTAAAATTTGACACTTCCAACTAAAATTTTTTTCACAATCCTAAAAATTGAAGTTGTTTCATCTAAATTTACTCAAATATAGATCCTACAAAAAAATACTCAACAAAATCCAAAAAAATCGGAGTTGATTTCAAATAAATTTATTAAAATTTGACACTTGCAACTAAAATTTTTTAAACAATCCTAAAAATTGAAGTTATTTTCATCTAACTTTACTCAAATATACATCCTACAACAAAAATACTCGACAAAATCCAAAAAAATCGAAGTTGATTTTAAATAAATTTATTAAAATTTGACACTTCCAACTAAAATATTTTTCACAATCCAAAAAATGGTCGTTATTTTCATCTAAATTTACTCAAATATACATCCTACACCAAAAATACTCGACAAAATCCAAAAAAATCGAAGTTGGTTTCAAATAAATTAATTAAAACTTGACACTTCCAACTAAAATTTTCTTCACAATCCAAAAAATTGAAGTTATTTTCATCTAAATTTACTCAAATATAGATCCTACATCAAAAATACTCAACAAAATAAAAAAAAATCGAAGTAGGTTTCAAATAAATTTATTAAAATTTGACACTTCGAACCAAACATTTTTTCACAATCCAAAAAAATGAAATTATTTTCATCTAAATTTACTCAAATATACATCCTGCATCAAAAATACTCGACAAAATCCAAAAAAATCGAAGTTGGTTTCAAATAAATTTATTAAAATTTGACACTTCCAACTAAAATTTTTTTCACAATCCAATAAATTTTCGTTATTTTCATCTAAATTTACTCAAATATACATCCTACAACAAAAATACTCGACAAAATAAAAAAAAATCGAAGTTGGTTCCAAATAAATTTATTAAAATTTGACACTTCCAACTAAAATTTTTTTCACAATCCTAGAAATTGAAGTTATTTTCATCTAACTTTACTCAAATATACATCCTACAACAAAAATACTCGACAAAATCCAAAAAAATCGAAGTTGATTTCAAATAAATTTATTAAAATTTGACACTTCCAACTAAAATATTTTTCACAATCCAAAAAATGGTCGTTATTTTCATCTAAATTTACTCAAATATACATCGTACACCAAAAATACTCGACAAAATCCAAAAAAATCGAAGTTGGTTTCAATTAAATTTATTAAAATTTGACACTTCCAACTAAAATTTTTTTCACAATCCAAAAAATTGAAGTTATTTTCATCTAAATTTACTCAAATATAGATCCTACAAAAAAATACTCATCAAAATCCAAAAAAATCGAAGTTGGTTTCAAATAAATTTATTAAAATTTGACGCTTCCAACTAAAATTTTGTTCACAATCCTAGAAATTGAAGTTATTTTCATCTAAATTTACTCAAATATACATCCTACACCAAAAATACTCGACAAAATCCAAAAAAATCGAAGTTGGTTTCAAATAAATTTATTAAAATTTGACACTTCCAACTAAAATTTTTTTCACAATCCTAGAAATTGAAGTTATTTTCATCTAAATTTACTCAAATATACATCCTACACCAAAAATACTCGACAAAATCCAAAAAAATCGAAGTTGGTTTCAAATAAATTTATTAAAATTTGACACTTCCAACTAAAATTTTTTTCACAATCCTAAAAATTGAAGTTGTTTCATCTAAATTTACTCAAATATAGATCCTACAAAAAAATACTCAACAAAATCCAAAAAAATCGGAGTTGATTTCAAATAAATTTTTAAAATTTGACACTTGCAACTAAAATATTTTTCACAATCCAAAAAATGGTCGTTATTTTCATCTAAATTTATATCAATTATACATCCTACACCAAAAATACTCGACAAAATCCAAAAAAATCGAAGTTGGTTTCAAATAAATTTATTAAAATTTGACGCTTCCAACTAAAATTTTTTTCACAATCCTAGAAATTGAAGTTATTTTCATCTAAATTTACTCAAATATACATCCTACACCAAAAATACTCGACAAAATCCAAAAAAATCGAAGTTGGTTTCAAATAAATTTATTAAAATATGACACTTCCAACTAAAATTTTTTTCACAATCCTAGAAATTGAAGTTATTTTCATCTAAATTTACTCAAATATACATCCTACACCAAAAATACTCGACAAAATCCAAAAACATCGAAGTTGGTTTCAAATAACTTTATTAAAATTTGACACTTCCAACTAAAATTTTTTTCACAATCCTAAAAATTGAAGTTATTTTCATCTAAATTTACTCAAATATAGATCCTACAAAAAATACTCAACAAAATCCAAATAAAACGAAGTTGATTTCAAATAAATTTATTAAAATTTGACACTTCCGACTAAAATTTTTTTCACAATCCTAAAAATTGAAGTTATTTTCTTCTAAATTTACTCAAATATACATCCTAAAACAAAAATACTCGACAAAATCCAAAAAAATCGAAGTTGGTTTCAAATAAATTTATTAAAATTTGACGCTTCCAACTAAAATTTTTTTCACAATCCAATAAATTTTCATCTAAATTTACTCAAATATACATCCTACAACAAAAATACTCGACAAAATAAAAAAAAATCGAAGTTGGTTTCAAATAAATTTATTAAAATTTGACACTTCCAACTAAATTTTTTTTCACAATCCTAGAAATTGAAGTTATTTTCACCTAAATTTACTCAAATATAGATCCTACAAAAAAATACTCAACAAAATCCAAAAAAATCGAAGTTGGTTTCAAATAAATTTATTAAAATTTGACACTTCCAACTAAAATTTTTTTCACAATCCAAAAAATTGAAGTTATTTTCATCTAAATTTACTCAAATGTACATCCTACACCAAAAATACTCGACAAAATCCAAAAAAATCGAAGTTAGTTTCAAATAAATTTATTAAAATTTGACACTTCCGACTAAAATTTTTTTCACAATCCAATAAATTTTCGTTATTTTCATCTAAATTTACTCAAATATAGATCCTACAACAAAAATACTCAACAAAATAAAAAAAAATCGAAGTAGGTTTCAAATAAATTTATTAAAATTTGACACTTCGAACCAAAAATTTTTTCACAATCCAAAAAAATGAAATTATTTTCATCTAAATTTACTCAAATATACATCCTACACCAAAAATACTCGACAAAATCCAAAAAAATCGAAGTTGGTTTCAAATAACTTTATTAAAATTTGACACTTCCAACTAAAATTTTTTTCACAATCCTAAAAATTGAAGTTATTTTCATGTAAATTTACTCAAATATAGATCCTACAAAAAATACTCAACAAAATAAAAAAAAAACGAAGTTGATTTCAAATAAATTTATTAAAATTTGACGCTTCCAACTAAAATTTTTTTCACAATCCTAGAAATTGAAGTTATTTTCATCTAAATTTACTCAAATATACATCCTACACCAAAAATACTCGACAAAATCCAAAAAAATCGAAGTTGGTTTCAAATAAATTTATTAAAATTTGACACTTCCAACTAAAATTTTTTTCACAATCCAATAAATTTTCGTTATTTTCATCTAAATTTACTCAAATATACATCCTACAACAAAAATACTCGACAAAATAAAAAAAAATCGAAGTTGGTTTCAAATAAATTTATTAAAATTTGACACTTCCAACTAAAATTTTTTTCACAATCCTAGAAATTGAAGTTATTTTCATCTAAATTTACTCAAATATAGATCCTACAAAAAAATACTCAACAAAATCCAAAAAAATCGAAGTTGGTTTCAAATAAATTTATTAAAATTTGACACTTCCAACTAAAATTTTTTTCACAATCCTAAAAATTGAAGTTATTTTCATCTAAATTTACTCAAATGTACATCCTACACCAAAAATACTCGACAAAATCCAAAAAAATCGAAGTTAGTTTCAAATAAATTTATTAAAATTTGACACTTCCAACTAAAATTTTCTTCACAATCCAAAAAATGGTCGTTATTTTCATCTAAATTTACTCAAATATACATCCTACAACAAAAATACTCGACAAAATCCAAAAATATCGAAGTTGGTTTCAAATAAATTTATTAAAATTTGACACTTCCAACTAAAATTTTTTTCACAATCCTAGAAATTGAAGTTATTTTCATCTAAATTTACTCAAATATACATCCTACACCAAAAATACTCGACAAAAACCAAAAAAATCGAAGTTGGTTTCAAATAAATTTATTAAAATTTGACACTTCCAACTAAAATTTTTTTCACAATCCTAAAAATTGAAGTTGTTTCATCTAAATTTACTCAAATATAGATCCTACAAAATAATACTCAACAAAATCCAAAAAAATCGGAGTTGATTTCAAATAAATTTATTAAAATTTGACACTTGCAACTAAAATTTTTTAAACAATCCTAAAAATTGAAGTTATTTTCATCTAACTTTACTCAAATATACATCCTACAACAAAAATACTCGACAAAATCCAAAAAAATCGAAGTTGATTTTAAATAAATTTATTAAAATTTGACACTTCCAACTAAAATTTTTTTCACAATCCAATAAATATTCGTTATTTTCATCTAAATTTACTCAAATATAGATCCTACAACAAAAATACTCAACAAAATAAAAAAAAATCGAAGTAGGTTTCAAATAAATTTATTAAAATTTGACACTTCGAACCAAAAATTTTTTCACAATCCAAAAAAATGAAATTATTTTCATCTAAATTTACTCAAATATACATCCTACACCAAAAATACTCGACAAAATCCAAAAAAATCGAAGTTGGTTTCAAATATATTTATTAAAATTTGACACTTCCAACTAAAATTTTTTTCACAATCCTAGAAATTGAAGTTATTTTCATCTAAATTTACTCAAATATACATCCTACACCAAAAATACTCGACAAAATCCAAAAAAATCGAAGTTGGTTTCAAATAAATTTATTAAAATTTGACACTTCCAACTAAAATTTTTTTCACAATCCTAAAAATTGAAGTTGTTTCATCTAAATTTACTCTAATATAGATCCTACAAAAAAATACTCAACAAAATCCAAAAAAATCGGAGTTGATTTCAAATAAATTTATTAAAATTTGACACTTGCAACTAAAATTTTTTAAACAATCCTAAAAATTGAAGTTATTTTCATCTAACTTTACTCAAATATACATCCTACAACAAAAATACTCGACAAAATCCAAAAAAATCGAAGTTGATTTTAAATAAATTTATTAAAATTTGACACTTCCAACTAAAATATTTTTCACAATCCAAAAAATGGTCGTTATTTTCATCTAAATTTACTCAAATATACATCCTACACCAAAAATACTCGACAAAATCCAAAAATATCGAAGTTGGTTTCAAATAAATTTATTAAAATTTGACGCTTCCAACTAAAATTTTTTTCACAATCCTAGAAATTGAAGTTATTTTCATCTAAATTTACTCAAATATACATCCTACACCAAAAATACTCGACAAAATCCAAAAAAATCGAAGTTGGTTTCAAATAAATTTATTAAAATTTGACACTTCCAACTAAAATTTTTTTCACAATCCTAGAAATTGAAGTTATTTTCATCTAAATTTACTCAAATATACATCCTAAAACAAAAATACTCGACAAAATCCAAAAAAATCGAAGTTGGTTTCAAATAAATTTATTAAAATTTGACACTTCCAACTAAAATTTTTTTCACAATCCTAAAAATTGAAGTTATTTTCATCTAAATTTACTCAAATGTACATCCTACACCAAAAATACTCGACAAAATCCAAAAAAATCGAAGTTAGTTTCAAATAAATTTATTAAAATTTGACACTTCCGACTAAAATTTTTTTCACAATCCTAAAAATTGAAGTTATTTTCATCTAAATTTACTCAAATATACATCCTAAAACAAAAATACTCGACAAAATCAAAAAAAATCGAAGTTGGTTTCAAATAAATTTATTAAAATTTGACACTTCCAACTAAAATTTTTTTCACAATCCAATAAATTTTCGTTATTTTCATCTAAATTTACTCAAATATAGATCCTACAACAAAAATACTCAACAAAATAAAAAAAAATCGATGTAGGTTTCAAATAAATTTATTAAAATTTGACACTTCGAACCAAAAATTTTTTCACAATCCAAAAAAATGAAATTATTTTCATCTAAATTTACTCAAATATACATCCTACACCAAAAATACTCGACAAAATCCAAAAAAATCGAAGTTGGTTTCAAATAAATTTATTAAAATTTGACACTTCCAACTAAAATTTTTTTCACAATCCTAGAAATTGAAGTTATTTTCATCTAAATTTACTCAAATATACATCCTACACCAAAAATACTCGACAAAATCCAAAAAAATCGAAGTTGGTTTCAAATAAATTTATTAAAATTTGACACTTCCAACTAAAATATTTTTCACAATCCAAAAAATGGTCGTTATTTTCATCTAAATTTACTCAAATATACATCCTACACCAAAAATACTCGACAAAATCCAAAAATATCGAAGTTGGTTTCAAATAAATTTATTAAAATTTGACACTTCCAACTAAAATTTTTTTCACAATCCTAAAAATTGAAGTTATTTTCATCTAAATTTACTCAAATGTACATCCTACACCAAAAATACTCGACAAAATCCAAAAAAATCGAAGTTAGTTTCAAATAAATTTATTAAAATTTGACACTTCCGACTAAAATTTTTTTCACAATCCTAAAAATTGAAGTTATTTTCATCTAAATTTACTCAAATATACATCCTAAAACAAAAATACTCGACAAAATCCAAAAAAATCGAAGTTGGTTTCAAATAAATTTATTAAAATTTGACACTTCCAACTAAAATTTTTTTCACAATCCAATAAATTTTCGTTATTTTCATCTAAATTTACTCAAATATAGATCCTACAACAAAAATACTCAACAAAATAAAAAAAAAATCGAAGTAGGTTTCAAATAAATTTATTAAAATTTGACACTTCGAACCAAAAATTTTTTCACAATCCAAAAAAATGAAATTAGTTTCATCTAAATTTACTCAAATATACATCCTACACCAAAAATACTCGACAAAATCCAAAAAAATCGAAGTTGGTTTCAAATAAATTTATTAAAATTTGACACTTCCAACTAAAATTTTTTTCACAATCCTAGAAATTGAAGTTATTTTCATCTAAATTTACTCAAATATACATCCTACACCAAAAATACTCGACAAAATCCAAAAAAATCGAAGTTGGTTTCAAATAAATTTATTAAAATTTGACACTTCCAACTAAAATTTTTTTCACAATCCTAAAAATTGAAGTTGTTTCATCTAAATTTACTCAAATATAGATCCTACAAAAAAATACTCAACAAAATCCAAAAAAATCGGAGTTGATTTCAAATAAATTTATTAAAATTTGACACTTGCAACTAAAATTTTTTAAACAATCCTAAAAATTGAAGTTATTTTCATCTAACTTTACTCAAATATACATCCTACAACAAAAATACTCGACAAAATCCAAAAAAATCGAAGTTGATTTTAAATAAATTTATTAAAATTTGACACTTCCAACTAAAATATTTTTCACAATCCAAAAAATGGTCGTTATTTTCATCTAAATTTACTCAAATATACATCCTACACCAAAAATACTCGACAAAATCCAAAAAAATCGAAGTTGGTTTCAAATAAATTAATTAAAACTTGACACTTCCAACTAAAATTTTCTTCACAATCCAAAAAATTGAAGTTATTTTCATCTAAATTTACTCAAATATAGATCCTACATCAAAAATACTCAACAAAATAAAAAAAAATCGAAGTAGGTTTCAAATAAATTTATTAAAATTTGACACTTCGAACCAAACATTTTTTCACAATCCAAAAAAATGAAATTATTTTCATCTAAATTTACTCAAATATACATCCTGCATCAAAAATACTCGACAAAATCCAAAAAAATCGAAGTTGGTTTCAAATAAATTTATTAAAATTTGACACTTCCAACTAAAATTTTTTTCACAATCCAATAAATTTTCGTTATTTTCATCTAAATTTACTCAAATATACATCCTACAACAAAAATACTCGACAAAATAAAAAAAAATCGAAGTTGGTTCCAAATAAATTTATTAAAATTTGACACTTCCAACTAAAATTTTTTTCACAATCCTAGAAATTGAAGTTATTTTCATCTAACTTTACTCAAATATACATCCTACAACAAAAATACTCGACAAAATCCAAAAAAATCGAAGTTGATTTCAAATAAATTTATTAAAATTTGACACTTCCAACTAAAATATTTTTCACAATCCAAAAAATGGTCGTTATTTTCATCTAAATTTACTCAAATATACATCGTACACCAAAAATACTCGACAAAATCCAAAAAAATCGAAGTTGGTTTCAATTAAATTTATTAAAATTTGACACTTCCAACTAAAATTTTTTTCACAATCCAAAAAATTGAAGTTATTTTCATCTAAATTTACTCAAATATAGATCCTACAAAAAAATACTCATCAAAATCCAAAAAAATCGAAGTTGGTTTCAAATAAATTTATTAAAATTTGACGCTTCCAACTAAAATTTTGTTCACAATCCTAGAAATTGAAGTTATTTTCATCTAAATTTACTCAAATATACATCCTACACCAAAAATACTCGACAAAATCCAAAAAAATCGAAGTTGGTTTCAAATAAATTTATTAAAATTTGACACTTCCAACTAAAATTTTTTTCACAATCCTAGAAATTGAAGTTATTTTCATCTAAATTTACTCAAATATACATCCTACACCAAAAATACTCGACAAAATCCAAAAAAATCGAAGTTGGTTTCAAATAAATTTATTAAAATTTGACACTTCCAACTAAAATTTTTTTCACAATCCTAAAAATTGAAGTTGTTTCATCTAAATTTACTCAAATATAGATCCTACAAAAAAATACTCAACAAAATCCAAAAAAATCGGAGTTGATTTCAAATAAATTTTTAAAATTTGACACTTGCAACTAAAATATTTTTCACAATCCAAAAAATGGTCGTTATTTTCATCTAAATTTATATCAATTATACATCCTACACCAAAAATACTCGACAAAATCCAAAAAAATCGAAGTTGGTTTCAAATAAATTTATTAAAATTTGACGCTTCCAACTAAAATTTTTTTCACAATCCTAGAAATTGAAGTTATTTTCATCTAAATTTACTCAAATATACATCCTACACCAAAAATACTCGACAAAATCCAAAAAAATCGAAGTTGGTTTCAAATAAATTTATTAAAATATGACACTTCCAACTAAAATTTTTTTCACAATCCTAGAAATTGAAGTTATTTTCATCTAAATTTACTCAAATATACATCCTACACCAAAAATACTCGACAAAATCCAAAAACATCGAAGTTGGTTTCAAATAACTTTATTAAAATTTGACACTTCCAACTAAAATTTTTTTCACAATCCTAAAAATTGAAGTTATTTTCATCTAAATTTACTCAAATATAGATCCTACAAAAAATACTCAACAAAATCCAAATAAAACGAAGTTGATTTCAAATAAATTTATTAAAATTTGACACTTCCGACTAAAATTTTTTTCACAATCCTAAAAATTGAAGTTATTTTCTTCTAAATTTACTCAAATATACATCCTAAAACAAAAATACTCGACAAAATCCAAAAAAATCGAAGTTGGTTTCAAATAAATTTATTAAAATTTGACGCTTCCAACTAAAATTTTTTTCACAATCCAATAAATTTTCATCTAAATTTACTCAAATATACATCCTACAACAAAAATACTCGACAAAATAAAAAAAAATCGAAGTTGGTTTCAAATAAATTTATTAAAATTTGACACTTCCAACTAAATTTTTTTTCACAATCCTAGAAATTGAAGTTATTTTCACCTAAATTTACTCAAATATAGATCCTACAAAAAAATACTCAACAAAATCCAAAAAAATCGAAGTTGGTTTCAAATAAATTTATTAAAATTTGACACTTCCAACTAAAATTTTTTTCACAATCCAAAAAATTGAAGTTATTTTCATCTAAATTTACTCAAATGTACATCCTACACCAAAAATACTCGACAAAATCCAAAAAAATCGAAGTTAGTTTCAAATAAATTTATTAAAATTTGACACTTCCGACTAAAATTTTTTTCACAATCCAATAAATTTTCGTTATTTTCATCTAAATTTACTCAAATATAGATCCTACAACAAAAATACTCAACAAAATAAAAAAAAATCGAAGTAGGTTTCAAATAAATTTATTAAAATTTGACACTTCGAACCAAAAATTTTTTCACAATCCAAAAAAATGAAATTATTTTCATCTAAATTTACTCAAATATACATCCTACACCAAAAATACTCGACAAAATCCAAAAAAATCGAAGTTGGTTTCAAATAACTTTATTAAAATTTGACACTTCCAACTAAAATTTTTTTCACAATCCTAAAAATTGAAGTTATTTTCATGTAAATTTACTCAAATATAGATCCTACAAAAAATACTCAACAAAATAAAAAAAAAACGAAGTTGATTTCAAATAAATTTATTAAAATTTGACGCTTCCAACTAAAATTTTTTTCACAATCCTAGAAATTGAAGTTATTTTCATCTAAATTTACTCAAATATACATCCTACACCAAAAATACTCGACAAAATCCAAAAAAATCGAAGTTGGTTTCAAATAAATTTATTAAAATTTGACACTTCCAACTAAAATTTTTTTCACAATCCAATAAATTTTCGTTATTTTCATCTAAATTTACTCAAATATACATCCTACAACAAAAATACTCGACAAAATAAAAAAAAATCGAAGTTGGTTTCAAATAAATTTATTAAAATTTGACACTTCCAACTAAAATTTTTTTCACAATCCTAGAAATTGAAGTTATTTTCATCTAAATTTACTCAAATATAGATCCTACAAAAAAATACTCAACAAAATCCAAAAAAATCGAAGTTGGTTTCAAATAAATTTATTAAAATTTGACACTTCCAACTAAAATTTTTTTCACAATCCTAAAAATTGAAGTTATTTTCATCTAAATTTACTCAAATGTACATCCTACACCAAAAATACTCGACAAAATCCAAAAAAATCGAAGTTAGTTTCAAATAAATTTATTAAAATTTGACACTTCCAACTAAAATTTTCTTCACAATCCAAAAAATGGTCGTTATTTTCATCTAAATTTACTCAAATATACATCCTACAACAAAAATACTCGACAAAATCCAAAAATATCGAAGTTGGTTTCAAATAAATTTATTAAAATTTGACACTTCCAACTAAAATTTTTTTCACAATCCTAGAAATTGAAGTTATTTTCATCTAAATTTACTCAAATATACATCCTACACCAAAAATACTCGACAAAAACCAAAAAAATCGAAGTTGGTTTCAAATAAATTTATTAAAATTTGACACTTCCAACTAAAATTTTTTTCACAATCCTAAAAATTGAAGTTGTTTCATCTAAATTTACTCAAATATAGATCCTACAAAATAATACTCAACAAAATCCAAAAAAATCGGAGTTGATTTCAAATAAATTTATTAAAATTTGACACTTGCAACTAAAATTTTTTAAACAATCCTAAAAATTGAAGTTATTTTCATCTAACTTTACTCAAATATACATCCTACAACAAAAATACTCGACAAAATCCAAAAAAATCGAAGTTGATTTTAAATAAATTTATTAAAATTTGTCACTTCCAACTAAAATTTTTTTCACAATCCAATAAATATTCGTTATTTTCATCTAAATTTACTCAAATATAGATCCTACAACAAAAATACTCAACAAAATAAAAAAAAATCGAAGTAGGTTTCAAATAAATTTATTAAAATTTGACACTTCGAACCAAAAATTTTTTCACAATCCAAAAAAATGAAATTATTTTCATCTAAATTTACTCAAATATACATCCTACACCAAAAATACTCGACAAAATCCAAAAAAATCGAAGTTGGTTTCAAATATATTTATTAAAATTTGACACTTCCAACTAAAATTTTTTTCACAATCCTAGAAATTGAAGTTATTTTCATCTAAATTTACTCAAATATACATCCTACACCAAAAATACTCGACAAAATCCAAAAAAATCGAAGTTGGTTTCAAATAAATTTATTAAAATTTGACACTTCCAACTAAAATTTTTTTCACAATCCTAAAAATTGAAGTTGTTTCATCTAAATTTACTCTAATATAGATCCTACAAAAAAATACTCAACAAAATCCAAAAAAATCGGAGTTGATTTCAAATAAATTTATTAAAATTTGACACTTGCAACTAAAATTTTTTAAACAATCCTAAAAATTGAAGTTATTTTCATCTAACTTTACTCAAATATACATCCTACAACAAAAATACTCGACAAAATCCAAAAAAATCGAAGTTGATTTTAAATAAATTTATTAAAATTTGACACTTCCAACTAAAATATTTTTCACAATCCAAAAAATGGTCGTTATTTTCATCTAAATTTACTCAAATATACATCCTACACCAAAAATACTCGACAAAATCCAAAAATATCGAAGTTGGTTTCAAATAAATTTATTAAAATTTGACGCTTCCAACTAAAATTTTTTTCACAATCCTAGAAATTGAAGTTATTTTCATCTAAATTTACTCAAATATACATCCTACACCAAAAATACTCGACAAAATCCAAAAAAATCGAAGTTGGTTTCAAATAAATTTATTAAAATTTGACACTTCCAACTAAAATTTTTTTCACAATCCTAGAAATTGAAGTTATTTTCATCTAAATTTACTCAAATATACATCCTAAAACAAAAATACTCGACAAAATCCAAAAAAATCGAAGTTGGTTTCAAATAAATTTATTAAAATTTGACACTTCCAACTAAAATTTTTTTCACAATCCTAAAAATTGAAGTTATTTTCATCTAAATTTACTCAAATGTACATCCTACACCAAAAATACTCGACAAAATCCAAAAAAATCGAAGTTAGTTTCAAATAAATTTATTAAAATTTGACACTTCCGACTAAAATTTTTTTCACAATCCTAAAAATTGAAGTTATTTTCATCTAAATTTACTCAAATATACATCCTAAAACAAAAATACTCGACAAAATCAAAAAAAATCGAAGTTGGTTTCAAATAAATTTATTAAAATTTGACACTTCCAACTAAAATTTTTTTCACAATCCAATAAATTTTCGTTATTTTCATCTAAATTTACTCAAATATAGATCCTACAACAAAAATACTCAACAAAATAAAAAAAAATCGAAGTAGGTTTCAAATAAATTTATTAAAATTTGACACTTCGAACCAAAAATTTTTTCACAATCCAAAAAAATGAAATTATTTTCATCTAAATTTACTCAAATATACATCCTACACCAAAAATACTCGACAAAATCCAAAAAAATCGAAGTTGGTTTCAAATAAATTTATTAAAATTTGACACTTCCAACTAAAATTTTTTTCACAATCCTAGAAATTGAAGTTATTTTCATCTAAATTTACTCAAATATACATCCTACACCAAAAATACTCGACAAAATCCAAAAAAATCGAAGTTGGTTTCAAATAAATTTATTAAAATTTGACGCTTCCAACTAAAATTTTTTTCACAATCCTAGAAATTGAAGTTATTTTCATCTAAATTTACTCAAATATACATCCTACACCAAAAATACTCGACAAAATCCAAAAAAAATCGAAGTTGGTTTCAAATAAATTTATTAAAATTTGGCACTTCCAACTAAAATTTTTTTCACAATCCTAGAAATTGAAGTTATTTTCATCTAAATTTACTCAAATATACATCCTACACCAAAAATACTCGACAAAATCCAAAAAAATCGAAGTTGGTTTCAAATAAATTTATTAAAATTTGACACTTCCAACTAAAATTTTTTTCACAATCCTAAAAATTGAAGTTGTTTCATCTAAATTTACTCAAATATAGATCCTACAAAAAAATACTCAACAAAATCCAAAAAAATCGGAGTTGATTTCAAATAAATTTATTAAAATTTGACACTTGCAACTAAAATTTTTTAAACAATCCTAAAAATTGAAGTTATTTTCATCTAACTTTACTCAAATATACATCCTACAACAAAAATACTCGACAAAATCCAAAAAAATCGAAGTTGATTTTAAATAAATTTATTAAAATTTGACACTTCCAACTAAAATATTTTTCACAATCCAAAAAATGGTCGTTATTTTCATCTAAATTTACTCAAATATACATCCGACACCAAAAATACTCGACAAAATCCAAAAATATCGAAGTTGGTTTCAAATAAATTTATTAAAATTAGACGCTTCCAACTAAAATTTTTTTCACAATCCTAGAAATTGAAGTTATTTTCATCTAAATTTACTCAAATATACATCCTACACCAAAAATACTCGACAAAATCCAAAAAAATCGAAGTTGGTTTCAAATAAATTTATTAAAATTTGACATTTCCAACTAAAATTTTTTTCACAATCCTAGAAATTGAAGTTATTTTCATCTAAATTTACTCAAATATACATCCTACACCAAAAATACTCGACAAAATCCAAAAAAATCGAAGTTGGTTTCAAATAAATTTATTAAAATTTGACACTTCCAACTAAAATTTTTTTCACAATCCTAAAAATTGAAGTTGTTTCATCTAAATTTACTCAAATATAGATCCTACAAAAAAATACTCAACAAAATCCAAAAAAATCGGAGTTGATTTCAAATAAATTTATTAAAATTTGACACTTGCAACTAAAATTTTTTAAACAATCCTAAAAATTGAAGTTATTTTCATCTAACTTTACTCAAATATACATCCTACAACAAAAATACTCGACAAAATCCAAAAAAATCGAAGTTGATTTTAAATAAATTTATTAAAATTTGACACTTCCAACTAAAATATTTTTCACAATCCAAAAAATGGTCGTTATTTTCATCTAAATTTACTCAAATATACATCCTACACCAAAAATACTCGACAAAATCCAAAAATATCGAAGTTGGTTTCAAATAAATTTATTAAAATTTGACGCTTCCAACTAAAATTTTTTTCACAATCCTAGAAATTGAAGTTATTTTCATCTAAATTTACTCAAATATACATCCTACACCAAAAATACTCGACAAAATCCAAAAAAATCGAAGTTGGTTTCAAATAACTTTATTAAAATTTGACACTTCCAACTAAAATTTTTTTCACAATCCTAAAAATTGAAGTTATTTTCATCTAAATTTACTCAAATATAGATCCTACAAAAAATACTCAACAAAATCAAAAAAAAACGAAGTTGATTTCAAATAAATTTATTAAAATTTGACACTTCCGACTAAAATTTTTTTCACAATCCTAAAAATTGAAGTTATTTTCATCTAAATTTACTCAAATATACATCCTAAAACAAAAATACTCGACAAAATCCAAAAAAATCGAAGTTGGTTTCAAATAAATTTATTAAAATTTGACACTTCCAACTAAAATTTTTTTCACAATCCTAAAAATTGAAGTTATTTTCATCTAAATTTACTCAAATGTACATCCTACACCAAAAATACTCGACAAAATCCAAAAAAATCGAAGTTGGTTTCAAATAAATTTATTAAAATTTGACACTTCCAACTAAAATTTTTTTCACAATCCTAGAAATTGAAGTTATTTTCATCTAAATTTACTCAAATATACATCCTACACCAAAAATACTCGACAAAATCCAAAAAAATCGAAGTTGGTTTCAAATAAATTTATTAAAATTTGACGCTTCCAACTAAAATTTTTTTCACAATCCTAGAAATTGAAGTTATTTTCATCTAAATTTACTCAAATATACATCCTACACCAAAAATACTCGACAAAATCCAAAAAAATCGAAGTTGGTTTCAAACAAATTTATTAAAATTTGACACTTCCAACTAAAATTTTTTTCACAATCCTAGAAATTGAAGTTATTTTCATCTAAATTTACTCAAATATACATCCTACACCAAAAATACTCGACAAAATCCAAAAAAATCGAAGTTGGTTTCAAATAAATTTATTAAAATTTGACACTTCCAACTAAAATTTTTTTCACAATCCTAAAAATTGAAGTTGTTTCATCTAAATTTACTCAAATATAGATCCTACAAAAAAATACTCAACAAAATCCAAAAAAATCGGAGTTGATTTCAAATAAATTTATTAAAATTTGACACTTGCAACTAAAATTTTTTAAACAATCCTAAAAATTGAAGTTATTTTCATCTAACTTTACTCAAATATACATCCTACAACAAAAATACTCGACAAAATCCAAAAAAATCGAAGTTGATTTTAAATAAATTTATTAAAATTTGACACTTCCAACTAAAATATTTTTCACAATCCAAAAAATGGTCGTTATTTTCATCTAAATTTACTCAAATATACATCCGACACCAAAAATACTCGACAAAATCCAAAAATATCGAAGTTGGTTTCAAATAAATTTATTAAAATTAGACGCTTCCAACTAAAATTTTTTTCACAATCCTAGAAATTGAAGTTATTTTCATCTAAATTTACTCAAATATACATCCTACACCAAAAATACTCGACAAAATCCAAAAAAATCGAAGTTGGTTTCAAATAACTTTATTAAAATTTGACACTTCCAACTAAAATTTTTTTCACAATCCTAAAAATTGAAGTTATTTTCATCTAAATTTACTCAAATATAGATCCTACAAAAAATACTCAACAAAATCCAAAAAAAACGAAGTTGATTTCAAATAAATTTATTAAAATTTGACACTTCCGACTAAAATTTTTTTCACAATCCTAAAAATTGAAGTTATTTTCATCTAAATTTACTCAAATATACATCCTAAAACAAAAATACTCGACAAAATCCAAAAAAATCGAAGTTGGTTTCAAATAAATTTATTAAAATTTGACACTTCCAACTAAAATTTTTTTCACAATCCTAAAAATTGAAGTTATTTTCATCTAAATTTACTCAAATGTACATCCTACACCAAAAATACTCGACAAAATCCAAAAAAATCGAAGTTGGTTTCAAATAAATTTATTAAAATTTGACACTTCCAACTAAAATTTTTTTCACAATCCTAGAAATTGAAGTTATTTTCATCTAAATTTACTCAAATATACATCCTACAACAAAAATACTCGACAAAATAAAAAAAAATCGAAGTTGGTTTCAAATAAATTTATTAAAATTTGACACTTCCAACTAAAATTTTTTTCACAATCCTAGAAATTGAAGTTATTTTCATCTAAATTTACTCAAATATAGATCCTACAAAAAAATACTCAACAAAATCCAAAAAAATCGAAGTTGGTTTCAAATAAATTTATTAAAATTTGACACTTCCAACTAAAATTTTTTTCACAATCCTAAAAATTGAAGTTGTTTCATCTAAATTTACTCAAATATAGATCCTACAAAAAAATACTCAACAAAATCCAAAAAAATCGGAGTTGATTTCAAATAAATTTATTAAAATTTGACACTTGCAACTAAAATTTTTTAAACAATCCTAAAAATTGAAGTTATTTTCATCTAACTTTACTCAAATATACATCCTACAACAAAAATACTCGACAAAATCCAAAAAAATCGAAGTTGATTTTAAATAAATTTATTAAAATTTGACACTTCCAACTAAAATATTTTTCACAATCCAAAAAATGGTCGTTATTTTCATCTAAATTTACTCAAATATACATCCTACACCAAAAATACTCGACAAAATCCAAAAATATCGAAGTTGGTTTCAAATAAATTTATTAAAATTTGACGCTTCCAACTAAAATTTTTTTCACAATCCTAGAAATTGAAGTTATTTTCATCTAAATTTACACAAATATACATCCTACACCAAAAATACTCGACAAAATCCAAAAAAATCGAAGTTGGTTTCAAATAACTTTATTAAAATTTGACACTTCCAACTAAAATTTTTTTCACAATCCTAAAAATTGAAGTTATTTTCATCTAAATTTACTCAAATATAGATCCTACAAAAAATACTCAACAAAATCCAAAAAAAACGAAGTTGATTTCAAATAAATTTATTAAAATTTGACACTTCCGACTAAAATTTTTTTCACAATCCTAAAAATTGAAGTTATTTTCATCTAAATTTACTCAAATATACATCCTAAAACAAAAATACTCGACAAAATCCAAAAAAATCGAAGTTGGTTTCAAATAAATTTATTAAAATTTGACACTTCCAACTAAAATTTTTTTCACAATCCTAAAAATTGAAGTTATTTTCATCTAAATTTACTCAAATGTACATCCTACACCAAAAATACTCGACAAAATCCAAAAAAATCGAAGTTAGTTTCAAATAAATTTATTAAAATTTGACACTTCCGACTAAAATTTTTTTCACAATTCTAAAAATTGAAGTTATTTTCATCTAAATTTACTCAAATATACATCCTAAAACAAAAATACTCGACAAAATCCAAAAAAATCGAAGTTGGTTTCAAATAAATTTATTAAAATTTGACACTTCCAACTAAAATTTTTTTCACAATCCAATAAATTTTCGTTATTTTCATCTAAATTTACTCAAATATAGATCCTACAACAAAAATACTCAACAAAATAAAAAAAAATCGAAGTAGGTTTCAAATAAATTTATTAAAATTTGACACTTCGAACCAAAAATTTTTTCACAATCCAAAAAAATGAAATTATTTTCATCTAAATTTACTCAAATATACATCCTACACCAAAAATACTCGACAAAATCCAAAAAAATCGAAGTTGGTTTCAAATAAATTTATTAAAATTTGACACTTCCAACTAAAATTTTTTTCACAATCCTAGAAATTGAAGTTATTTTCATCTAAATTTACTCAAATATACATCCTACACCAAAAATACTCGCCAAAATCCAAAAAAATCGAAGTTAGTTTCAAATAAATTTATTAAAATTTGACACTTCCGACTAAAATTTTTTTCACAATCCTAAAAATTGAAGTTATTTTCATCTAAATTTACTCAAATATACATCCTAAAACAAAAATACTCGACAAAATCCAAAAAAATCGAAGTTGGTTTCAAATAAATTTATTAAAATTTGACACTTCCAACTAAAATTTTTTTCACAATCCAATAAATTTTCGTTATTTTCATCTAAATTTACTCAAATATAGATCCTACAACAAAAATACTCAACAAAATAAAAAAAAATCGAAGTAGGTTTCAAATAAATTTATTAAAATTTGACACTTCGAACCAAAAATTTTTTCACAATCCAAAAAAATGAAATTATTTTCATCTAAATTTACTCAAATATACATCCTACACCAAAAATTCTCGACAAAATCCAAAAAAATCGAAGTTGGTTTCAAATAAATTTATTAAAATTTGACACTTCCAACTAAAATTTTTTTCACAATCCTAGAAATTGAAGTTATTTTCATCTAAATTTACTCAAATATACATCCTACACCAAAAATACTCGCCAAAATCCAAAAAAATCGAAGTTGGTTTCAAATAAATTTATTAAAATTTGACGCTTCCAACTAAAATTTTTTTCACAATCCTAGAAATTGAAGTTATTTTCATCTAAATTTACTCAAATATACATCCTACACCAAAAATACTCGACAAAATCCAAAAAAATCGAAGTTGGTTTCAAATAAATTTATTAAAATTTGACACTTCCAACTAAAATTTTTTTCACAATCCTAGAAATTGAAGTTATTTTCATCTAAATTTACTCAAATATACATCCTACACCAAAAATACTCGACAAAATCCAAAAAAATCGAAGTTGGTTTCAAATAAATTTATTAAAATTTGACACTTCCAACTAAAATTTTTTTCACAATCCTAAAAATTGAAGTTGTTTCATCTAAATTTACTCAAATATAGATCCTACAAAAAAATACTCAACAAAATCCAAAAAAATCGGAGTTGATTTCAAATAAATTTATTAAAATTTGACACTTGCAACTAAAATTTTTTAAACAATCCTAAAAATTGAAGTTATTTTCATCTAACTTTACTCAAATATACATCCTACAACAAAAATACTCGACAAAATCCAAAAAAATCGAAGTTGATTTTAAATAAATTTATTAAAATTTGACACTTCCAACTAAAATATTTTTCACAATCCAAAAAATGGTCGTTATTTTCATCTAAATTTACTCAAATATACATCCTACACCAAAAATACTCGACAAAATCCAAAAAAATCGAAGTTGGTTTCAAATAAATTAATTAAAACTTGACACTTCCAACTAAAATTTTCTTCACAATCCAAAAAATTGAAGTTATTTTCATCTAAATTTACTCAAATATAGATCCTACATCAAAAATACTCAACAAAATAAAAAAAAATCGAAGTAGGTTTCAAATAAATTTATTAAAATTTGACACTTCGAACCAAAAATTTTTTCACAATCCAAAAAAATGAAATTATTTTCATCTAAATTTACTCAAATATACATCCTGCATCAAAAATACTCGACAAAATCCAAAAAAATCGAAGTTGGTTTCAAATAAATTTATTAAAATTTGACACTTCCAACTAAAATTTTTTTCACAATCCAATAAATTTTCGTTATTTTCATCTAAATTTACTCAAATATACATCCTACAACAAAAATACTCGACAAAATAAAAAAAAATCGAAGTTGGTTCCAAATAAATTTATTAAAATTTGACACTTCCAACTAAAATTTTTTTCACAATCCTAGAAATTGAAGTTATTTTCATCTAACTTTACTCAAATATACATCCTACAACAAAAATACTCGACAAAATCCAAAAAAATCGAAGTTGATTTCAAATAAATTTATTAAAATTTGACACTTCCAACTAAAATATTTTTCACAATCCAAAAAATGGTCGTTATTTTCATCTAAATTTACTCAAATATACATCGTACACCAAAAATACTCGACAAAATCCAAAAAAATCGAAGTTGGTTTCAATTAAATTTATTAAAATTTGACACTTCCAACTAAAATTTTTTTCACAATCCAAAAAATTGAAGTTATTTTCATCTAAATTTACTCAAATATAGATCCTACAAAAAAATACTCATCAAAATCCAAAAAAATCGAAGTTGGTTTCAAATAAATTTATTAAAATTTGACGCTTCCAACTAAAATTTTTTCACAATCCTAGAAATTGAAGTTATTTTCATCTAAATTTACTCAAATATACATCCTACACCAAAAATACTCGACAAAATCCAAAAAAATCGAAGTTGGTTTCAAATAAATTTATTAAAATTTGACACTTCCAACTAAAATTTTTTTCACAATCCTAGAAATTGAAGTTATTTTCATCTAAATTTACTCAAATATACATCCTACACCAAAAATACTCGACAAAATCCAAAAAAATCGAAGTTGGTTTCAAATAAATTTATTAAAATTTGACACTTCCAACTAAAATTTTTTTCACAATCCTAAAAATTGAAGTTGTTTCATCTAAATTTACTCAAATATAGATCCTACAAAAAAATACTCAACAAAATCCAAAAAAATCGGAGTTGATTTCAAATAAATTTTTAAAATTTGACACTTGCAACTAAAATATTTTTCACAATCCAAAAAATGGTCGTTATTTTCATCTAAATTTATATCAATTATACATCCTACACCAAAAATACTCGACAAAATCCAAAAAAATCGAAGTTGGTTTCAAATAAATTTATTAAAATTTGACGCTTCCAACTAAAATTTTTTTCACAATCCTAGAAATTGAAGTTATTTTCATCTAAATTTACTCAAATATACATCCTACACCAAAAATACTCGACAAAATCCAAAAAAATCGAAGTTGGTTTCAAATAAATTTATTAAAATTTGACACTTCCAACTAAAATTTTTTTCACAATCCTAGAAATTGAAGTTATTTTCATCTAAATTTACTCAAATATACATCCTACACCAAAAATACTCGACAAAATCCAAAAACATCGAAGTTGGTTTCAAATAACTTTATTAAAATTTGACACTTCCAACTAAAATTTTTTTCACAATCCTAAAAATTGAAGTTATTTTCATCTAAATTTACTCAAATATAGATCCTACAAAAAATACTCAACAAAATCCAAATAAAACGAAGTTGATTTCAAATAAATTTATTAAAATTTGACACTTCCGACTAAAATTTTTTTCACAATCCTAAAAATTGAAGTTATTTTCATCTAAATTTACTCAAATATACATCCTAAAACAAAAATACTCGACAAAATCCAAAAAAATCGAAGTTGGTTTCAAATAAATTTATTAAAATTTGACACTTCCAACTAAAATTTTTTTCACAATCCAATAAATTTTCGTTATTTTCATCTAAATTTACTCAAATATACATCCTACAACAAAAATACTCGACAAAATAAAAAAAAATCGAAGTTGGTTTCAAATAAATTTATTAAAATTTGACACTTCCAACTAAAATTTTTTTCACAATCCTAGAAATTGAAGTTATTTTCACCTAAATTTACTCAAATATAGATCCTACAAAAAAATACTCAACAAAATCCAAAAAAATCGAAGTTGGTTTCAAATAAATTTATTAAAATTTGACACTTCCAACTAAAATTTTTTTCACAATCCAAAAAATTGAAGTTATTTTCATCTAAATTTACTCAAATGTACATCCTACACCAAAAATACTCGACAAAATCCAAAAAAATCGAAGTTAGTTTCAAATAAATTTATTAAAATTTGACACTTCCAACTAAAATTTTCTTCACAATCCAAAAAATTGAAGTTATTTTCATCTAAATTTACTCAAATATAGATCCTACAACAAAAATACTCAACAAAATAAAAAAAAACGAAGTAGGATTCAAATAAATTTATTAAAATTTGACACTTCGAACCAAAAATTTTTTCACAATCCAAAAAAATGAAATTATTTTCATCTAAATTTACTCAAATATACATCCTACACCAAAAATACTCGCCAAAATCCAAAAAAAACGAAGTTGGTTTCAAATAAATTTATTAAAATTTGACACTTCCAACTAAAATTTTTTTCACAATCCAATAAATTTTCGTTATTTTCATCTAAATTTACTCAAATATACATCCTACAACAAAAATACTCGACAAAATAAAAAAAAATCGAAGTTGGTTTCAAATAAATTTATTAAAATTTGACACTTCCAACTAAAAATTTTTTCACAATCCTAGAAATTGAAGTTATTTTCATCTAAATTTACTCAAATATAGATCCTACAAAAAAATACTCAACAAAATCCAAAAAAATCGAAGTTGGTTTCAAATAAATTTATTAAAATTTGACACTTCCAACTAAAATTTTTTTCACAATCCTAAAAATTGAAGTTATTTTCATCTAAATTTACTCAAATGTACATCCTACACCAAAAATACTCGACAAAATCCAAAAAAATCGAAGTTAGTTTCAAATAAATTTATTAAAATTTGACACTTCCAACTAAAATTTTCTTCACAATCCAAAAAATGGTCGTTATTTTCATCTAAATTTACTCAAATTTACATCCTACAACAAAAATACTCGACAAAATCCAAAAAAATCGAAGTTGGTTTCAAATAAATTTATTAAAATTTGACACTTCCAACTAAAATTTTCTTCACAATCCAAAAAATTGAAGTTATTTTCATCTAAATTTACTCAAATATAGATCCTACAACAAAAATACTCAACAAAATAAAAAAAAACGAAGTAGGATTCAAATAAATTTATTAAAATTTGACACTTCGAACCAAAAATTTTTTCACAATCCAAAAAAATGAAATTATTTTCATCTAAATTTACTCAAATATACATCCTACACCAAAAATACTCGCCAAAATCCAAAAAAATCGAAGTTGGTTTCAAATAAATTTATTAAAATTTGACGCTTCCAACTAAAATTTTTTTCACAATCCTAGAAATTGAAGTTATTTTCATCTAAATTTACTCAAATATACATCCTACACCAAAAATACTCGACAAAATCCAAAAAAATCGAAGTTGGTTTCAAATAAATTTATTAAAATTTGACACTTCCAACTAAAATTTTTTTCACAATCCTAGAAATTGAAGTTATTTTCATCTAAATTTACTCAAATATACATCCTACACCAAAAATACTCGACAAAATCAAAAAAAATCGAAGTTGGTTTCAAATAAATTTATTAAAATTTGACACTTCCAACTAAAATTTTTTTCACAATCCTAAAAATTGAAGTTGTTTCATCTAAATTTACTCAAATATAGATCCTACAAAAAAATACTCAACAAAATCCAAAAAAATCGGAGTTGATTTCAAATAAATTTATTAAAATTTGACACTTGCAACTAAAATTTTTTAAACAATCCTAAAAATTGAAGTTATTTTCATCTAACTTTACTCAAATATACATCCTACAACAAAAATACTCGACAAAATCCAAAAAAATCGAAGTTGATTTTAAATAAATTTATTAAAATTTGACACTTCCAACTAAAATATTTTTCACAATCCAAAAAATGGTCGTTATTTTCATCTAAATTTACTCAAATATACATCCTACACCAAAAATACTCGACAAAATCCAAAAATATCGAAGTTGGTTTCAAATAAATTTATTAAAATTTGACGCTTCCAACTAAAATTTTTTTCACAATCCTAAAAATTGAAGTTGTTTCATCTAAATTTACTCAAATATAGATCCTACAAAAAAATACTCAACAAAATCCAAAAAAATCGGAGTTGATTTCAAATAAATTTATTAAAATTTGACACTTGCAACTAAAATTTTTTAAACAATCCTAAAAATTGAAGTTATTTTCATCTAACTTTACTCAAATATACATCCTACAACAAAAATACTCGACAAAATCCAAAAAAATCGAAGTTGATTTTAAATAAATTTATTAAAATTTGACACTTCCAACTAAAATATTTTTCACAATCCAAAAAATGGTCGTTATTTTCATCTAAATTTACTCAAATATACATCCTACACCAAAAATACTCGACAAAATCCAAAAAAATCGAAGTTGGTTTCAAATAAATTTATTAAAATTTGACACTTCCAACTAAAATTTTTTTCACAATCCTAGAAATTGAAGTTATTTTCATCTAAATTTACTCAAATATACATCCTACACCAAAAATACTCGCCAAAATCCAAAAAAATCGAAGTTGGTTTCAAATAAATTTATTAAAATTTGACGCTTCCAACTAAAATTTTTTTCACAATCCTAGAAATTGAAGTTATTTTCATCTAAATTTACTCAAATATACATCCTACACCAAAAATACTCGACAAAATCCAAAAAAATCGAAGTTGGTTTCAAATAAATTTATTAAAATTTGACACTTCCAACTAAAATTTTTTTCACAATCCTAGAAATTGAAGTTATTTTCATCTAAATTTACTCAAATATACATCCTACACCAAAAATACTCGACAAAATCCAAAAAAATCGAAGTTGGTTTCAAATAAATTTATTAAAATTTGACACTTCCAACTAAAATTTTTTTCACAATCCTAAAAATTGAAGTTGTTTCATCTAAATTTACTCAAATATAGATCCTACAAAAAAATACTCAACAAAATCCAAAAAAATCGGAGTTGATTTCAAATAAATTTATTAAAATTTGACACTTGCAACTAAAATTTTTTAAACAATCCTAAAAATTGAAGTTATTTTCATCTAACTTTACTCAAATATACATCCTACAACAAAAATACTCGACAAAATCCAAAAAAATCGAAGTTGATTTTAAATAAATTTATTAAAATTTGACACTTCCAACTAAAATATTTTTCACAATCCAAAAAATGGTCGTTATTTTCATCTAAATTTACTCAAATATACATCCTACACCAAAAATACTCGACAAAATCCAAAAATATCGAAGTTGGTTTCAAATAAATTTATTAAAATTTGACGCTTCCAACTAAAATTTTTTTCACAATCCTAAAAATTGAAGTTGTTTCATCTAAATTTACTCAAATATAGATCCTACAAAAAAATACTCAACAAAATCCAAAAAAATCGGAGTTGATTTCAAATAAATTTATTAAAATTTGACACTTGCAACTAAAATTTTTTAAACAATCCTAAAAATTGAAGTTATTTTCATCTAACTTTACTCAAATATACATCCTACAACAAAAATACTCGACAAAATCCAAAAAAATCGAAGTTGATTTTAAATAAATTTATTAAAATTTGACACTTCCAACTAAAATATTTTTCACAATCCAAAAAATGGTCGTTATTTTCATCTAAATTTACTCAAATATACATCCTACACCAAAAATACTCGACAAAATCCAAAAAAATCGAAGTTGGTTTCAAATAAATTTATTAAAATTTGACACTTCCAACTAAAATTTTTTTCACAATCCTAGAAATTGAAGTTATTTTCATCTAAATTTACTCAAATATACATCCTACACCAAAAATACTCGCCAAAATCCAAAAAAATCGAAGTTGGTTTCAAATAAATTTATTAAAATTTGACGCTTCCAACTAAAATTTTTTTCACAATCCTAGAAATTGAAGTTATTTTCATCTAAATTTACTCAAATATACATCCTACACCAAAAATACTCGACAAAATCCAAAAAAATCGAAGTTGGTTTCAAATAAATTTATTAAAATTTGACACTTCCAACTAAAATTTTTTTCACAATCCTAGAAATTGAAGTTATTTTCATCTAAATTTACTCAAATATACATCCTACACCAAAAATACTCGACAAAATCCAAAAAAATCGAAGTTGGTTTCAAATAAATTTATTAAAATTTGACACTTCCAACTAAAATTTTTTTCACAATCCTAAAAATTGAAGTTGTTTCATCTAAATTTACTCAAATATAGATCCTACAAAAAAATACTCAACAAAATCCAAAAAAATCGGAGTTGATTTCAAATAAATTTATTAAAATTTGACACTTGCAACTAAAATGTTTTAAACAATCCTAAAAATTGAAGTTATTTTCATCTAACTTTACTCAAATATACATCCTACAACAAAAATACTCGACAAAATCCAAAAAAATCGAAGTTGATTTTAAATAAATTTATTAAAATTTGACACTTCCAACTAAAATATTTTTCACAATCCAAAAAATGGTCGTTATTTTCATCTAAATTTACTCAAATATACATCCTACACCAAAAATACTCGACAAAATCCAAAAATATCGAAGTTGGTTTCAAATAAATTTATTAAAATTTGACGCTTCCAACTAAAATTTTTTTCACAATCCTAAAAATTGAAGTTGTTTCATCTAAATTTACTCAAATATAGATCCTACAAAAAAATACTCAACAAAATCCAAAAAAATCGGAGTTGATTTCAAATAAATTTATTAAAATTTGACACTTGCAACTAAAATTTTTTAAACAATCCTAAAAATTGAAGTTATTTTCATCTAACTTTACTCAAATATACATCCTACAACAAAAATACTCGACAAAATCCAAAAAAATCGAAGTTGATTTTAAATAAATTTATTAAAATTTGACACTTCCAACTAAAATATTTTTCACAATCCAAAAAATGGTCGTTATTTTCATCTAAATTTACTCAAATATACATCCTACACCAAAAATACTCGACAAAATCCAAAAAAATCGAAGTTGGTTTCAAATAAATTTATTAAAATTTGACACTTCCAACTAAAATTTTTTTCACAATCCTAGAAATTGAAGTTATTTTCATCTAAATTTACTCAAATATACATCCTACACCAAAAATACTCGACAAAATCCAAAAAAATCGAAGTTGGTTTCAAATAAATTTATTAAAATTTGACACTTCCAACTAAAATTTTTTTCACAATCCTAAAAATTGAAGTTGTTTCATCTAAATTTACTCAAATATAGATCCTACAAAAAAATACTCAACAAAATCCAAAAAAATCGGAGTTGATTTCAAATAAATTTATTAAAATTTGACACTTGCAACTAAAATTTTTTAAACAATCCTAAAAATTGAAGTTATTTTCATCTAACTTTACTCAAATATACATCCTACAACAAAAATACTCGACAAAATCCAAAAAAATCGAAGTTGGTTTCAAATAAATTAATTAAAACTTGACACTTCCAACTAAAATTTTCTTCACAATCCAAAAAATTGAAGTTATTTTCATCTAAATTTACTCAAATATAGATCCTACATCAAAAATACTCAACAAAATAAAAAAAAATAGAAGTAGGTTTCAAATAAATTTATTAAAATTTGACACTTCGAACCAAAAATTTTTTCACAATCCAAAAAAATGAAATTATTTTCATCTAAATTTACTCAAATATACATCCTGCATCAAAAATACTCGACAAAATCCAAAAAAATCGAAGTTGGTTTCAAATAAATTTATTAAAATTTGACACTTCCAACTAAAATTTTTTTCACAATCCAATAAATTTTCGTTATTTTCATCTAAATTTACTCAAATATACATCCTACAACAAAAATACTCGACAAAATAAAAAAAAATCGAAGTTGGTTCCAAATAAATTTATTAAAATTTGACACTTCCAACTAAAATTTTTTTCACAATCCTAGAAATTGAAGTTATTTTCATCTAACTTTACTCAAATATACATCCTACAACAAAAATACTCGACAAAATCCAAAAAAATCGAAGTTGATTTCAAATAAATTTATTAAAATTTGACACTTCCAACTAAAATATTTTTCACAATCCAAAAAATGGTCGTTATTTTCATCTAAATTTACTCAAATATACATCGTACACCAAAAATACTCGACAAAATCCAAAAAAATCGAAGTTGGTTTCAATTAAATTTATTAAAATTTGACACTTCCAACTAAAATTTTTTTCACAATCCAAAAAATTGAAGTTATTTTCATCTAAATTTACTCAAATATAGATCCTACAAAAAAATACTCATCAAAATCCAAAAAAATCGAAGTTGGTTTCAAATAAATTTATTAAAATTTGACGCTTCCAACTAAAATTTTTTTCACAATCCTAGAAATTGAAGTTATTTTCATCTAAATTTACTCAAATATACATCCTACACCAAAAATACTCGACAAAATCCAAAAAAATCGAAGTTGGTTTCAAATAAATTTATTAAAATTTGACACTTCCAACTAAAATTTTTTTCACAATCCTAGAAATTGAAGTTATTTTCATCTAAATTTACTCAAATATACATCCTACACCAAAAATACTCGACAAAATCCAAAAAAATCGAAGTTGGTTTCAAATAAATTTATTAAAATTTGACACTTCCAACTAAAATTTTTTTCACAATCCTAAAAATTGAAGTTGTTTCATCTAAATTTACTCAAATATAGATCCTACAAAAAAATACTCAACAAAATCCAAAAAAATCGGAGTTGATTTCAAATAAATTTTTAAAATTTGACACTTGCAACTAAAATATTTTTCACAATCCAAAAAATGGTCGTTATTTTCATCTAAATTTATATCAATTATACATCCTACACCAAAAATACTCGACAAAATCCAAAAAAATCGAAGTTGGTTTCAAATAAATTTATTAAAATTTGACGCTTCCAACTAAAATTTTTTTCACAATCCTAGAAATTGAAGTTATTTTCATCTAAATTTACTCAAATATACATCCTACACCAAAAATACTCGACAAAATCCAAAAAAATCGAAGTTGGTTTCAAATAAATTTATTAAAATTTGACACTTCCAACTAAAATTTTTTTCACAATCCTAGAAATTGAAGTTATTTTCATCTAAATTTACTCAAATATACATCCTACACCAAAAATACTCGACAAAATCCAAAAACATCGAAGTTGGTTTCAAATAACTTTATTAAAATTTGACACTTCCAACTAAAATTTTTTTCACAATCCTAAAAATTGAAGTTATTTGCATCTAAATTTACTCAAATATAGATCCTACAAAAAATACTCAACAAAATCCAAATAAAACGAAGTTGATTTCAAATAAATTTATTAAAATTTGACACTTCCGACTAAAATTTTTTTCACAATCCTAAAAATTGAAGTTATTTTCATCTAAATTTACTCAAATATACATCCTAAAACAAAAATACTCGACAAAATCCAAAAAAATCGAAGTTGGTTTCAAATAAATTTATTAAAATTTGACGCTTCCAACTAAAATTTTTTTCACAATCCTAAAAATTGAAGTTGTTTCATCTAAATTTACTCAAATATAGATCCTACAAAAAAATACTCAACAAAATCCAAAAAAATCGGAGTTGATTTCAAATAAATTTATTAAAATTTGACACTTGCAACTAAAATGTTTTAAACAATCCTAAAAATTGAAGTTATTTTCATCTAACTTTACTCAAATATACATCCTACAACAAAAATACTCGACAAAATCCAAAAAAATCGAAGTTGATTTTAAATAAATTTATTAAAATTTGACACTTCCAACTAAAATATTTTTCACAATCCAAAAAATGGTCGTTATTTTCATCTAAATTTACTCAAATATACATCCTACACCAAAAATACTCGACAAAATCCAAAAATATCGAAGTTGGTTTCAAATAAATTTATTAAAATTTGACGCTTCCAACTAAAATTTTTTTCACAATCCTAAAAATTGAAGTTGTTTCATCTAAATTTACTCAAATATAGATCCTACAAAAAAATACTCAACAAAATCCAAAAAAATCGGAGTTGATTTCAAATAAATTTATTAAAATTTGACACTTGCAACTAAAATTTTTTAAACAATCCTAAAAATTGAAGTTATTTTCATCTAACTTTACTCAAATATACATCCTACAACAAAAATACTCGACAAAATCCAAAAAAATCGAAGTTGATTTTAAATAAATTTATTAAAATTTGACACTTCCAACTAAAATATTTTTCACAATCCAAAAAATGGTCGTTATTTTCATCTAAATTTACTCAAATATACATCCTACACCAAAAATACTCGACAAAATCCAAAAAAATCGAAGTTGGTTTCAAATAAATTTATTAAAATTTGACACTTCCAACTAAAATTTTTTTCACAATCCTAGAAATTGAAGTTATTTTCATCTAAATTTACTCAAATATACATCCTACACCAAAAATACTCGACAAAATCCAAAAAAATCGAAGTTGGTTTCAAATAAATTTATTAAAATTTGACACTTCCAACTAAAATTTTTTTCACAATCCTAAAAATTGAAGTTGTTTCATCTAAATTTACTCAAATATAGATCCTACAAAAAAATACTCAACAAAATCCAAAAAAATCGGAGTTGATTTCAAATAAATTTATTAAAATTTGACACTTGCAACTAAAATTTTTTAAACAATCCTAAAAATTGAAGTTATTTTCATCTAACTTTACTCAAATATACATCCTACAACAAAAATACTCGACAAAATCCAAAAAAATCGAAGTTGGTTTCAAATAAATTAATTAAAACTTGACACTTCCAACTAAAATTTTCTTCACAATCCAAAAAATTGAAGTTATTTTCATCTAAATTTACTCAAATATAGATCCTACATCAAAAATACTCAACAAAATAAAAAAAAATCGAAGTAGGTTTCAAATAAATTTATTAAAATTTGACACTTCGAACCAAAAATTTTTTCACAATCCAAAAAAATGAAATTATTTTCATCTAAATTTACTCAAATATACATCCTGCATCAAAACTACTCGACAAAATCCAAAAAAATCGAAGTTGGTTTCAAATAAATTTATTAAAATTTGACACTTCCAACTAAAATTTTTTTCACAATCCAATAAATTTTCGTTATTTTCATCTAAATTTACTCAAATATACATCCTACAACAAAAATACTCGACAAAATAAAAAAAAATCGAAGTTGGTTCCAAATAAATTTATTAAAATTTGACACTTCCAACTAAAATTTTTTTCACAATCCTAGAAATTGAAGTTATTTTCATCTAACTTTACTCAAATATACATCCTACAACAAAAATACTCGACAAAATCCAAAAAAATCGAAGTTGATTTCAAATAAATTTATTAAAATTTGACACTTCCAACTAAAATATTTTTCACAATCCAAAAAATGGTCGTTATTTTCATCTAAATTTACTCAAATATACATCGTACACCAAAAATACTCGACAAAATCCAAAAAAATCGAAGTTGGTTTCAATTAAATTTATTAAAATTTGACACTTCCAACTAAAATTTTTTTCACAATCCAAAAAATTGAAGTTATTTTCATCTAAATTTACTCAAATATAGATCCTACAAAAAAATACTCATCAAAATCCAAAAAAATCGAAGTTGGTTTCAAATAAATTTATTAAAATTTGACGCTTCCAACTAAAATTTTTTTCACAATCCTAGAAATTGAAGTTATTTTCATCTAAATTTACTCAAATATACATCCTACACCAAAAATACTCGACAAAATCCAAAAAAATCGAAGTTGGTTTCAAATAAATTTATTAAAATTTGACACTTCCAACTAAAATTTTTTTCACAATCCTAGAAATTGAAGTTATTTTCATCTAAATTTACTCAAATATACATCCTACACCAAAAATACTCGACAAAATCCAAAAAAATCGAAGTTGGTTTCAAATAAATTTATTAAAATTTGACACTTCCAACTAAAATTTTTTTCACAATCCTAAAAATTGAAGTTGTTTCATCTAAATTTACTCAAATATAGATCCTACAAAAAAATACTCAACAAAATCCAAAAAAATCGGAGTTGATTTCAAATAAATTTTTAAAATTTGACACTTGCAACTAAAATATTTTTCACAATCCAAAAAATGGTCGTTATTTTCATCTAAATTTATATCAATTATACATCCTACACCAAAAATACTCGACAAAATCCAAAAAAATCGAAGTTGGTTTCAAATAAATTTATTAAAATTTGACGCTTCCAACTAAAATTTTTTTCACAATCCTAGAAATTGAAGTTATTTTCATCTAAATTTACTCAAATATACATCCTACACCAAAAATACTCGACAAAATCCAAAAAAATCGAAGTTGGTTTCAAATAAATTTATTAAAATTTGACACTTCCAACTAAAATTTTTTTCACAATCCTAGAAATTGAAGTTATTTTCATCTAAATTTACTCAAATATACATCCTACACCAAAAATACTCGACAAAATCCAAAAACATCGAAGTTGGTTTCAAATAACTTTATTAAAATTTGACACTTCCAACTAAAATTTTTTTCACAATCCTAAAAATTGAAGTTATTTGCATCTAAATTTACTCAAATATAGATCCTACAAAAAATACTCAACAAAATCCAAATAAAACGAAGTTGATTTCAAATAAATTTATTAAAATTTGACACTTCCGACTAAAATTTTTTTCACAATCCTAAAAATTGAAGTTATTTTCATCTAAATTTACTCAAATATACATCCTAAAACAAAAATACTCGACAAAATCCAAAAAAATCGAAGTTGGTTTCAAATAAATTTATTAAAATTTGACACTTCCAACTAAAATTTTTTTCACAATCCAATAAATTTTCGTTATTTTCATCTAAATTTACTCAAATATACATCCTACAACAAAAATACTCGACAAAATAAAAAAAAATCGAAGTTGGTTTCAAATAAATTTATTAAAATTTGACACTTCCAACTAAAATTTTTTTCACAATCCTAGAAATTGAAGTTATTTTCACCTAAATTTACTCAAATATAGATCCTACAAAAAAATACTCAACAAAATCCAAAAAAATCGAAGTTGGTTTCAAATAAATTTATTAAAATTTGACACTTCCAACTAAAATTTTTTTCACAATCCAAAAAATTGAAGTTATTTTCATCTAAATTTACTCAAATGTACATCCTACACCAAAAATACTCGACAAAATCCAAAAAAATCGAAGTTAGTTTCAAATAAATTTATTAAAATTTGACACTTCCGACTAAAATTTTTTTCACAATCCAATAAATTTTCGTTATTTTCATCTAAATTTACTCAAATATAGATCCTACAACAAAAATACTCAACAAAATAAAAAAAAATCGAAGTAGGTTTCAAATAAATTTATTAAAATTTGACACTTCGAACCAAAAATTTTTTCACAATCCAAAAAAATGAAATTATTTTCATCTAAATTTACTCAAATATACATCCTACACCAAAAATACTCGACAAAATAAAAAAAAATCGAAGTTGGTTTCAAATAACTTTATTAAAATTTGACACTTCCAACTAAAATTTTTTTCACAATCCTAGAAATTGAAGTTATTTTCATCTAAATTTACTCAAATATAGATCCTACAAAAAAATACTCAACAAAATCCAAAAAAATCGAAGTTGGTTTCAAATAAATTTATTAAAATTTGACACTTCCAACTAAAATTTTTTTCACAATCCTAAAAATTGAAGTTATTTTCATCTAAATTTACTCAAATGTACATCCTACACCAAAAATACTCGACAAAATCCAAAAAAATCGAAGTTAGTTTCAAATAAATTTATTAAAATTTGACACTTCCAACTAAAATTTTCTTCACAATCCAAAAAATGGTCGTTATTTTCATCTAAATTTACTCAAATATACATCCTACAACAAAAATACTCGACAAAATCCAAAAAAATCGAAGTTGGTTTCAAATAAATTTATTAAAATTTGACTCTTCCAACTAAAATTTTCTTCACAATCCAAAAAATTGAAGTTATTTTCATCTAAATTTACTCAAATATAGATCCTACAACAAAAATACTCAACAAAATAAAAAAAAATCGAAGTAGGATTCAAATAAATTTATTAAAATTTGACACTTCGAACCAAAAATTTTTTCACAATCCAAAAAAATGAAATTATTTGCATCTAAATTTACTCAAATATACATCCTACAACAAATATACTCGACAAAATCCAAAAAAATCGAAGTTCGTTTCAAATAAATTTATTAAAATTTGACACTTCCAACTAAAATTTTTTTCACAATCCAATAAATTTTCGTTATTTTCATCTAAATTTACTCAAATATACATCCTACACCAAAAATACTCGACAAAATAAAAAAAAAACGAAGTTGGTTTCAAATAAATTTATTAAAATTTGACACTTCCGACTAAAATTTTTTTCACAATCCAAATAATTGAAGTTATTTTCATCTAAATTTACTCAAATATAGATCCTACAAAAAAATACTCAACAAAATCCAAAAAAATCGAAGTTGGTTTCAAATAACTTTATTAAAATTTGACACTTCCAACTAAAATTTTTTTCACAATCCTAAAAATTGAAGTTATTTTCATCTAAATTTACTCAAATATAGATCCTACAAAAAATACTCAACAAAATCCAAATAAAACGAAGTTGATTTCAAATAAATTTATTAAAATTTGACACTTCCGACTAAAATTTTTTTCACAATCCTAAAAATTGAAGTTATTTTCATCTAAATTTACTCAAATATACATCCTAAAACAAAAATACTCGACAAAATCCAAAAAAATCGAAGTTGGTTTCAAATAAATTTATTAAAATTTGACACTTCCAACTAAAATTTTTTTCACAATCCAATAAATTTTCGTTATTTTCATCTAAATTTACTCAAATATACATCCTACAACAAAAATACTCGACAAAATAAAAAAAAATCGAAGTTGGTTTCAAATAAATTTATTAAAATTTGACACTTCCAACTAAAATTTTTTTCACAATCCTAGAAATTGAAGTTATTTTCACCTAAATTTACTCAAATATACATCCTACACCAAAAATACTCGACAAAATCCAAAAAAATCGAAGTTGGTTTCAAATAAATTTATTAAAATTTGACACTTCCAACTAAAATTTTTTTCACAATCCTAGAAATTGAAGTTATTTTCATCTAAATTTACTCAAATATACATCCTACACCAAAAATACTCGACAAAATCCAAAAAAATCGAAGTTGGTTTCAATTAAATTTATTAAAATTTGACACTTCCAACTAAAATTTTTTTCACAATCCAAAAAATTGAAGTTATTTTCATCTAAATTTACTCAAATATAGATCCTACATCAAAAATACTCAACAAAATAAAAAAAAATCGAAGTAGGTTTCAAATAAATTTATTAAAATTTGACACTTCGAACCAAAAATTTTTTCACAATCCAAAAAAATGAAATTATTTTCATCTAAATTTACTCAAATATACATCCTGCATCAAAAATACTCGACAAAATCCAAAAAAATCGAAGTTGGTTTCAAATAAATTTATTAAAATTTGACACTTCCAACTAAAATTTTTTTCACAATCCAATAAATTTTCGTTATTTTCATCTAAATTTACTCAAATATACATCCTACAACAAAAATACTCGACAAAATAAAAAAAAATCGAAGTTGGTTCCAAATAAATTTATTAAAATTTGACACTTCCAACTAAAATTTTTTTCACAATCCTAGAAATTGAAGTTATTTTCATCTAACTTTACTCAAATATACATCCTACAACAAAAATACTCGACAAAATCCAAAAAAATCGAAGTTGATTTCAAATAAATTTATTAAAATTTGACACTTCCAACTAAAATATTTTTCACAATCCAAAAAATGGTCGTTATTTTCATCTAAATTTACTCAAATATAGATCCTACAAAAAAATACTCATCAAAATCCAAAAAAATCGAAGTTGGTTTCAAATAAATTTATTAAAATTTGACGCTTCCAACTAAAATTTTTTTCACAATCCTAGAAATTGAAGTTATTTTCATCTAAATTTACTCAAATATACATCCTACACCAAAAATACTCGACAAAATCCAAAAAAATCGAAGTTGGTTTCAAATAAATTTATTAAAATTTGACACTTCCAACTAAAATTTTTTTCACAAGCCTAGAAATTGAAGTTATTTTCATCTAAATTTACTCAAATATACATCCTACACCAAAAATACTCGACAAAATCCAAAAAAATCGAAGTTGGTTTCAAATAAATTTATTAAAATTTGACACTTCCAACTAAAATTTTTTTCACAATCCTAGAAATTGAAGTTATTTTCATCTAAATTTACTCAAATATACATCCTACACCAAAAATACTCGACAAAATCCAAAAACATCGAAGTTGGTTTCAAATAACTTTATTAAAATTTGACACTTCCAACTAAAATTTTTTTCACAATCCTAAAAATTGAAGTTATTTTCATCTAAATTTACTCAAATATAGATCCTACAAAAAATACTCAACAAAATCCAAATAAAACGAAGTTGATTTCAAATAAATTTATTAAAATTTGACACTTCCGACTAAAATTTTTTTCACAATCCTAAAAATTGAAGTTATTTTCATCTAAATTTACTCAAATATACATCCTAAAACAAAAATACTCGACAAAATCCAAAAAAATCGAAGTTGGTTTCAAATAAATTTATTAAAATTTGACACTTCCAACTAAATTTTTTTTCACAATCCAATAAATTTTCGTTATTTTCATCTAAATTTACTCAAATATACATCCTACAACAAAAATACTCGACAAAATAAAAAAAAATCGAAGTTGGTTTCAAATAAATTTATTAAAATTTGACACTTCCAACTAAAATTTTTTTCACAATCCTAGAAATTGAAGTTATTTTCACCTAAATTTACTCAAATATATATCCTACAAAAAAATACTCAACAAAATCCAAAAAAATCGAAGTTGGTTTCAAATAAATTTATTAAAATTTGACACTTCCAACTAAAATTTTTTTCACAATCCAAAAAATTGAAGTTATTTTCATCTAAATTTACTCAAATGTACATCCTACACCAAAAATACTCGACAAAATCCAAAAAAATCGAAGTTAGTTGCAAATAAATTTATTAAAATTTGACACTTCCGACTAAAATTTTTTTCACAATCCAATAAATTTTCGTTATTTTCATCTTAATTTACTCAAATATAGATCCTACAACAAAAATACTCAACAAAATAAAAAAAAATCGAAGTAGGTTTCAAATAAATTTATTAAAATTTGACACTTCGAACCAAAAATTTTTTCACAATCCAAAAAAATGAAATTATTTTCATCTAAATTTACTCAAATATACATCCTACACCAAAAATACTCGACAAAATCCAAAAAAATCGAAGTTGGTTTCAAATAACTTTATTAAAATTTGACACTTCCAACTAAAATTTTTTTCACAATCCAAAAAATTGAAGTTATTTTCATCTAAATTTACTCAAATATAGATCCTACATCAAAAATACTCAACAAAATAAAAAAAAATCGAAGTAGGTTTCAAATAAATTTATTAAAATTTGACACTTCGAACCAAAAATTTTTTCACAATCCAAAAAAATGAAATTATTTTCATCTAAATTTACTCAAATATACATCCTGCATCAAAAATACTCGACAAAATCCAAAAAAATCGAAGTTGGTTTCAAATAAATTTATTAAAATTTGACACTTCCAACTAAAATTTTTTTCACAATCCAATAAATTTTCGTTATTTTCATCTAAATTTACTCAAATATACATCCTACAACAAAAATACTCGACAAAATAAAAAAAAATCGAAGTTGGTTCCAAATAAATTTATTAAAATTTGACACTTCCAACTAAAATTTTTTTCACAATCCTAGAAATTGAAGTTATTTTCATCTAACTTTACTCAAATATACATCCTACAACAAAAATACTCGACAAAATCCAAAAAAATCGAAGTTGATTTCAAATAAATTTATTAAAATTTGACACTTCCAACTAAAATATTTTTCACAATCCAAAAAATGGTCGTTATTTTCATCTAAATTTACTCAAATATACATCGTACACCAAAAATACTCGACAAAATCAAAAAAAATCGAAGTTGGTTTCAATTAAATTTATTAAAATTTGACACTTCCAACTAAAATTTTTTTCACAATCCAAAAAATTGAAGTTATTTTCATCTAAATTTACTCAAATATAGATCCTACAAAAAAATACTCATCAAAATCCAAAAAAATCGAAGTTGGTTTCAAATAAATTTATTAAAATTTGACGCTTCCAACTAAAATTTTTTTCACAATCCTAGAAATTGAAGTTATTTTCATCTAAATTTACTCAAATATACATCCTACACCAAAAATACTCGACAAAATCCAAAAAAATCGAAGTTGGTTTCAAATAAATTTATTAAAATTTGACACTTCCAACTAAAATTTTTTTCACAATCCTAGAAATTGAAGTTAATTTCATCTAAATTTACTCAAATATACATCCTACACCAAAAATACTCGACAAAATCCAAAAAAATCGAAGTTGGTTTCAAATAAATTTATTAAAATTTGACACTTCCAACTAAAATTTTTTTCACAATCCTAGAAATTGAAGTTATTTTCATCTAAATTTACTCAAATATACATCCTACACCAAAAATACTCGACAAAATCCAAAAACATCGAAGTTGGTTTCAAATAACTTTATTAAAATTTGACACTTCCAACTAAAATTTTTTCACAATCCTAAAAATTGAAGTTATTTTCATCTAAATTTACTCAAATATAGATCCTACAAAAAATACTCAACAAAATCCAAATAAAACGAAGTTGATTTCAAATAAATTTATTAAAATTTGACACTTCCGACTAAAATTTTTTTCACAATCCTAAAAATTGAAGTTATTTTCATCTAAATTTACTCAAATATACATCCTAAAACAAAAATACTCGACAAAATCCAAAAAAATCGAAGTTGGTTTCAAATAAATTTATTAAAATTTGACACTTCCAACTAAATTTTTTTTCACAATCCAATAAATTTTCGTTATTTTCATCTAAATTTACTCAAATATACATCCTACAACAAAAATACTCGACAAAATAAAAAAAAATCGAAGTTGGTTTCAAATAAATTTATTAAAATTTGACACTTCCAACTAAAATTTTTTTCACAATCCTAGAAATTGAAGTTATTTTCACCTAAATTTACTCAAATATATATCCTACAAAAAAATACTCAACAAAATCCAAAAAAATCGAAGTTGGTTTCAAATAAATTTATTAAAATTTGACACTTCCAACTAAAATTTTTTTCACAATCCAAAAAATTGAAGTTATTTTCATCTAAATTTACTCAAATGTACATCCTACACCAAAAATACTCGACAAAATCCAAAAAAATCGAAGTTAGTTGCAAATAAATTTATTAAAATTTGACACTTCCGACTAAAATTTTTTTCACAATCCAATAAATTTTCGTTATTTTCATCTTAATTTACTCAAATATAGATCCTACAACAAAAATACTCAACAAAATAAAAAAAAATCGAAGTAGGTTTCAAATAAATTTATTAAAATTTGACACTTCGAACCAAAAATTTTTTCACAATCCAAAAAAATGAAATTATTTTCATCTAAATTTACTCAAATATACATCCTACACCAAAAATACTCGACAAAATCCAAAAAAATCGAAGTTGGTTTCAAATAACTTTATTAAAATTTGACACTTCCAACTAAAATTTTTTTCACAATCCAAAAAATTGAAGTTATTTTCATCTAAATTTACTCAAATATAGATCCTACATCAAAAATACTCAACAAAATAAAAAAAAATCGAAGTAGGTTTCAAATAAATTTATTAAAATTTGACACTTCGAACCAAAAATTTTTTCACAATCCAAAAAAATGAAATTATTTTCATCTAAATTTACTCAAATATACATCCTGCATCAAAAATACTCGACAAAATCCAAAAAAATCGAAGTTGGTTTCAAATAAATTTATTAAAATTTGACACTTCCAACTAAAATTTTTTTCACAATCCAATAAATTTTCGTTATTTTCATCTAAATTTACTCAAATATACATCCTACAACAAAAATACTCGACAAAATAAAAAAAAATCGAAGTTGGTTCCAAATAAATTTATTAAAATTTGACACTTCCAACTAAAATTTTTTTCACAATCCTAGAAATTGAAGTTATTTTCATCTAACTTTACTCAAATATACATCCTACAACAAAAATACTCGACAAAATCCAAAAAAATCGAAGTTGATTTCAAATAAATTTATTAAAATTTGACACTTCCAACTAAAATATTTTTCACAATCCAAAAAATGGTCGTTATTTTCATCTAAATTTACTCAAATATACATCGTACACCAAAAATACTCGACAAAATCAAAAAAAATCGAAGTTGGTTTCAATTAAATTTATTAAAATTTGACACTTCCAACTAAAATTTTTTTCACAATCCAAAAAATTGAAGTTATTTTCATCTAAATTTACTCAAATATAGATCCTACAAAAAAATACTCATCAAAATCCAAAAAAATCGAAGTTGGTTTCAAATAAATTTATTAAAATTTGACGCTTCCAACTAAAATTTTTTTCACAATCCTAGAAATTGAAGTTATTTTCATCTAAATTTACTCAAATATACATCCTACACCAAAAATACTCGACAAAATCCAAAAAAATCGAAGTTGGTTTCAAATAAATTTATTAAAATTTGACACTTCCAACTAAAATTTTTTTCACAATCCTAGAAATTGAAGTTAATTTCATCTAAATTTACTCAAATATACATCCTACACCAAAAATACTCGACAAAATCCAAAAAAATCGAAGTTGGTTTCAAATAAATTTATTAAAATTTGACACTTCCAACTAAAATTTTTTTCACAATCCTAGAAATTGAAGTTATTTTCATCTAAATTTACTCAAATATACATCCTACACCAAAAATACTCGACAAAATCCAAAAACATCGAAGTTGGTTTCAAATAACTTTATTAAAATTTGACACTTCCAACTAAAATTTTTTTCACAATCCTAAAAATTGAAGTTATTTTCATCTAAATTTACTCAAATATAGATCCTACAAAAAATACTCAACAAAATCCAAATAAAACGAAGTTGATTTCAAATAAATTTATTAAAATTTGACACTTCCGACTAAAATTTTTTTCACAATCCTAAAAATTGAAGTTATTTTCATCTAAATTTACTCAAATATACATCCTAAAACAAAAATACTCGACAAAATCCAAAAAAATCGAAGTTGGTTTCAAATAAATTTATTAAAATTTGACACTTCCAACTAAATTTTTTTTCACAATCCAATAAATTTTCGTTATTTTCATCTAAATTTACTCAAATATACATCCTACAACAAAAATACTCGACAAAATAAAAAAAAATCGAAGTTGGTTTCAAATAAATTTATTAAAATTTGACACTTCCAACTAAAATTTTTTTCACAATCCTAGAAATTGAAGTTATTTTCACCTAAATTTACTCAAATATATATCCTACAAAAAAATACTCAACAAAATCCAAAAAAATCGAAGTTGGTTTCAAATAAATTTATTAAAATTTGACACTTCCAACTAAAATTTTTTTCACAATCCAAAAAATTGAAGTTATTTTCATCTAAATTTACTCAAATGTACATCCTACACCAAAAATACTCGACAAAATCCAAAAAAATCGAAGTTAGTTGCAAATAAATTTATTAAAATTTGACACTTCCGACTAAAATTTTTTTCACAATCCAATAAATTTTCGTTATTTTCATCTAAATTTACTCAAATATAGATCCTACAACAAAAATACTCAACAAAATAAAAAAAAATCGAAGTAGGTTTCAAATAAATTTATTAAAATTTGACACTTCGAACCAAAAATTTTTTCACAATCCAAAAAAATGAAATTATTTTCATCTAAATTTACTCAAATATACATCCTACACCAAAAATACTCGACAAAATCCAAAAAAATCGAAGTTGGTTTCAAATAACTTTATTAAAATTTGACACTTCCAACTAAAATTTTTTTCACAATCCAAAAAATTGAAGTTATTTTCATCTAAATTTACTCAAATATAGATCCTACATCAAAAATACTCAACAAAATAAAAAAAAATCGAAGTAGGTTTCAAATAAATTTATTAAAATTTGACACTTCGAACCAAAAATTTTTTCACAATCCAAAAAAATGAAATTATTTTCATCTAAATTTACTCAAATATACATCCTGCATCAAAAATACTCGACAAAATCCAAAAAAATCGAAGTTGGTTTCAAATAAATTTATTAAAATTTGACACTTCCAACTAAAATTTTTTTCACAATCCAATAAATTTTCGTTATTTTCATCTAAATTTACTCAAATATACATCCTACAACAAAAATACTCGACAAAATAAAAAAAAATCGAAGTTGGTTCCAAATAAATTTATTAAAATTTGACACTTCCAACTAAAATTTTTTTCACAATCCTAGAAATTGAAGTTATTTTCATCTAACTTTACTCAAATATACATCCTACAACAAAAATACTCGACAAAATCCAAAAAAATCGAAGTTGATTTCAAATAAATTTATTAAAATTTGACACTTCCAACTAAAATATTTTTCACAATCCAAAAAATGGTCGTTATTTTCATCTAAATTTACTCAAATATACATCGTACACCAAAAATACTCGACAAAATCAAAAAAAATCGAAGTTGGTTTCAATTAAATTTATTAAAATTTGACACTTCCAACTAAAATTTTTTTCACAATCCAAAAAATTGAAGTTATTTTCATCTAAATTTACTCAAATATAGATCCTACAAAAAAATACTCATCAAAATCCAAAAAAATCGAAGTTGGTTTCAAATAAATTTATTAAAATTTGACGCTTCCAACTAAAATTTTTTTCACAATCCTAGAAATTGAAGTTATTTTCATCTAAATTTACTCAAATATACATCCTACACCAAAAATACTCGACAAAATCCAAAAAAATCGAAGTTGGTTTCAAATAAATTTATTAAAATTTGACACTTCCAACTAAAATTTTTTTCACAATCCTAGAAATTGAAGTTAATTTCATCTAAATTTACTCAAATATACATCCTACACCAAAAATACTCGACAAAATCCAAAAAAATCGAAGTTGGTTTCAAATAAATTTATTAAAATTTGACACTTCCAACTAAAATTTTTTTCACAATCCTAGAAATTGAAGTTATTTTCATCTAAATTTACTCAAATATACATCCTACACCAAAAATACTCGACAAAATCCAAAAACATCGAAGTTGGTTTCAAATAACTTTATTAAAATTTGACACTTCCAACTAAAATTTTTTTCACAATCCTAAAAATTGAAGTTATTTTCATCTAAATTTACTCAAATATAGATCCTACAAAAAATACTCAACAAAATCCAAATAAAACGAAGTTGATTTCAAATAAATTTATTAAAATTTGACACTTCCGACTAAAATTTTTTTCACAATCCTAAAAATTGAAGTTATTTTCATCTAAATTTACTCAAATATACATCCTAAAACAAAAATACTCGACAAAATCCAAAAAAATCGAAGTTGGTTTCAAATAAATTTATTAAAATTTGACACTTCCAACTAAATTTTTTTTCACAATCCAATAAATTTTCGTTATTTTCATCTAAATTTACTCAAATATACATCCTACAACAAAAATACTCGACAAAATAAAAAAAAATCGAAGTTGGTTTCAAATAAATTTATTAAAATTTGACACTTCCAACTAAAATTTTTTTCACAATCCTAGAAATTGAAGTTATTTTCACCTAAATTTACTCAAATATATATCCTACAAAAAAATACTCAACAAAATCCAAAAAAATCGAAGTTGGTTTCAAATAAATTTATTAAAATTTGACACTTCCAACTAAAATTTTTTTCACAATCCAAAAAATTGAAGTTATTTTCATCTAAATTTACTCAAATGTACATCCTACACCAAAAATACTCGACAAAATCCAAAAAAATCGAAGTTAGTTGCAAATAAATTTATTAAAATTTGACACTTCCGACTAAAATTTTTTTCACAATCCAATAAATTTTCGTTATTTTCATCTAAATTTACTCAAATATAGATCCTACAACAAAAATACTCAACAAAATAAAAAAAAATCGAAGTAGGTTTCAAATAAATTTATTAAAATTTGACACTTCGAACCAAAAATTTTTTCACAATCCAAAAAAATGAAATTATTTTCATCTAAATTTACTCAAATATACATCCTGCATCAAAAATACTCGACAAAATCCAAAAAAATCGAAGTTGGTTTCAAATAAATTTATTAAAATTTGACACTTCCAACTAAAATTTTTTTCACAATCCAATAAATTTTCGTTATTTTCATCTAAATTTACTCAAATATACATCCTACAACAAAAATACTCGACAAAATAAAAAAAAATCGAAGTTGGTTCCAAATAAATTTATTAAAATTTGACACTTCCAACTAAAATTTTTTTCACAATCCTAGAAATTGAAGTTATTTTCATCTAACTTTACTCAAATATACATCCTACAACAAAAATACTCGACAAAATCCAAAAAAATCGAAGTTGATTTCAAATAAATTTATTAAAATTTGACACTTCCAACTAAAATATTTTTCACAATCCAAAAAATGGTCGTTATTTTCATCTAAATTTACTCAAATATACATCGTACACCAAAAATACTCGACAAAATCAAAAAAAATCGAAGTTGGTTTCAATTAAATTTATTAAAATTTGACACTTCCAACTAAAATTTTTTTCACAATCCAAAAAATTGAAGTTATTTTCATCTAAATTTACTCAAATATAGATCCTACAAAAAAATACTCATCAAAATCCAAAAAAATCGAAGTTGGTTTCAAATAAATTTATTAAAATTTGACGCTTCCAACTAAAATTTTTTTCACAATCCTAGAAATTGAAGTTATTTTCATCTAAATTTACTCAAATATACATCCTACACCAAAAATACTCGACAAAATCCAAAAAAATCGAAGTTGGTTTCAAATAAATTTATTAAAATTTGACACTTCCAACTAAAATTTTTTTCACAATCCTAGAAATTGAAGTTAATTTCATCTAAATTTACTCAAATATACATCCTACACCAAAAATACTCGACAAAATCCAAAAAAATCGAAGTTGGTTTCAAATAAATTTATTAAAATTTGACACTTCCAACTAAAATTTTTTTCACAATCCTAGAAATTGAAGTTATTTTCATCTAAATTTACTCAAATATACATCCTACACCAAAAATACTCGACAAAATCCAAAAACATCGAAGTTGGTTTCAAATAACTTTATTAAAATTTGACACTTCCAACTAAAATTTTTTTCACAATCCTAAAAATTGAAGTTATTTTCATCTAAATTTACTCAAATATAGATCCTACAAAAAATACTCAACAAAATCCAAATAAAACGAAGTTGATTTCAAATAAATTTATTAAAATTTGACACTTCCGACTAAAATTTTTTTCACAATCCTAAAAATTGAAGTTATTTTCATCTAAATTTACTCAAATATACATCCTAAAACAAAAATACTCGACAAAATCCAAAAAAATCGAAGTTGGTTTCAAATAAATTTATTAAAATTTGACACTTCCAACTAAATTTTTTTTCACAATCCAATAAATTTTCGTTATTTTCATCTAAATTTACTCAAATATACATCCTACAACAAAAATACTCGACAAAATAAAAAAAAATCGAAGTTGGTTTCAAATAAATTTATTAAAATTTGACACTTCCAACTAAAATTTTTTTCACAATCCTAGAAATTGAAGTTATTTTCACCTAAATTTACTCAAATATATATCCTACAAAAAAATACTCAACAAAATCCAAAAAAATCGAAGTTGGTTTCAAATAAATTTATTAAAATTTGACACTTCCAACTAAAATTTTTTTCACAATCCAAAAAATTGAAGTTATTTTCATCTAAATTTACTCAAATGTACATCCTACACCAAAAATACTCGACAAAATCCAAAAAATTCGAAGTTAGTTGCAAATAAATTTATTAAAATTTGACACTTCCGACTAAAATTTTTTTCACAATCCAATAAATTTTCGTTATTTTCATCTAAATTTACTCAAATATAGATCGTACAACAAAAATACTCAACAAAATAAAAAAAAATCGAAGTAGGTTTCAAATAAATTTATTAAAATTTGACACTTCGAACCAAAAATTTTTTCACAATCCAAAAAAATGAAATTATTTTCATCTAAATTTACTCAAATATACATCCTACACCAAAAATACTCGACAAAATCCAAAAAAATCGAAGTTGGTTTCAAATAACTTTATTAAAATTTGACACTTCCAACTAAAATTTTTTTCACAATCCTAAAAATTGAAGTTATTTTCATGTAAATTTACTCAAATATAGATCCTACAAAAAATACTCAACAAAATCCAAAAAAAACGAAGTTGATTTCAAATAAATTTATTAAAATTTGACGCTTCCAACTAAAATTTTTTTCACAATCCTAGAAATTGAAGTTATTTTCATCTAAATTTACTCAAATATACATCCTACACCAAAAATACCCGACAAAATCCAAAAAAATCGAAGTTGGTTTCAAATAAATTTATTAAAATTTGACACTTCCAACTAAATTTTTTTTCACAATCCAATAAATTTTCGTTATTTTCATCTAAATTTACTCAAATATACATCCTACAACAAAAATACTCGACAAAATAAAAAAAAATCGAAGTTGGTTTCAAATAAATTTATTAAAATTTGACACTTCCAACTAAAATTTTTTTCACAATCCTAGAAATTGAAGTTATTTTCACCTAAATTTACTCAAATATATATCCTACAAAAAAATACTCAACAAAATCCAAAAAAATCGAAGTTGGTTTCAAATAAATTTATTAAAATTTGACACTTCCAACTAAAATTTTTTTCACAATCCAAAAAATTGAAGTTATTTTCATCTAAATTTACTCAAATGTACATCCTACACCAAAAATACTCGACAAAATCCAAAAAAATCGAAGTTAGTTGCAAATAAATTTATTAAAATTTGACACTTCCGACTAAAATTTTTTTCACAATCCAATAAATTTTCGTTATTTTCATCTAAATTTACTCAAATATAGATCCTACAACAAAAATACTCAACAAAATAAAAAAAAATCGAAGTAGGTTTCAAATAAATTTATTAAAATTTGACACTTCGAACCAAAAATTTTTTCACAATCCAAAAAAATGAAATTATTTTCATCTAAATTTACTCAAATATACATCCTGCATCAAAAATACTCGACAAAATCCAAAAAAATCGAAGTTGGTTTCAAATAAATTTATTAAAATTTGACACTTCCAACTAAAATTTTTTTCACAATCCAATAAATTTTCGTTATTTTCATCTAAATTTACTCAAATATACATCCTACAACAAAAATACTCGACAAAATAAAAAAAAATCGAAGTTGGTTCCAAATAAATTTATTAAAATTTGACACTTCCAACTAAAATTTTTTTCACAATCCTAGAAATTGAAGTTATTTTCATCTAACTTTACTCAAATATACATCCTACAACAAAAATACTCGACAAAATCCAAAAAAATCGAAGTTGATTTCAAATAAATTTATTAAAATTTGACACTTCCAACTAAAATATTTTTCACAATCCAAAAAATGGTCGTTATTTTCATCTAAATTTACTCAAATATACATCGTACACCAAAAATACTCGACAAAATCAAAAAAAATCGAAGTTGGTTTCAATTAAATTTATTAAAATTTGACACTTCCAACTAAAATTTTTTTCACAATCCAAAAAATTGAAGTTATTTTCATCTAAATTTACTCAAATATAGATCCTACAAAAAAATACTCATCAAAATCCAAAAAAATCGAAGTTGGTTTCAAATAAATTTATTAAAATTTGACGCTTCCAACTAAAATTTTTTTCACAATCCTAGAAATTGAAGTTATTTTCATCTAAATTTACTCAAATATACATCCTACACCAAAAATACTCGACAAAATCCAAAAAAATCGAAGTTGGTTTCAAATAAATTTATTAAAATTTGACACTTCCAACTAAAATTTTTTTCACAATCCTAGAAATTGAAGTTAATTTCATCTAAATTTACTCAAATATACATCCTACACCAAAAATACTCGACAAAATCCAAAAAAATCGAAGTTGGTTTCAAATAAATTTATTAAAATTTGACACTTCCAACTAAAATTTTTTTCACAATCCTAGAAATTGAAGTTATTTTCATCTAAATTTACTCAAATATACATCCTACACCAAAAATACTCGACAAAATCCAAAAACATCGAAGTTGGTTTCAAATAACTTTATTAAAATTTGACACTTCCAACTAAAATTTTTTTCACAATCCTAAAAATTGAAGTTATTTTCATCTAAATTTACTCAAATATAGATCCTACAAAAAATACTCAACAAAATCCAAATAAAACGAAGTTGATTTCAAATAAATTTATTAAAATTTGACACTTCCGACTAAAATTTTTTTCACAATCCTAAAAATTGAAGTTATTTTCATCTAAATTTACTCAAATATACATCCTAAAACAAAAATACTCGACAAAATCCAAAAAAATCGAAGTTGGTTTCAAATAAATTTATTAAAATTTGACACTTCCAACTAAATTTTTTTTCACAATCCAATAAATTTTCGTTATTTTCATCTAAATTTACTCAAATATACATCCTACAACAAAAATACTCGACAAAATAAAAAAAAATCGAAGTTGGTTTCAAATAAATTTATTAAAATTTGACACTTCCAACTAAAATTTTTTTCACAATCCTAGAAATTGAAGTTATTTTCACCTAAATTTACTCAAATATATATCCTACAAAAAAATACTCAACAAAATCCAAAAAAATCGAAGTTGGTTTCAAATAAATTTATTAAAATTTGACACTTCCAACTAAAATTTTTTTCACAATCCAAAAAATTGAAGTTATTTTCATCTAAATTTACTCAAATGTACATCCTACACCAAAAATACTCGACAAAATCCAAAAAATTCGAAGTTAGTTGCAAATAAATTTATTAAAATTTGACACTTCCGACTAAAATTTTTTTCACAATCCAATAAATTTTCGTTATTTTCATCTAAATTTACTCAAATATAGATCGTACAACAAAAATACTCAACAAAATAAAAAAAAATCGAAGTAGGTTTCAAATAAATTTATTAAAATTTGACACTTCGAACCAAAAATTTTTTCACAATCCAAAAAAATGAAATTATTTTCATCTAAATTTACTCAAATATACATCCTACACCAAAAATACTCGACAAAATCCAAAAAAATCGAAGTTGGTTTCAAATAACTTTATTAAAATTTGACACTTCCAACTAAAATTTTTTTCACAATCCTAAAAATTGAAGTTATTTTCATGTAAATTTACTCAAATATAGATCCTACAAAAAATACTCAACAAAATCCAAAAAAAACGAAGTTGATTTCAAATAAATTTATTAAAATTTGACGCTTCCAACTAAAATTTTTTTCACAATCCTAGAAATTGAAGTTATTTTCATCTAAATTTACTCAAATATACATCCTACACCAAAAATACCCGACAAAATCCAAAAAAATCGAAGTTGGTTTCAAATAAATTTATTAAAATTTGACACTTCCAACTAAAATTTTTTTCACAATCCAATAAATTTTCGTTATTTTCATCTAAATTTACTCAAATATACATCCTACAACAAAAATACTCGACAAAATAAAAAAAAATCGAAGTTGGTTTCAAATAAATTTATTAAAATTTGACACTTCCAACTAAAATTTTTTTCACAATCCTAGAAATTGAAGTTATTTTCATCTAAATTTACTCAAATATAGATCCTACAAAAAAATACTCAACAAAATCCAAAAAAATCGAAGTTGGTTTCAAATAAATTTATTAAAATTTGACACTTCCAACTAAAATTTTTTTCACAATCCTAAAAATTGAAGTTATTTTCATCTAAATTTACTCAAATGTACATCCTACACCAAAAATACTCGACAAAATCCAAAAAAATCGAAGTTAGTTTCAAATAAATTTATTAAAATTTGACACTTCCAACTAAAATTTTCTTCACAATCCAAAAAATGGTCGTTATTTTCATCTAAATTTACTCAAATATACATCCTACAACAAAAATACTCGACAAAATCCAAAAAAATCGAAGTTGGTTTCAAATAAATTTATTAAAATTTGACACTTCCAACTAAAATTTTCTTCACAATCCAAAAAATTGAAGTTATTTTCATCTAAATTTACTCAAATATAGATCCTACAACAAAAATACTCAACAAAATAAAAAAAAATCGAAGTAGGATTCAAATAAATTTATTAAAATTTGACACTTCGAACCAAAAATTTTTTCACAATCCAAAAAAATGAAATTATTTTCATCTAAATTTACTCAAATATACATCCTACAACAAATATACTCGACAAAATCCAAAAAAATCGAAGTTCGTTTCAAATAAATTTATTAAAATTTGACACTTCCAACTAAAATTTTTTTCACAATCCTAAAAATTGAAGTTATTTTCATCTAAATTTACTCAAATGTACATCCTACACCAAAAATACTCGACAAAATCCAAAAAAATCGAAGTTAGTTTCAAATAAATTTATTAAAATTTGACACTTCCAACTAAAATTTTCTTCACAATCCAAAAAATGGTCGTTATTTTCATCTAAATTTACTCAAATATACATCCTACAACAAAAATACTCGACAAAATCCAAAAAAATCGAAGTTGGTTTCAAATAAATTTATTAAAATTTGACACTTCCAACTAAAATTTTTTTCACAATCCTAAAAATTGAAGTTATTTTCATCTAAATTTACTCAAATATAGATCCTACAAAAAATACTCAACAAAATCCAAATAAAACGAAGTTGATTTCAAATAAATTTATTAAAATTTGACACTTCCGACTAAAATTTTTTTCACAATCCTAAAAATTGAAGTTATTTTCATCTAAATTTACTCAAATATACATCCTAAAACAAAAATACTCGACAAAATCCAAAAAAATCGAAGTTGGTTTCAAATAAATTTATTAAAATTTGACACTTCCAACTAAATTTTTTTTCACAATCCAATAAATTTTCGTTATTTTCATCTAAATTTACTCAAATATACATCCTACAACAAAAATACTCGACAAAATAAAAAAAAATCGAAGTTGGTTTCAAATAAATTTATTAAAATTTGACACTTCCAACTAAAATTTTTTTCACAATCCTAGAAATTGAAGTTATTTTCACCTAAATTTACTCAAATATATATCCTACAAAAAAATACTCAACAAAATCCAAAAAAATCGAAGTTGGTTTCAAATAAATTTATTAAAATTTGACACTTCCAACTAAAATTTTTTTCACAATCCAAAAAATTGAAGTTATTTTCATCTAAATTTACTCAAATGTACATCCTACACCAAAAATACTCGACAAAATCCAAAAAAATCGAAGTTAGTTGCAAATAAATTTATTAAAATTTGACACTTCCGACTAAAATTTTTTTCACAATCCAATAAATTTTCGTTATTTTCATCTAAATTTACTCAAATATAGATCCTACAACAAAAATACTCAACAAAATAAAAAAAAATCGAAGTAGGTTTCAAATAAATTTATTAAAATTTGACACTTCGAACCAAAAATTTTTTCACAATCCAAAAAAATGAAATTATTTTCATCTAAATTTACTCAAATATACATCCTGCATCAAAAATACTCGACAAAATCCAAAAAAATCGAAGTTGGTTTCAAATAAATTTATTAAAATTTGACACTTCCAACTAAAATTTTTTTCACAATCCAATAAATTTTCGTTATTTTCATCTAAATTTACTCAAATATACATCCTACAACAAAAATACTCGACAAAATAAAAAAAAATCGAAGTTGGTTCCAAATAAATTTATTAAAATTTGACACTTCCAACTAAAATTTTTTTCACAATCCTAGAAATTGAAGTTATTTTCATCTAACTTTACTCAAATATACATCCTACAACAAAAATACTCGACAAAATCCAAAAAAATCGAAGGTGATTTCAAATAAATTTATTAAAATTTGACACTTCCAACTAAAATATTTTTCACAATCCAAAAAATGGTCGTTATTTTCATCTAAATTTACTCAAATATACATCGTACACCAAAAATACTCGACAAAATCAAAAAAAATCGAAGTTGGTTTCAATTAAATTTATTAAAATTTGACACTTCCAACTAAAATTTTTTTCACAATCCAAAAAATTGAAGTTATTTTCATCTAAATTTACTCAAATATAGATCCTACAAAAAAATACTCATCAAAATCCAAAAAAATCTAAGTTGGTTTCAAATAAATTTATTAAAATTTGACGCTTCCAACTAAAATTTTTTTCACAATCCTAGAAATTGAAGTTAATTTCATCTAAATTTACTCAAATATACATCCTACACCAAAAATACTCGACAAAATCCAAAAAAATCGAAGTTGGTTTCAAATAAATTTATTAAAATTTGACACTTCCAACTAAAATTTTTTTCACAATCCTAGAAATTGAAGTTATTTTCATCTAAATTTACTCAAATATACATCCTACACCAAAAATACTCGACAAAATCCAAAAACATCGAAGTTGGTTTCAAATAACTTTATTAAAATTTGACACTTCCAACTAAAATTTTTTTCACAATCCTAAAAATTGAAGTTATTTTCATCTAAATTTACTCAAATATAGATCCTACAAAAAATACTCAACAAAATCCAAATAAAACGAAGTTGATTTCAAATAAATTTATTAAAATTTGACACTTCCGACTAAAATTTTTTTCACAATCCTAAAAATTGAAGTTATTTTCATCTAAATTTACTCAAATATACATCCTAAAACAAAAATACTCGACAAAATCCAAAAAAATCGAAGTTGGTTTCAAATAAATTTATTAAAATTTGACACTTCCAACTAAATTTTTTTTCACAATCCAATAAATTTTCGTTATTTTCATCTAAATTTACTCAAATATACATCCTACAACAAAAATACTCGACAAAATAAAAAAAAATCGAAGTTGGTTTCAAATAAATTTATTAAAATTTGACACTTCCAACTAAAATTTTTTTCACAATCCTAGAAATTGAAGTTATTTTCACCTAAATTTACTCAAATATATATCCTACAAAAAAATACTCAACAAAATCCAAAAAAATCGAAGTTGGTTTCAAATAAATTTATTAAAATTTGACACTTCCAACTAAAATTTTTTTCACAATCCAAAAAATTGAAGTTATTTTCATCTAAATTTACTCAAATGTACATCCTACACCAAAAATACTCGACAAAATCCAAAAAAATCGAAGTTAGTTGCAAATAAATTTATTAAAATTTGACACTTCCGACTAAAATTTTTTTCACAATCCAATAAATTTTCGTTATTTTCATCTAAATTTACTCAAATATAGATCCTACAACAAAAATACTCAACAAAATAAAAAAAAATCGAAGTAGGTTTCAAATAAATTTATTAAAATTTGACACTTCGAACCAAAAATTTTTTCACAATCCAAAAAAAATGAAATTATTTTCATCTAAATTTACTCAAATATACATCCTACACCAAAAATACTCGACAAAATCCAAAAACATCGAAGTTGGTTTCAAATAACTTTATTAAAATTTGACACTTCCAACTAAAATTTTTTTCACAATCCTAAAAATTGAAGTTATTTTCATCTAAATTTACTCAAATATAGATCCTACAAAAAATACTCAACAAAATCCAAATAAAACGAAGTTGATTTCAAATAAATTTATTAAAATTTGACACTTCCGACTAAAATTTTTTTCACAATCCTAAAAATTGAAGTTATTTTCATCTAAATTTACTCAAATATACATCCTAAAACAAAAATACTCGACAAAATCCAAAAAAATCGAAGTTGGTTTCAAATAAATTTATTAAAATTTGACACTTCCAACTAAATTTTTTTTCACAATCCAATAAATTTTCGTTATTTTCATCTAAATTTACTCAAATATACATCCTACAACAAAAATACTCGACAAAATAAAAAAAAATCGAAGTTGGTTTCAAATAAATTTATTAAAATTTGACACTTCCAACTAAAATTTTTTTCACAATCCTAGAAATTGAAGTTATTTTCACCTAAATTTACTCAAATATATATCCTACAAAAAAATACTCAACAAAATCCAAAAAAATCGAAGTTGGTTTCAAATAAATTTATTAAAATTTGACACTTCCAACTAAAATTTTTTTCACAATCCAAAAAATTGAAGTTATTTTCATCTAAATTTACTCAAATGTACATCCTACACCAAAAATACTCGACAAAATCCAAAAAAATCGAAGTTAGTTGCAAATAAATTTATTAAAATTTGACACTTCCGACTAAAATTTTTTTCACAATCCAATAAATTTTCGTTATTTTCATCTAAATTTACTCAAATATAGATCCTACAACAAAAATACTCAACAAAATAAAAAAAAATCGAAGTAGGTTTCAAATAAATTTATTAAAATTTGACACTTCGAACCAAAAATTTTTTCACAATCCAAAAAAATGAAATTATTTTCATCTAAATTTACTCAAATATACATCCTGCATCAAAAATACTCGACAAAATCCAAAAAAATCGAAGTTGGTTTCAAATAAATTTATTAAAATTTGACACTTCCAACTAAAATTTTTTTCACAATCCAATAAATTTTCGTTATTTTCATCTAAATTTACTCAAATATACATCCTACAACAAAAATACTCGACAAAATAAAAAAAAATCGAAGTTGGTTCCAAATAAATTTATTAAAATTTGACACTTCCAACTAAAATTTTTTTCACAATCCTAGAAATTGAAGTTATTTTCATCTAACTTTACTCAAATATACATCCTACAACAAAAATACTCGACAAAATCCAAAAAAATCGAAGTTGCTTTCAAATAAATTTATTAAAATTTGACACTTCCAACTAAAATATTTTTCACAATCCAAAAAATGGTCGTTATTTTCATCTAAATTTACTCAAATATACATCGTACACCAAAAATACTCGACAAAATCAAAAAAAATCGAAGTTGGTTTCAATTAAATTTATTAAAATTTGACACTTCCAACTAAAATTTTTTTCACAATCCAAAAAATTGAAGTTATTTTCATCTAAATTTACTCAAATATAGATCCTACAAAAAAATACTCATCAAAATCCAAAAAAATCGAAGTTGGTTTCAAATAAATTTATTAAAATTTGACGCTTCCAACTAAAATTTTTTTCACAATCCTAGAAATTGAAGTTATTTTCATCTAAATTTACTCAAATATACATCCTACACCAAAAATACTCGACAAAATCCAAAAAAATCGAAGTTGGTTTCAAATAAATTTATTAAAATTTGACACTTCCAACTAAAATTTTTTTCACAATCCTAGAAATTGAAGTTAATTTCATCTAAATTTACTCAAATATACATCCTACACCAAAAATACTCGACAAAATCCAAAAAAATCGAAGTTGGTTTCAAATAAATTTATTAAAATTTGACACTTCCAACTAAAATTTTTTTCACAATCCTAGAAATTGAAGTTATTTTCATCTAAATTTACTCAAATATACATCCTACACCAAAAATACTCGACAAAATCCAAAAACATCGAAGTTGGTTTCAAATAACTTTATTAAAATTTGACACTTCCAACTAAAATTTTTTTCACAATCCTAAAAATTGAAGTTATTTTCATCTAAATTTACTCAAATATAGATCCTACAAAAAATACTCAACAAAATCCAAATAAAACGAAGTTGATTTCAAATAAATTTATTAAAATTTGACACTTCCGACTAAAATTTTTTTCACAATCCTAAAAATTGAAGTTATTTTCATCTAAATTTACTCAAATATACATCCTAAAACAAAAATACTCGACAAAATCCAAAAAAATCGAAGTTGGTTTCAAATAAATTTATTAAAATTTGACACTTCCAACTAAATTTTTTTTCACAATCCAATAAATTTTCGTTATTTTCATCTAAATTTACTCAAATATACATCCTACAACAAAAATACTCGACAAAATAAAAAAAAATCGAAGTTGGTTTCAAATAAATTTATTAAAATTTGACACTTCCAACTAAAATTTTTTTCACAATCCTAGAAATTGAAGTTATTTTCACCTAAATTTACTCAAATATATATCCTACAAAAAAATACTCAACAAAATCCAAAAAAATCGAAGTTGGTTTCAAATAAATTTATTAAAATTTGACACTTCCAACTAAAATTTTTTTCACAATCCAAAAAATTGAAGTTATTTTCATCTAAATTTACTCAAATGTACATCCTACACCAAAAATACTCGACAAAATCCAAAAAAATCGAAGTTAGTTGCAAATAAATTTATTAAAATTTGACACTTCCGACTAAAATTTTTTTCACAATCCAATAAATTTTCGTTATTTTCATCTAAATTTACTCAAATATAGATCCTACAACAAAAATACTCAACAAAATAAAAAAAAATCGAAGTAGGTTTCAAATAAATTTATTAAAATTTGACACTTCGAACCAAAAATTTTTTCACAATCCAAAAAAATGAAATTATTTTCATCTAAATTTACTCAAATATACATCCTACACCAAAAATACTCGACAAAATCCAAAAAAATCGAAGTTGGTTTCAAATAACTTTATTAAAATTTGACACTTCCAACTAAAATTTTTTTCACAATCCTAAAAATTGAAGTTATTTTCATGTAAATTTACTCAAATATAGATCCTACAAAAAATACTCAACAAAATCCAAAAAAAACGAAGTTGATTTCAAATAAATTTATTAAAATTTGACGCTTCCAACTAAAATTTTTTTCACAATCCTAGAAATTGAAGTTATTTTCATCTAAATTTACTCAAATATACATCCTACACCAAAAATACCCGACAAAATCCAAAAAAATCGAAGTTGGTTTCAAATAAATTTATTAAAATTTGACACTTCCAACTAAAATTTTCTTCACAATCCAAAAAATTGAAGTTATTTTCATCTAAATTTACTCAAATATAGATCCTACAACAAAAATACTCAACAAAATAAAAAAAAATCGAAGTAGGATTCAAATAAATTTATTAAAATTTGACACTTCGAACCAAAAATTTTTTCACAATCCAAAAAAATGAAATTATTTTCATCTAAATTTACTCAAATATACATCCTACAACAAATATACTCGACAAAATCCAAAAAAATCGAAGTTCGTTTCAAATAAATTTATTAAAATTTGACACTTCCAACTAAAATTTTTTTCACAATCCTAAAAATTGAAGTTATTTTCATCTAAATTTACTCAAATGTACATCCTACACCAAAAATACTCGACAAAATCCAAAAAAATCGAAGTTAGTTTCAAATAAATTTATTAAAATTTGACACTTCCAACTAAAATTTTCTTCACAATCCAAAAAATGGTCGTTATTTTCATCTAAATTTACTCAAATATACATCCTACAACAAAAATACTCGACAAAATCCAAAAAAATCGAAGTTGGTTTCAAATAAATTTATTAAAATTTGACACTTCCAACTAAAATTTTTTTCACAATCCTAAAAATTGAAGTTATTTTCATCTAAATTTACTCAAATATAGATCCTACAAAAAATACTCAACAAAATCCAAATAAAACGAAGTTGATTTCAAATAAATTTATTAAAATTTGACACTTCCGACTAAAATTTTTTTCACAATCCTAAAAATTGAAGTTATTTTCATCTAAATTTACTCAAATATACATCCTAAAACAAAAATACTCGACAAAATCCAAAAAAATCGAAGTTGGTTTCAAATAAATTTATTAAAATTTGACACTTCCAACTAAATTTTTTTTCACAATCCAATAAATTTTCGTTATTTTCATCTAAATTTACTCAAATATACATCCTACAACAAAAATACTCGACAAAATAAAAAAAAATCGAAGTTGGTTTCAAATAAATTTATTAAAATTTGACACTTCCAACTAAAATTTTTTTCACAATCCTAGAAATTGAAGTTATTTTCACCTAAATTTACTCAAATATATATCCTACAAAAAAATACTCAACAAAATCCAAAAAAATCGAAGTTGGTTTCAAATAAATTTATTAAAATTTGACACTTCCAACTAAAATTTTTTTCACAATCCAAAAAATTGAAGTTATTTTCATCTAAATTTACTCAAATGTACATCCTACACCAAAAATACTCGACAAAATCCAAAAAAATCGAAGTTAGTTGCAAATAAATTTATTAAAATTTGACACTTCCGACTAAAATTTTTTTCACAATCCAATAAATTTTCGTTATTTTCATCTAAATTTACTCAAATATAGATCCTACAACAAAAATACTCAACAAAATAAAAAAAAATCGAAGTAGGTTTCAAATAAATTTATTAAAATTTGACACTTCGAACCAAAAATTTTTTCACAATCCAAAAAAATGAAATTATTTTCATCTAAATTTACTCAAATATACATCCTGCATCAAAAATACTCGACAAAATCCAAAAAAATCGAAGTTGGTTTCAAATAAATTTATTAAAATTTGACACTTCCAACTAAAATTTTTTTCACAATCCAATAAATTTTCGTTATTTTCATCTAAATTTACTCAAATATACATCCTACAACAAAAATACTCGACAAAATAAAAAAAAATCGAAGTTGGTTCCAAATAAATTTATTAAAATTTGACACTTCCAACTAAAATTTTTTTCACAATCCTAGAAATTGAAGTTATTTTCATCTAACTTTACTCAAATATACATCCTACAACAAAAATACTCGACAAAATCCAAAAAAATCGAAGTTGATTTCAAATAAATTTATTAAAATTTGACACTTCCAACTAAAATATTTTTCACAATCCAAAAAATGGTCGTTATTTTCATCTAAATTTACTCAAATATACATCGTACACCAAAAATACTCGACAAAATCAAAAAAAATCGAAGTTGGTTTCAATTAAATTTATTAAAATTTGACACTTCCAACTAAAATTTTTTTCACAATCCAAAAAATTGAAGTTATTTTCATCTAAATTTACTCAAATATAGATCCTACAAAAAAATACTCATCAAAATCCAAAAAAATCGAAGTTGGTTTCAAATAAATTTATTAAAATTTGACGCTTCCAACTAAAATTTTTTTCACAATCCTAGAAATTGAAGTTATTTTCATCTAAATTTACTCAAATATACATCCTACACCAAAAATACTCGACAAAATCCAAAAAAATCGAAGTTGGTTTCAAATAAATTTATTAAAATTTGACACTTCCAACTAAAATATTTTTCACAATCCAAAAAATGGTCGTTATTTTCATCTAAATTTACTCAAATATACATCGTACACCAAAAATACTCGACAAAATCAAAAAAAATCGAAGTTGGTTTCAATTAAATTTATTAAAATTTGACACTTCCAACTAAAATTTTTTTCACAATCCAAAAAATTGAAGTTATTTTCATCTAAATTTACTCAAATATAGATCCTACAAAAAAATACTCATCAAAATCCAAAAAAATCGAAGTTGGTTTCAAATAAATTTATTAAAATTTGACGCTTCCAACTAAAATTTTTTTCACAATCCTAGAAATTGAAGTTATTTTCATCTAAATTTACTCAAATATACATCCTACACCAAAAATACTCGACAAAATCCAAAAAAATCGAAGTTGGTTTCAAATAAATTTATTAAAATTTGACACTTCCAACTAAAATTTTTTTCACAATCCTAGAAATTGAAGTTAATTTCATCTAAATTTACTCAAATATACATCCTACACCAAAAATACTCGACAAAATCCAAAAAAATCGAAGTTGGTTTCAAATAAATTTATTAAAATTTGACACTTCCAACTAAAATTTTTTTCACAATCCTAGAAATTGAAGTTATTTTCATCTAAATTTACTCAAATATACATCCTACACCAAAAATACTCGACAAAATCCAAAAACATCGAAGTTGGTTTCAAATAACTTTATTAAAATTTGACACTTCCAACTAAAATTTTTTTCACAATCCTAAAAATTGAAGTTATTTTCATCTAAATTTACTCAAATATAGATCCTACAAAAAATACTCAACAAAATCCAAATAAAACGAAGTTGATTTCAAATAAATTTATTAAAATTTGACACTTCCGACTAAAATTTTTTTCACAATCCTAAAAATTGAAGTTATTTTCATCTAAATTTACTCAAATATACATCCTAAAACAAAAATACTCGACAAAATCCAAAAAAATCGAAGTTGGTTTCAAATAAATTTATTAAAATTTGACACTTCCAACTAAATTTTTTTTCACAATCCAATAAATTTTCGTTATTTTCATCTAAATTTACTCAAATATACATCCTACAACAAAAATACTCGACAAAATAAAAAAAAATCGAAGTTGGTTTCAAATAAATTTATTAAAATTTGACACTTCCAACTAAAATTTTTTTCACAATCCTAGAAATTGAAGTTATTTTCACCTAAATTTACTCAAATATATATCCTACAAAAAAATACTCAACAAAATCCAAAAAAATCGAAGTTGGTTTCAAATAAATTTATTAAAATTTGACACTTCCAACTAAAATTTTTTTCACAATCCAAAAAATTGAAGTTATTTTCATCTAAATTTACTCAAATGTACATCCTACACCAAAAATACTCGACAAAATCCAAAAAAATCGAAGTTAGTTGCAAATAAATTTATTAAAATTTGACACTTCCGACTAAAATTTTTTTCACAATCCAATAAATTTTCGTTATTTTCATCTAAATTTACTCAAATATAGATCCTACAACAAAAATACTCAACAAAATAAAAAAAAATCGAAGTAGGTTTCAAATAAATTTATTAAAATTTGACACTTCGAACCAAAAATTTTTTCACAATCCAAAAAAATGAAATTATTTTCATCTAAATTTACTCAAATATACATCCTACACCAAAAATACTCGACAAAATCCAAAAAAATCGAAGTTGGTTTCAAATAACTTTATTAAAATTTGACACTTCCAACTAAAATTTTTTTCACAATCCTAAAAATTGAAGTTATTTTCATGTAAATTTACTCAAATATAGATCCTACAAAAAATACTCAACAAAATCCAAAAAAAACGAAGTTGATTTCAAATAAATTTATTAAAATTTGACGCTTCCAACTAAAATTTTTTTCACAATCCTAGAAATTGAAGTTATTTTCATCTAAATTTACTCAAATATACATCCTACACCAAAAATACCCGACAAAATCCAAAAAAATCGAAGTTGGTTTCAAATAAATTTATTAAAATTTGACACTTCCAACTAAAATTTTCTTCACAATCCAAAAAATTGAAGTTATTTTCATCTAAATTTACTCAAATATAGATCCTACAACAAAAATACTCAACAAAATAAAAAAAAATCGAAGTAGGATTCAAATAAATTTATTAAAATTTGACACTTCGAACCAAAAATTTTTTCACAATCCAAAAAAATGAAATTATTTTCATCTAAATTTACTCAAATATACATCCTACAACAAATATACTCGACAAAATCCAAAAAAATCGAAGTTCGTTTCAAATAAATTTATTAAAATTTGACACTTCCAACTAAAATTTTTTTCACAATCCTAAAAATTGAAGTTATTTTCATCTAAATTTACTCAAATGTACATCCTACACCAAAAATACTCGACAAAATCCAAAAAAATCGAAGTTAGTTTCAAATAAATTTATTAAAATTTGACACTTCCAACTAAAATTTTCTTCACAATCCAAAAAATGGTCGTTATTTTCATCTAAATTTACTCAAATATACATCCTACAACAAAAATACTCGACAAAATCCAAAAAAATCGAAGTTGGTTTCAAATAAATTTATTAAAATTTGACACTTCCAACTAAAATTTTTTTCACAATCCTAAAAATTGAAGTTATTTTCATCTAAATTTACTCAAATATAGATCCTACAAAAAATACTCAACAAAATCCAAATAAAACGAAGTTGATTTCAAATAAATTTATTAAAATTTGACACTTCCGACTAAAATTTTTTTCACAATCCTAAAAATTGAAGTTATTTTCATCTAAATTTACTCAAATATACATCCTAAAACAAAAATACTCGACAAAATCCAAAAAAATCGAAGTTGGTTTCAAATAAATTTATTAAAATTTGACACTTCCAACTAAATTTTTTTTCACAATCCAATAAATTTTCGTTATTTTCATCTAAATTTACTCAAATATACATCCTACAACAAAAATACTCGACAAAATAAAAAAAAATCGAAGTTGGTTTCAAATAAATTTATTAAAATTTGACACTTCCAACTAAAATTTTTTTCACAATCCTAGAAATTGAAGTTATTTTCACCTAAATTTACTCAAATATATATCCTACAAAAAAATACTCAACAAAATCCAAAAAAATCGAAGTTGGTTTCAAATAAATTTATTAAAATTTGACACTTCCAACTAAAATTTTTTTCACAATCCAAAAAATTGAAGTTATTTTCATCTAAATTTACTCAAATGTACATCCTACACCAAAAATACTCGACAAAATCCAAAAAAATCGAAGTTAGTTGCAAATAAATTTATTAAAATTTGACACTTCCGACTAAAATTTTTTTCACAATCCAATAAATTTTCGTTATTTTCATCTAAATTTACTCAAATATAGATCCTACAACAAAAATACTCAACAAAATAAAAAAAAATCGAAGTAGGTTTCAAATAAATTTATTAAAATTTGACACTTCGAACCAAAAATTTTTTCACAATCCAAAAAAATGAAATTATTTTCATCTAAATTTACTCAAATATACATCCTGCATCAAAAATACTCGACAAAATCCAAAAAAATCGAAGTTGGTTTCAAATAAATTTATTAAAATTTGACACTTCCAACTAAAATTTTTTTCACAATCCAATAAATTTTCGTTATTTTCATCTAAATTTACTCAAATATACATCCTACAACAAAAATACTCGACAAAATAAAAAAAAATCGAAGTTGGTTCCAAATAAATTTATTAAAATTTGACACTTCCAACTAAAATTTTTTTCACAATCCTAGAAATTGAAGTTATTTTCATCTAACTTTACTCAAATATACATCCTACAACAAAAATACTCGACAAAATCCAAAAAAATCGAAGTTGATTTCAAATAAATTTATTAAAATTTGACACTTCCAACTAAAATATTTTTCACAATCCAAAAAATGGTCGTTATTTTCATCTAAATTTACTCAAATATACATCGTACACCAAAAATACTCGACAAAATCAAAAAAAATCGAAGTTGGTTTCAATTAAATTTATTAAAATTTGACACTTCCAACTAAAATTTTTTTCACAATCCAAAAAATTGAAGTTATTTTCATCTAAATTTACTCAAATATAGATCCTACAAAAAAATACTCATCAAAATCCAAAAAAATCGAAGTTGGTTTCAAATAAATTTATTAAAATTTGACGCTTCCAACTAAAATTTTTTTCACAATCCTAGAAATTGAAGTTATTTTCATCTAAATTTACTCAAATATACATCCTACACCAAAAATACTCGACAAAATCCAAAAAAATCGAAGTTGGTTTCAAATAAATTTATTAAAATTTGACACTTCCAACTAAAATTTTTTTCACAATCCTAGAAATTGAAGTTAATTTCATCTAAATTTACTCAAATATACATCCTACACCAAAAATACTCGACAAAATCCAAAAAAATCGAAGTTGGTTTCAAATAAATTTATTAAAATTTGACACTTCCAACTAAAATTTTTTTCACAATCCTAGAAATTGAAGTTATTTTCATCTAAATTTACTCAAATATACATCCTACACCAAAAATACTCGACAAAATCCAAAAACATCGAAGTTGGTTTCAAATAACTTTATTAAAATTTGACACTTCCAACTAAAATTTTTTTCACAATCCTAAAAATTGAAGTTATTTTCATCTAAATTTACTCAAATATAGATCCTACAAAAAATACTCAACAAAATCCAAATAAAACGAAGTTGATTTCAAATAAATTTATTAAAATTTGACACTTCCGACTAAAATTTTTTTCACAATCCTAAAAATTGAAGTTATTTTCATCTAAATTTACTCAAATATACATCCTAAAACAAAAATACTCGACAAAATCCAAAAAAATCGAAGTTGGTTTCAAATAAATTTATTAAAATTTGACACTTCCAACTAAATTTTTTTTCACAATCCAATAAATTTTCGTTATTTTCATCTAAATTTACTCAAATATACATCCTACAACAAAAATACTCGACAAAATAAAAAAAAATCGAAGTTGGTTTCAAATAAATTTATTAAAATTTGACACTTCCAACTAAAATTTTTTTCACAATCCTAGAAATTGAAGTTATTTTCACCTAAATTTACTCAAATATATATCCTACAAAAAAATACTCAACAAAATCCAAAAAAATCGAAGTTGGTTTCAAATAAATTTATTAAAATTTGACACTTCCAACTAAAATTTTTTTCACAATCCAAAAAATTGAAGTTATTTTCATCTAAATTTACTCAAATGTACATCCTACACCAAAAATACTCGACAAAATCCAAAAAAATCGAAGTTAGTTGCAAATAAATTTATTAAAATTTGACACTTCCGACTAAAATTTTTTTCACAATCCAATAAATTTTCGTTATTTTCATCTAAATTTACTCAAATATAGATCCTACAACAAAAATACTCAACAAAATAAAAAAAAATCGAAGTAGGTTTCAAATAAATTTATTAAAATTTGACACTTCGAACCAAAAATTTTTTCACAATCCAAAAAAATGAAATTATTTTCATCTAAATTTACTCAAATATACATCCTACACCAAAAATACTCGACAAAATCCAAAAAAATCGAAGTTGGTTTCAAATAACTTTATTAAAATTTGACACTTCCAACTAAAATTTTTTTCACAATCCTAAAAATTGAAGTTATTTTCATGTAAATTTACTCAAATATAGATCCTACAAAAAATACTCAACAAAATCCAAAAAAAACGAAGTTGATTTCAAATAAATTTATTAAAATTTGACGCTTCCAACTAAAATTTTTTTCACAATCCTAGAAATTGAAGTTATTTTCATCTAAATTTACTCAAATATACATCCTACACCAAAAATACCCGACAAAATCCAAAAAAATCGAAGTTGGTTTCAAATAAATTTATTAAAATTTGACACTTCCAACTAAAATTTTTTTCACAATCCAATAAATTTTCGTTATTTTCATCTAAATTTACTCAAATATACATCCTACAACAAAAATACTCGACAAAATAAAAAAAAATCGAAGTTGGTTTCAAATAAATTTATTAAAATTTGACACTTCCAACTAAAATTTTTTTCACAATCCTAGAAATTGAAGTTATTTTCATCTAAATTTACTCAAATATAGATCCTACAAAAAAATACTCAACAAAATCCAAAAAAATCGAAGTTGGTTTCAAATAAATTTATTAAAATTTGACACTTCCAACTAAAATTTTTTTCACAATCCTAAAAATTGAAGTTATTTTCATCTAAATTTACTCAAATGTACATCCTACACCAAAAATACTCGACAAAATCCAAAAAAATCGAAGTTAGTTTCAAATAAATTTATTAAAATTTGACACTTCCAACTAAAATTTTCTTCACAATCCAAAAAATGGTCGTTATTTTCATCTAAATTTACTCAAATATACATCCTACAACAAAAATACTCGACAAAATCCAAAAAAATCGAAGTTGGTTTCAAATAAATTTATTAAAATTTGACACTTCCAACTAAAATTTTCTTCACAATCCAAAAAATTGAAGTTATTTTCATCTAAATTTACTCAAATATAGATCCTACAACAAAAATACTCAACAAAATAAAAAAAAATCGAAGTAGGATTCAAATAAATTTATTAAAATTTGACACTTCGAACCAAAAATTTTTTCACAATCCAAAAAAATGAAATTATTTTCATCTAAATTTACTCAAATATACATCCTACAACAAATATACTCGACAAAATCCAAAAAAATCGAAGTTCGTTTCAAATAAATTTATTAAAATTTGACACTTCCAACTAAAATTTTTTTCACAATCCAATAAATTTTCGTTATTTTCATCTAAATTTACTCAAATATACATCCTACACCAAAAATACTCGACAAAATAAAAAAAAAACGAAGTTGGTTTCAAATAAATTTATTAAAATTTGACACTTCCGACTAAAATTTTTTTCACAATCCAAAAAATTGAAGTTATTTTCATCTAAATTTACTCAAATATAGATCCTACAAAAAAATACTCAACAAAATCCAAAAAAATCGAAGTTGGTTTCAAATAAATTTATTAAAATTTGACACTTCCAACTAAAATTTTTTTCACAATCCTAGAAATTGAAGTTATTTTCATCTAAATTTACTCAAATATACATCCTACACCAAAAATACTCGACAAAATCCAAAAAAATCGAAGTTGGTTTCAAATAAATTTATTAAAATTTGACACTTCCGACTAAAATTTTTTTCACAATCCTAGAAATTGAAGTTATTTTCATCTAAATTTACTCAAATATACATCCTACACCAAAAATACTCGACAAAATCCAAAAAAATCGAAGTTGGTTTCAAATAAATTTATTAAAATTTGACACTTCCAACTAAAATTTTTTTCACAATCCTAGAAATTGAAGTTATTTTCATCTAAATTTACTCAAATATACATCCTACACCAAAAATACTCGACAAAATCCAAAAACATCGAAGTTGGTTTCAAATAACTTTATTAAAATTTGACACTTCCAACTAAAATTTTTTTCACAATCCTAAAAATTGAAGTTATTTTCATCTAAATTTACTCAAATATAGATCCTACCAAAAATACTCAACAAAATCCAAATAAAACGAAGTTGATTTCAAATAAATTTATTAAAATTTGACACTTCCGACTAAAATTTTTTTCACAATCCTAAAAATTGAAGTTATTTTCATCTAAATTTACTCAAATATACATCCTAAAACAAAAATACTCGACAAAATCCAAAAAAATCGAAGTTGGTTTCAAATAAATTTATTAAAATTTGACACTTCCAACTAAAATTTTTTTCACAATCCAATAAATTTTCGTTATTTTCATCTAAATTTACTCAAATATACATCCTACAACAAAAATACTCGACAAAATAAAAAAAAATCGAAGTTGGTTTCAAATAAATTTATTAAAATTTGACACTTCCAACTAAAATTTTTTTCACAATCCTAGAAATTGAAGTTATTTTCACCTAAATTTACTCAAATATAGATCCTACAAAAAAATACTCAACAAAATCCAAAAAAATCGAAGTTGGTTTCAAATAAATTTATTAAAATTTGACACTTCCAACTAAAATTTTTTTCACAATCCAAAAAATTGAAGATATTTTCATCTAAATTTACTCAAATGTACATCCTACACCAAAAATACTCGACAAAATCCAAAAAAATCGAAGTTAGTTGCAAATAAATTTATTAAAATTTGACACTTCCGACTAAAATTTTTTTCACAATCCAATAAATTTTCGTTATTTTCATCTAAATTTACTCAAATATAGATCCTACAACAAAAATACTCAACAAAATAAAAAAAAATCGAAGTAGGTTTCAAATAAATTTATTAAAATTTGACACTTCGAACCAAAAATTTTTTCACAATCCAAAAAAATGAAATTATTTTCATCTAAATTTACTCAAATATACATCCTACACCAAAAATACTCGACAAAATCCAAAAAAATCGAAGTTGGTTTCAAATAACTTTATTAAAATTTGACACTTCCAACTAAAATTTTTTTCACAATCCTAAAAATTGAAGTTATTTTCATGTAAATTTACTCAAATATAGATCCTACAAAAAATACTCAACAAAATCCAAAAAAAACGAAGTTGATTTCAAATAAATTTATTAAAATTTGACGCTTCCAACTAAAATTTTTTTCACAATCCTAGAAATTGAAGTTATTTTCATCTAAATTTACTCAAATATACATCCTACACCAAAAATACTCGACAAAATCCAAAAAAATCGAAGTTGGTTTCAAATAAATTTATTAAAATTTGACACTTCCAACTAAAATTTTTTTCACAATCCAATAAATTTTCGTTATTTTCATCTAAATTTACTCAAATATACATCCTACAACAAAAATACTCGACAAAATAAAAAAAAATCGAAGTTGGTTTCAAATAAATTTATTAAAATTTGACACTTCCAACTAAAATTTTTTTCACAATCCTAGAAATTGAAGTTATTTTCATCTAAATTTACTCAAATATAGATCCTACAAAAAAATACTCAACAAAATCCAAAAAAATCGAAGTTGGTTTCAAATAAATTTATTAAAATTTGACACTTCCAACTAAAATTTTTTTCACAATCCTAAAAATTGAAGTTATTTTCATCTAAATTTACTCAAATGTACATCCTACACCAAAAATACTCGACAAAATCCAAAAAAATCGAAGTTAGTTTCAAATAAATTTATTAAAATTTGACACTTCCAACTAAAATTTTTTTCACAATCCAATAAATTTTCGTTATTTTCATCTAAATTTACTCAAATATAGATCCTACAACAAAAATACTCAACAAAATAAAAAAAAATCGAAGTAGGTTTCAAATAAATTTATTAAAATTTGACACTTCGAACCAAAAATTTTTTCACAATCCAAAAAAATGAAATTATTTTCATCTAAATTTACTCAAATATACATCCTACACCAAAAATACTCGACAAAATCCAAAAAAATCGAAGTTGGTTTCAAATAACTTTATTAAAATTTGACACTTCAAACTAAAATTTTTTTCACAATCCTAAAAATTGAAGTTATTTTCATGTAAATTTACTCAAATATAGATCCTACAAAAAATACTCAACAAAATCCAAAAAAAACGAAGTTGATTTCAAATAAATTTATTAAAATTTGACGCTTCCAACTAAAATTTTTTTCACAATCCTAGAAATTGAAGTTATTTTCATCTAAATTTACTCAAATATACATCCTACACCAAAAATACTCGACAAAATCCAAAAAAATCGAAGTTGGTTTCAAATAAATTTATTAAAATTTGACACTTCCAACTAAAATTTTTTTCACAATCCAATAAATTTTCGTTATTTTCATCTAAATTTACTCAAATATACATCCTACAACAAAAATACTCGACAAAATAAAAAAAAATCGAAGTTGGTTTCAAATAAATTTATTAAAATTTGACACTTCCAACTAAAATTTTTTTCACAATCCTAGAAATTGAAGTTATTTTCATCTAAATTTACTCAAATATAGATCCTACAAAAAAATACTCAACAAAATCCAAAAAAATCGAAGTTGGTTTCAAATAAATTTATTAAAATTTGACACTTCCAACTAAAATTTTTTTCACAATCCTAAAAATTGAAGTTATTTTCATCTAAATTTACTCAAATGTACATCCTACACCAAAAATACTCGATAAAATCCAAAAAAATCGAAGTTAGTTTCAAATAAATTTATTAAAATTTGACACTTCCAACTAAAATTTTCTTCACAATCCAAAAAATGGTCGTTATTTTCATCTAAATTTACTCAAATATACATCCTACAACAAAAATACTCGACAAAATCCAAAAAAATCGAAGTTGGTTTCAAATAAATTTATTAAAATTTGACACTTCCAACTAAAATTTTCTTCACAATCCAAAAAATTGAAGTTATTTTCATCTAAATTTACTCAAATATAGATTCTACAACAAAAATACTCAACAAAATAAAAAAAAATCGAAGTAGGTTTCAAATAAATTTATTAAAATTTGACACTTCGAACCAAAAATTTTTTCACAATCCAAAAAAATGAAATTATTTTCATCTAAATTTACTCAAATATACATCCTACAACAAATATACTCGACAAAATCCAAAAAAATCGAAGTTCGTTTCAAATAAATTTATTAAAATTTGACACTTCCAACTAAAATTTTTTTCACAATCCAATAAATTTTCGTTATTTTCATCTAAATTTACTCAAATATACATCCTACACCAAAAATACTCGACAAAATAAAAAAAAAACGAAGTTGGTTTCAAATAAATTTATTAAAATTTGACACTTCCGACTAAAATTTTTTTCACAATCCAAAAAATTGAAGTTATTTTCATCTAAATTTACTCAAATATAGATCCTACAAAAAAATACTCAACAAAATCCAAAAAAATCGAAGTTGGTTTCAAATAAATTTATTAAAATTTGACACTTCCAACTAAAATTTTTTTCACAATCCTAGAAATTGAAGTTATTTTCATCTAAATTTACTCTAATATACATTCTACACCAAAAATACTCGACAAAATCCAAAAAAATCGAAGTTGGTTTCAAATAAATTTATTAAAATTTGACACTTCCAACTAAAATTTTTTTCACAATCCTAAAAATTGAAGTTGTTTCATCTAAATTTACTCAAATATAGATCCTACAAAAAAATACTCAACAAAATCCAAAAAAATCGGAGTTGATTTCAAATAAATTTATTAAAATTTGACACTTGCAACTAAAATTTTTTAAACAATCCTAAAAATTGAAGTTATTTTCATCTAACTTTACTCAAATATACATCCTACAACAAAAATACTCGACAAAATCCAAAAAAATCGAAGTTGATTTTAAATAAATTTATTAAAATTTGACACTTCCAACTAAAATATTTTTCACAATCCAAAAAATGGTCGTTATTTTCATCTAAATTTACTCAAATATACATCCTACACCAAAAATACTCGACAAAATCCAAAAAAATCGAAGTTGGTTTCAAATAAATTTATTAAAATTTGACACTTCCAACTAAAATTTTTTTCACAATCCTAAAAATTGAAGTTATTTTCATCTAAATTTACTCAAATATAGATCCTACAAAAAATACTCAACAAAATCCAAATAAAACGAAGTTGATTTCAAATAAATTTATTAAAATTTGACACTTCCGACTAAAATTTTTTTCACAATCCTAAAAATTGAAGTTATTTTCATCTAAATTTACTCAAATATACATCCTAAAACAAAAATACTCGACAAAATCCAAAAAAATCGAAGTTGGTTTCAAATAAATTTATTAAAATTTGACACTTCCAACTAAAATTTTTTTCACAATCCAATAAATTTTCGTTATTTTCATCTAAATTTACTCAAATATACATCCTACAACAAAAATACTCGACAAAATAAAAAAAAATCGAAGTTGGTTTCAAATAAATTTATTAAAATTTGACACTTCCAACTAAAATTTTTTTCACAATCCTAGAAATTGAAGTTATTTTCACCTAAATTTACTCAAATATAGATCCTACAAAAAAATACTCAACAAAATCCAAAAAAATCGAAGTTGGTTTCAAATAAATTTATTAAAATTTGACACTTCCAACTAAAATTTTTTTCACAATCCTAGAAATTGAAGTTATTTTCATCTAAATTTACTCTAATATACATTCTACACCAAAAATACTCGACAAAATCCAAAAAAATCGAAGTTGGTTTCAAATAAATTTATTAAAATTTGACACTTCCAACTAAAATTTTTTTCACAATCCTAAAAATTGAAGTTGTTTCATCTAAATTTACTCAAATATAGATCCTACAAAAAAATACTCAACAAAATCCAAAAAAATCGGAGTTGATTTCAAATAAATTTATTAAAATTTGACACTTGCAACTAAAATTTTTTAAACAATCCTAAAAATTGAAGTTATTTTCATCTAACTTTACTCAAATATACATCCTACAACAAAAATACTCGACAAAATCCAAAAAAATCGAAGTTGATTTTAAATAAATTTATTAAAATTTGACACTTCCAACTAAAATATTTTTCACAATCCAAAAAATGGTCGTTATTTTCATCTAAATTTACTCAAATATACATCCTACACCAAAAATACTCGACAAAATCCAAAAAAATCGAAGTTGGTTTCAAATAAATTTATTAAAATTTGACGCTTCCAACTAAAATTTTTTTCACAATCCTAGAAATTGAAGTTATTTTCATCTAAATTTACTCAAATATACATCCTACACCAAAAATACTCGACAAAATCCAAAAATCGAAGTTGGTTTCAAATAAATTTATTAAAATTTGACACTTCCAACTAAAATTTTTTTCACAATCCTAGAAATTGAAGTTATTTTCATCTAAATTTACTCAAATATACATCCTACACCAAAAATACTCGACAAAATCCAAAAAAATCGAAGTTGGTTTCAAATAACTTTATTAAAATTTGACACTTTGTTACGTATGTGGAATATTCCCATACGCCGCTCTCAACAATTTTTCGAGCTCGCGTCTGCGAAGGGAAAACGCCCTAAGAATCTTTTTGTTTATCACATACCACTCAGGGGGTCGTGATCTTGACCATCTGGAACACGACCATGGGAACGGGAGTGACACGACGACGACCCCGAAGGATTTCCTTATATGGAAATCTCCTAACGAACCCCCACTCATTTTTGGGACTATATAAACCCTTTGGTTTCAACCCTCGTTGGTTAAAAGCAGTACAGTCACGCGTAGAGCAACGTCGTGTCACGCTCGTACAGAGTTGGTCATATTCAGTAAGATCGAGCTAAAGTCTCCGTCAGAATCATAGTTAACCTCATAGAATCCGCGAGTCCGGGTTATATTCTATTGGGCACTTTGAAATAGCCACTCTTACGCCCCGCATCGCCAGTGCGTCAACACCGTGCAGCTAGTGGTAACTCACACACTTTTATTCTTTATTTAATCGCGACACTTACATTTGTACAATAACCCATTATTGAATATACGAATGGTGTTCACGTGTAAATCGAGTAGATTCGTTAAACCCATCTCTTACCCAGCGATCCTTATAATATTAGTAGCATTCACCCACTGATACAACTTTACCGCTCGAGTTGTATCAAATATTAATTAAGAGTTACGAGGCATTACTAACATTTCCTGCGACTCCCTGATTAAGCATCAGGTTCGTTCGCAACCTTTCATCCAAAACAAGGTATATTTTCCAACCTAGGGGCTCCCCGATTTCGCATTGGGTTCGTCCACGAAACCTCACCCTCCTACGGCTCCCTGATTTCGCATCAGGTTCGTCCGTATCCTACAGCTCCCTGATTTCGCATCAGGTTCGTCTGTAAATCTACCAACTTCCGAACAGCTCCCTGGTTTAGCACCAGGTTCGTCTGTGAACTTTATCCTAGTGACTCCCCGATTTCGCATTGGGTTCGTTCACGACGTTTCACCTTCCTGCGGCTCCCTGATTTCGAATCAGGTTCGTCCGCGTGTGACTCCATTCCTAGAGGCTCCCTGATTTCGCATCAGGTTCGTCCTCGCCGTCAATAATCCTAGCGGCTCCCTGATTTCGCATCAGGTTCGTCCGCGTGTGACTCCATTCCTAGAGGCTCCCTGATTTCGCATCAGGTTCGTCCTCGCCGTCAATAATCCTAGCGGCTCCCTGATTTCGCATCAGGTTCGTCCGCGCACCTAACTAACAAACTCATAAACCGTATTCCTTGGGAAATACCCTTCTCGCCGGCCTCGCGCGTTGCCGCAGCCCCGGCTCGTAACAGAACTGGTGACAGCGGTGGGATGCTACTGCATTAGAATCGCCGTAAATTTGGGTTTTTAAATACGTTAAAATCACTCGTAATTTTTATCGACGATATACTAGTTTTCTCTAGTCAAGTCACTTAGTAATTTTATGATGGCAACCGCACAGGCGAACGTCTCTTCTAATGATATAATGAACCTGACAGTTTCAATTGCAAACTCAATGTCGCTCTTGACGCAACGGACATGTATACAAAATATTACTATGTCAATTCCAACCTTCGACGGTGAAAGTCCACCCTTGACGCGCTTTGCACAAAATGTTGAAGACGGGTTAACTTTGATTCCTGAGGGTACGGAAGCTGAGTATCTTGCGATAATACTAACGAAACTGATCGGTCCGGCACGCAGGTGCACGTTAGAACATAAATTCGAATCTATTAAGAAATTAGTCCAACATCTGAAAAAGAGATTCGCGCCGGGAAGAAGTTTGTCATATTTTCAAGTCGAAATCGCGAAACTAAGCATACGCGAAGGAGAAAGTCTGCGACAGTACGTCGACAGAACTAGCCATCTCGTTTATTGTGCGCGCGGAGCTATTCGGGAAAGGTATCTGGATCACGCTGAAGATTTCGTCAAAGAAATGGAAAAGGACGTTAAGGAAAACTTCATCGATGGTTTACCGGATCGAATTTCTTGGAAAGTGTCGGCTCAGACTCAAGATATTCAAACACTTGAACAAGCTTACGACGCCGTGCTACAGATAGATAGGAAATTAAGGAATCGACGACAGTCGCCCCGTAATGAATCACCCTCCAGGTGGTCTCGCCGAGATCATTACACCGAAAACTCTCGCCACCACGACCGCGAAGTGTCGTACCCACTTTCTCCGAGTAGATACGACCAGAACAGGGATCGGCCTCTTAGAACATCTGGGTTTGAAGAAGAACGAGAAGGACGGACACGTACGACGGCCTGGACCTTGCGTCACCGAAGCCCCTCGAAATCCCCTTCTTATCGCTCCGACTCATCGTACGCAGATGATAGAGAAAAACACTATTCTATTTTAAAAAATCCCGATAAAGATCGCAAGCCGAGTTTATATTGCTGGCATTGCGGCACAGCCGGACATGACGGAAAGTCCTGTAGGAAACAACCGCGTAACCCTAGATATCAACGAGACTCGCGAGATTCGTCCGTTGAATCAAACAAGTCTTTAAACTTCAATCGCGCTCAACGTATAGGCGACACGATGAGCGGAAACAAGGAAGCTCGCCAAAGGACAGTCCGCTTCGAAGAGGAACCCTCATCAAGGAAGCACCTGCCCCACGCATCAACATCAAGGTTCCAGAATTGGAGTCAGGAACGGGAGAATTCCTAATCGACGGTGGAGCATCCGTTAATTTAGTAGTCATTAACGCCCTGGGAGAAAAAGCCGCGATAAACTCTCGGGAAGAAATCGAGTTAACCGGAATTACCACTAATCCAATTCATACTTTAGGAACAACAATTCTTCATATCCACGAAGCTCCTGCACTTTTCTATGTAGTAAAAGAGCTGGCCATAGAAGCAGATGGACTTATAGGAAGCCCATTTTTAAAACAGGAAGAGGCTGAAATCTCCTATTATCATGGGACTCTGGTATTAAAAAATAAACCAACCCGACCTCTACGTTTTTCAAATTATCAAGATCTACCTCAAATGAAAGAACTATTGACATCGACCAAACATCGTATCGAGCCTAGGACGTCGCAACAGATTGCTATAACAATTACAAACTCGAAGATTAAGGAAGGATATTTACCGCGTATCAAGACCCTTGAACATCTTTACATAGGAGAAGCAGTTGTGAGGAATAATAAAGGGAAGTGCTACGTTATGGCAACAAATACCAGCGATGAACCCCTAGACGTAGAGATAGAACCACAAACATTAGAGTCATTCGATATCTTCGGGTCATCAGACGAAGATTCTTACCCAGCTGCAGAACACCCGTCAAAATTCAAAACACACGAAGATAGGATACAAAAAATTTTAGAAGCCCTAAACACTAAACATTTGAACAAGGAGGAACTAGATTTCGTTACTAATCTAGTTAGAGATTTTCCCGACCGATTTTATCTTTCTGGAGATAAACTTGGGAAGGCCCGCGACTTTAAACACTCAATCCATACATCCAATGATATTCCAATCAACACAAGACAATATCGTTATCCTCTCATTCATCAAAAGGAAATTCAAAAACAAATCAGCGCGCTATTATCAAACGGTATAATTACGCCTTCAAAATCTCCGTACAATTCACCCTTATGGATCGTACCGAAGAAAGAAGACGAAAACGGAGTGAAACGTTGGCGCCTGGTAATAGATTTCCGCGGCCTCAACGAAATAACCATTTCTGATAGGTATCCATTACCTCAAATCACAGAGATCTTAGATCGATTAGGAGGAGCCAAATATTTCTCAGTTTTTGATCTCGCAAGTGGATTTCATCAAATAGAGATGGACCCGAAGGATAAGGCAAAAACAGCATTCACCACTCCAAATGGACATTACGAATTTTCTCGAATGCCTTTCGGATTAAAAAATGCACCACCCACCTTTCAACGCCTGATGGACCAAGCACTCACTGGACTTCAAGGAACAGACCTCTTTGTCTACTTGGACGACATAGTGATTTACGCATCATCGTTACAGGAGCACAATATCAAAGTCAAAAAATTGTTAAACCGCCTTCGAGAACACGGATTAACCCTTCAGACCAACAAGTGCCAATTCCTGCGAAAGGAAGTCGCATACCTTGGACACATTATTTCAAAGGAAGGGGTAAGACCTGATCCTAGGAAATTAAAAGCTGTTCAAGATTTTCCAACACCCACATCGCAGAAGAACATTCAACAATTCTTGGGACTTGTTGGATATTACCGAAGATTCGTACCTAATTTTACCACAAAAGCAAAACCATTAATTAACTTATTAGGAAAAGGCATCAAATTCAAATGGACAGAAGAACAAGACCAGAGTTTTAAGCAATTACGCAACGAACTTTGTCAACAGCCCATATTGCAATACCCTGATTTCAGTAAACCTTTCATTGTAACCACAGATGCATCTGATTACGCTATTGGAGCCGTACTTAGCCAAGGGGAGATAGGAAACGACCTACCGATTGCTTATGCCTCCCGCAGCCTAAATAAACCTGAGAAGAATTATTCAGCTACGGAAAAGGAATGTTTGGCCATGGTTTACGCAGTAAGATACTTCAGGCCCTACATCTATGGAACCCCATTCACCCTTGTTACAGACCACAGACCACTTGTCTGGTTACATTCTGTCAAGGACCCAACTTCTAGACTTATGAAGTGGAAGCTACGTCTTTTGGAATACGAGTACCAGGTTGTCCATAAATCCGGAAAGACGAATAAGAACGCAGACGCATTATCGCGCAACCCTACGTCTACCTGCTTACCACTTATTCCACGAGAGCTCCAGGACCCCGACTTCAAAGCCCAGATACCGAAAACAGATGCCAATATCGAAACAATCGGGCACCGCATACGACAGTTACGACGAGATAGAGAAAGCCGACCCAAGTACCAAGAGACAAGCAGCAGCTCAGAAGAAGAAACCGCACGTGGGAACATTCAACATTCTCCAATAATATACAAGAACCGATCTTTTCCCAGCTTATCTCAAGAGGTAACCATGCCAGATGAACGCCAGGAAACCATAAACAGTTTTTCGCCCGCAGCTAATTCTACACAAATTGCCCCTTTAGATAAGGACCAGACCGTATTTGACAATTTAATATCGTTTGAGGAGCCGCTCGAAAATACTGTAATAGAAAATGCAAGAAATACTCAACTAGATTTACTCAGTACCCCGCAAGTACCATCGGAAGTCATGGAAGAACCTTTACAACCCTCAATAAACCAGCTACCTGCAGGTACAACGCCCGAAGCAAGTGTGGGACAACCACCTGACAACAGGTCAACCGAACCTAGGGTCCCTGACCACACGATCGACTCCTACCCTTTCTCCACTACCGAAATCGAGGATCCAAATGACCTTGACGATCTGGAAGAAACCCCATTAGATCGACCACATAAAATCATCGTTTCTTCAAATACTTTTACCGCTGAAGAAGGACATTACGTACACTTCATTTCTGCCGACTGCAATTTAATAAACCCCGTTGGAAAATTACTGGTGGACACTGAACTAATCAATCAACCAAACCTTCTAGCAGAAGAACCAAAAAAGGGAAATGTGATAACTACGGACAATGGATTATTTAAAACCTTCAGTATAATAATCTCAGACAATTTCTTCGATAATATTAAAAGAGTAGATGTGCTCAACGGATTGAAAACTCTTCGACACACCTTAGATCAAAATCAGATTAAATCATTTCGAATTTCTGCCACGGGAGACCTTCACAAAATACCATCCAACGAATTCGTCAAAATTTTAGAAGAGGTTTTCATAGGAACGGGCATGCAGATTATCCTATGCAATTGTACCATCACAACACCATCCGAAGAAGACAGACAGCACATCATTTGCGAGGCTCACGATAGTTTAATTGGAGGACATAAAGGAGTAACGAAAACATATAAACGCATCCGATCAAAATTCCATTGGTCACAAATGCGCAACGACATTCAAGACTACATTCGAAGATGCCAAAGTTGTCAGGAACAGAAATTAGTTCGAGCAAAAACTCGTCAACCGATGTTAATCACCGACACACCTATAGGAGCCTTTGACAAAATTTCCTTGGATACAGTAGGACCTTTACCAATTACACCCAGTGGGAATAGACATATTCTCACCATTCAAGATAACTTAACGAAATATTGCGTAGCCATAGCAATACCTAACATTCGAGCTGCTACAATTGCAGATGCTTTCGCTAGACACTTCATCGCAATATACGGTACACCTCGCGCAATACTAACAGACAAAGGAACTAGCTTCATCGGAACGCTCATGACCAATCTCTCCGAAATATTCAAAATCAAGCAAATCACAACCTCAGGATATAGACCACAAACCAATGGATCTCTGGAACGAAGCCACATCGTCCTCACTGAATACCTCAAGCATTACATGGATAGTTACGAAGACTGGGATTTATTAATACCGTTCGCAATGTTCTCTTACAATACATCCGTTCACGAAGCAACAAATTTCACCCCATACGAATTAATCTTTGGAAAACCAGCCCGAGAACCAACCTCGTTTCCAACCGGTGAAAAACTAAAGTCGTATGGAGATTATTTAATAGAATTAATAACGCACATGACTAATATTCGCAATATAGCCTCCGATAATCTAAACAAAGCAAAAATCCGTTCGAAAAACTATTACGATATCCATGCAAAACCAGCAACGTTTAACGTAGGTAATTTAGTTTACGTACTCAAGGAACCACGTATCAGTAAATTTGATCCACACTACATCGGACCGTACCAGATAGTAGACGTGACAGACCTGAATAACGTAGTATTACGAACGCATAATAAATTAATCACCAAGCATCAGGATAAACTAAAACATGCTTACTATTCATCCGCAGTTGAAAATCAACCATGATTTTTGCATATTGGCTCCTGTTACCTCTCGCTGTCACTGGCGACGACCAAATTATTACGCCACTCGAAGCAAACGTTGGACTCTTCTACGAAAAATTACCCGACATAAGGACCTTTCAATCAGAATGGCGCCTAGTCACATCTCTGGATGTTACTCGGTATCTCAGCTATGCTCCACATGTAAAGCATCATATCTCAACGATGAACCAACTCTGCAACCGTCATGATTCTATAAATTGTCTCAGCAAAGAATTAGGACCTCGGTTAATCAAGAAGGAAGAAAATACAGTACACTATAGCAACTTGATACGTACTGCGATAGGTGACACCACACATCTTAAAAAATCCTCCCCACGGCGTAGCGTACCTTTTGGATTCATCGGCACCCTCAGTAAAATGTTATTTGGAACCTTATCACAAGAAGATGCAGAATACTACAACCGAGAATTGAACAACGTCTATAAGGATCAACACGACATTACCGAAATAACAGCAAACCAAACGCATATCATAAGAGGAGAATTTTCGCTCACACATGCGAGGTTAGTTAATTTAACTCAAACTATATCGCAACTAACAAAAACGATGGCCCTACATTCCGAAGCATTACAAGAGACGCAGTCAGACATCAACAAGTTACGCTTCGAAGCATCCATCAGGGACTCCGTAATTGAAATAGAAAGAGGGTTGGACGATTACAGCACCAACCTGCTGTTGCTAATAGACGCAATTTTGCTAGCAAAACAAGGCATTCTACACCCCGCTATTCTTTCACCTGAACAATTATTGAGATCAGCCCAAAGAATTAAGCAGACACTTGCGTATGAATTTCCCCTAACACCTGAGGAATTACTCACGGAACAAATTGAAAAAATAACAAACTTAAACGTAATTTTCACTAGGGGTAGAATACTTTTCAAACTAACCATACCTCTTTTAGAGCGAAAAACGTACAGCTTATATAAAATATATCCATGTCCATCTACACACAACCTTGGAACAAAAAGGATAATTTCGTATATACAGCCACAAATCCAGTTCATTGCAGTATCATCAGACGAACAACAATATTTTTCCCCAACGGAAGAATACTTGAAGACTTGCCGGTTTCACCACAATACATTTTTGGGACCAACTACCCTACCAGTATACCAAGCAGATCGACAACCAACTTGCGAATCTACTCTGTTATTGAACCCCACTTCAATAAATTGGAACACCTGTACCATTAAGTTGATCACACAAATCAAACCATACTGGCAGCCTTTAAATACACCAACTACATGGCTTTACTTCATGCCAGAAAATAAAAAGGCACAAATTTATTGCAAAGGAAAGAAACCGTTAACACGAAATATCACTGCCATTGGAGTCTTTAGGCTACAACCCGGTTGCCAAGCAACAATAGACTCAGTACAACTAAAATCATTGGAAACCATTGATGCCTCGCAAAATATTGAATATTACCCCTCTAAACCTTATAATCTATCAATAATTATACCAGAGGTTACCGAGTATCACTTTGAGGCCTTGAAAGTGAACGAACAGAAACCAACAAAATGGGAGGATCTACCGACAGCACTATCACTTACCGAAATCGAACAACGAGCTAAGAATTTTGCATCTCATCAAACATCCATTCGACAAGTACAGATCTCAACCTTTTCCTGTATTGGAGGCATAGTAATAATATTGATTATAGTAAATATAATATTGGTTATAAAATGCAAATTTCGTCAACACAACAATAAAACGGAATCTCCTAAAGAGAATCAACAAACACCAATAAATATACCAAGTACACCCGAAAATCACAGCCCGTGCGCCACCGTCTTCTAAGGGTATGAAGCCACTCCCACGAGAAACCCCCTCCGCTATACGAATAGTTTCAGAGTAGGGGCGAGATAAGGGTTTCTTCCCTATAAAAGCGGGGCATCAGTCCCCTTTAGTCAGTACGAACCTAGCTTCCACATGTCTAAAAACATCGCCACACAGACCTCAACAGACGAAGGTACAAGGACCATAGCCGTGCAGACAGGACACCACGGATCTTGGGAAATTTCCTCTCGAGTGGGTACTACAATTACACCAAAACCTTACCATAGCAGCACTGGGGGAATTATCCGGAAAGGCCGAAGCACCTCGACTCGAAAACCCAGCTTCAAGACGGTGGGAGTCCAAACAATAGAATATAAGGCTCATCGACGTATTCCGGACTGGCTGGTGCTCCAGGAAATAACCGACTACAACATCCGTGATTGGACACCGGGAGAGCCGATTACAAAAAAGCAAAGGAAATGAAGACCATCTCAGCGCGTGACCTCGGGAAGACCTCCCGCTGTCTGGTAATGTACGTGGAGGACCCCACAATCTTCTGGGTCTCATTGGACAAACACGCGGAGGCAGCAAGGATCGTCTTACGCGAACTAAACATCTACATGGAGTCCAGACAACGGCTATGTCTGCCAACAATGGACAGCGTCAGACCAGGACGACTCGTGAGCGTAAAGTTTGCCAAAAAAGGGTGGCTTCGTGGTGAAGTCATCGGAGTGAATGGAACCACCTGCACCATCTTCCTTGGTGACTATGGCATAGCCATGGACTGCCCGGTCACGGAATTGCGGTCTCTCCCACCCCGTTTCCATGCCCTTCCCTGGCAGACGGTACGGGTTCACCTGAAAGGCGTGAAACTGCGATCCTGCCGACCGCTCCAGAGGACGACACAAATAGCGGAGGTCGTCATGGCGAGAAGGAGGGGCCTCCTCGCCAACATCCAGCTAACTCCAACCGGCATCACTGCAACGCTGACGCTCGACCGGCTACCCGGACAACCACCAGTGGACATCATTGAGCACTGGCTGCAGCTCGGCTACGTAGTGCCTAGCGACGATTAAAACACTTACACCTCACAACACCTAGCGATAAGTACACTAATACACCTACACCCGACAATTCTCTTCTACATTTTTGCTTATAAAAAGATTTTTGGGGCGTTTTTTCCTTCTTTTGAAAAGCATCACGAGAATCGCGATGTTTTATCTTAGGGGGGAGATGTTACGTATGTGGAATATTCCCATACGCCGCTCTCAACAATTTTTCGAGCTCGCGTCTGCGAAGGGAAAACGCCCTAAGAATCTTTTTGTTTATCACATACCACTCAGGGGGTCGTGATCTTGACCATCTGGAACACGACCATGGGAACGGGAGTGACACGACGACGACCCCGAAGGATTTCCTTATATGGAAATCTCCTAACGAACCCCCACTCATTTTTGGGACTATATAAACCCTTTGGTTTCAACCCTCGTTGGTTAAAAGCAGTACAGTCACGCGTAGAGCAACGTCGTGTCACGCTCGTACAGAGTTGGTCATATTCAGTAAGATCGAGCTAAAGTCTCCGTCAGAATCATAGTTAACCTCATAGAATCCGCGAGTCCGGGTTATATTCTATTGGGCACTTTGAAATAGCCACTCTTACGCCCCGCATCGCCAGTGCGTCAACACCGTGCAGCTAGTGGTAACTCACACACTTTTATTCTTTATTTAATCGCGACACTTACATTTGTACAATAACCCATTATTGAATATACGAATGGTGTTCACGTGTAAATCGAGTAGATTCGTTAAACCCATCTCTTACCCAGCGATCCTTATAATATTAGTAGCATTCACCCACTGATACAACTTTACCGCTCGAGTTGTATCAAATATTAATTAAGAGTTACGAGGCATTACTAACATTTCCTGCGACTCCCTGATTAAGCATCAGGTTCGTTCGCAACCTTTCATCCAAAACAAGGTATATTTTCCAACCCAGTGGCTCCCCGATTTCGCATTGGGTTCGTCCACGAAACCTCACCCTCCTACGGCTCCCTGATTTCGCATCAGGTTCGTCCGTATCCTACAGCTCCCTGATTTCGCATCAGGTTCGTCTGTAAATCTACCAACTTCCGAACAGCTCCCTGGTTTAGCACCAGGTTCGTCTGTGAACTTTATCCTAGTGACTCCCCGATTTCGCATTGGGTTCGTTCACGACGTTTCACCTTCCTGCGGCTCCCTGATTTCGAATCAGGTTCGTCCGCGTGTGACTCCATTCCTAGAGGCTCCCTGATTTCGCATCAGGTTCGTCCTCGCCGTCAATAATCCTAGCGGCTCCCTGATTTCGCATCAGGTTCGTCCGCGTGTGACTCCATTCCTAGAGGCTCCCTGATTTCGCATCAGGTTCGTCCTCGCCGTCAATAATCCTAGCGGCTCCCTGATTTCGCATCAGGTTCGTCCGCGCACCTAACTAACAAACTCATAAACCGTATTCCTTGGGAAATACCCTTCTCGCCGGCCTCGCGCGTTGCCGCAGCCCCGGCTCGTAACACTTCCAACTAAAATTTTTTTCACAATCCTAAAAATTGAAGTTATTTTCATCTAAATTTACTCAAATATAGATCCTACAAAAAATACTCAACAAAATCCAAAAAAAACGAAGTTGATTTCAAATAAATTTATTAAAATTTGACACTTCCGACTAAAATTTTTTTCACAATCCTAGAAATTGAAGTTATTTTCATCTAAATTTACTCAAATATACATCCTACACCAAAAATACTCGACAAAATCCAAAAAAATCGAAGTTGGTTTCAAATAAATTTATTAAAATTTGACACTTCCAACTAAAATTTTTTTCACAATCCTAGAAATTGAAGTTATTTTCATCTAAATTTACTCAAATATACATCCTACACCAAAAATACTCGACAAAATCCAAAAAAATCGAAGTTGGTTTCAAATAAATTTATTAAAATTTGACACTTCCAACTAAAATTTTTTTCACAATCCTAAAAATTGAAGTTGTTTCATCTAAATTTACTCAAATATAGATCCTACAAAAAAATACTCAACAAAATCCAAAAAAATCGGAGTTGATTTCAAATAAATTTATTAAAATTTGACACTTCCAAATAAATTTTTTTCACAATCCTAGAAATTGAAGTTATTTTCATCTAAATTTACTCAAATATACATCCTACACCAAAAATACTCGACAAAATCCAAAAAAATCGAAATTGGTTTCAAATAACTTTATTAAAATTTGACACTTCCAACTAAAATTTTTTTCACAATCCTAAAAATTGAAGTTATTTTCATCTAAATTTACTCAAATATAGATCCTACAAAAAATACTCAACAAAATCCAAAAAAAACGAAGTTGATTTCAAATAAATTTATTAAAATTTGACACTTCCGACTAAAATTTTTTTCACAATCCTAAAAATTGAAGTTATTTTCATCTAAATTTACTCAAATATACACCCTAAAACAAAAATACTCGACAAAATCCAAAAAAATCGAAGTTGGTTTCAAATAAATTTATTAAAATTTGACACTTCCAACTAAAATTTTTTTCACAATCCAATAAATTTTCGTTATTTTCATCTAAATTTACTCAAATATACATCCTACAACAAAAATACTCGACAAAATAAAAAAAAATCGAAGTTGGTTTCAAATAAATTTATTAAAATTTGACACTTCCAACTAAAATTTTTTTCACAATCCAATAAATTTTCGTTATTTTCATCTAAATTTACTCAAATATACATCCCACAACAAAAATACTCGACAAAATAAAAAAAAATCGAAGTTGGTTTCAAATAAATTTATTAAAATTTGACACTTCCAACTAAAATTTTTTTCACAATCCTAGAAATTGAAGTTATTTTCATCTAAATTTACTCAAATATAGATCCTACAAAAAAATACTCAGCAAAATCCAAAAAAATCGAAGTTGGTTTCAAATAAATTTATTAAAATTTGACACTTCCAACTAAAATTTTTTTCACAATCCTAGAAATTGAAGTTATTTTCATCTAAATTTACTCAAATATACATCCTACACCAAAAATACTCGACAAAATCCAAAAAAATCGAAGTTGGTTTCAAATAAATTTATTAAAATTTGACACTTCCAACTAAAATTTTTTTCACAATCCTAAAAATTGAAGTTGTTTCATCTAAATTTACTCAAATATAGATCCTACAAAAAAATACTCAACAAAATCCAAAAAAATCGGAGTTGATTTCAGATAAATTTATTAAAATTTGACACTTGCAACTAAAATTTTTTAAACAATCCTAAAAATTGAAGTTATTTTCATCTAACTTTACTCAAATATACATCCTACAACAAAAATACTCGACAAAATCCAAAAAAATCGAAGTTGATTTTAAATAAATTTATTAAAATTTGACACTTCCAACTAAAATATTTTTCACAATCCAAAAAATGGTCGTTATTTTCATCTAAATTTACTCAAATATACATCCTACACCAAAAATACTGGACAAAATCCAAAAAAATCGAAGTAGGTTTCAAATAAATTTATTAAAATTTGACACTTCGAACCAAAAATTTTTTCACAATCCAAAAAAATAAAATTATTTTCATCTAAATTTACTCAAATATACATCCTAAAACAAAAATACTCGACAAAATCCAAAAAAATCGAAGTTGGTTTCAAATAAATTTATTAAAATTTGACACTTCCAACTAAAATTTTTTTCACAATCCAATAAATTTTCGTTATTTTCATCTAAATTTACTCAAATATAGATCCTACAACAAAAATACTCAACAAAATAAAAAAAAATCGAAGTAGGTTTCAAATAAATTTATTAAAATTTGACACTTCGAACCAAAAATTTTTCACAATCCTAAAAATTGAAGTTATTTTCATCTAAATTTACTCAAATATACATCCTAAAACAAAAATACTCGACAAAATCCAAAAAAATCGAAGTTGGTTTCAAATAAATTTATTAAAATTTGACACTTCCCACCTAAAATTTTTTTCACAATCCAATAAATTTTCGTTATTTTCATCTAAATTTACTCAAATATAGATCCTACAACAAAAATACTCAACAAAATAAAAAAAAATCGAAGTAGGTTTCAAATAAATTTATTAAAATTTGACACTTCGAACCAAAAATTTTTTCACAATCCAAAAAAATAAAATTATTTTCATCTAAATTTACTCAAATATACATCCTACAACAAAAATACTCGACAAAATCCAAAAAAATCGAAGTTGGTTTCAAATAAATTTATTAAAATTTGACACTTCCAACTAAAATTTTTTTCACAATCCAATAAATTTTCGTTATTTTCATCTAAATTTACTCAAATATACATCCTACAACAAAAATACTCGACAAAATAAAAAAAAATCGAAGTTGGTTTCAAATAAATTTATTAAAATTTGACACTTCCAACTAAAATTTTTTTCACAATCCTAGAAATTGAAGTTATTTTCATCTAACTTTACTCAAATATACATCCTACAACAAAAATACTCGACAAAATCCAAAAAAATCGAAGTTGATTTCAAATAAATTTATTAAAATTTGACACTTCCAACTAAAATATTTTTCACAATCCAAAAAATGGTCGTTATTTTCATCTAAATTTACTCAAATATACATCCTACACCAAAAATACTCGACAAAATCCAAAAAAATCGAAGTTGGTTTCAATTAAATTTATTAAAATTTGACACTTCCAACTAAAATTTTTTTCACAATCCAAAAAATTGAAGTTATTTTCATCTAAATTTACTCAAATATAGATCCTACAAAAAAATACTCAACAAAATCCAAAAAAATCGAAGTTGGTTTCAAATAAATTTATTAAAATTTGACGCTTCCAACTAAAATTTTTTTCACAATCCTAGAAATTGAAGTTATTTTCATCTAAATTTACTCAAATATACATCCTACACCAAAAATACTCGACAAAATCCAAAAAAATCGATGATGGTTTCAAATAAATTTATTAAAATTTGACACTTCCAACTAAAATTTTTTTCACAATCCTAGAAATTGAAGTTATTTTCATCTAAATTTACTCAAATATACATCCTACACCAAAAATACTCGACAAAATAAAAAAAAAACGAAGTTGATTTCAAATAAATTTTTTAAAATTTGACACTTCCGACTAAAATTTTTTACACAATCCTAAAAATTGAAGTTATTTTCATCTAAATTTACTCAAATATACATCCTAAAACAAAAATACTCGACAAAATCCAAAAAAATCGAAGTTGGTTTCAAATAAATTTATGAAAATTTGACACTTCCAACTAAAATTTTTTTCACAATCCAATAAATTTTCGTTATTTTCATCTAAATTTACTCAAATATACATCCTACAACAAAAATACTCGACAAAATAAAAAAAAATCGAAGTTGGTTTCAAATAAATTTATTAAAATTTGACACTTCCAACTAAAATTTTTTTCACAATCCTAGATATTGAAGTTATTTTCATCTAAATTTACTCAAATATACATCCTACACCAAAAATACTCGACAAAATCCAAAAAAATCGAAGTTGGTTTCAAATAAATTTATTAAAATTTGACACTTCCGACTAAAATTTTTTTCACAATCCTAAAAATTGAAGTTATTTTCATCTAAATTTACTCAAATATACATCCTAAAACAAAAATACTCCACAAAATCCAAAAAAATCGAAGTTGGTTTCAAATAAATTTATTAAAATTTGACACTTCCAACTAAAATTTTTTTCACAATCCACTAAATTTTTGTTATTTTCATCTAAATTTACTCAAATATAGATCCTACAACAAAAATACTCAACAAAATAAATAAAAATCGAAGTAGGTTTCAAATAAATTTATTAAAATTTGACACTTCGAACCAAAAATTTTTCACAATCCAAAATAATGAAATTATTTTCATCTAAATTTACTCAAATATACATCCTACACCAAAAATACTCGACAAAATCCAAAAAAATCGAAGTTGGTTTCAAATAACTTTATTAAAATTTGACACTTCCAACTAAAATTTTTTTCACAATCCTAAAAATTGAAGTTATTTTCATCCAAATTTACTCAAATATAGATCCTACAAAAAATACTCAACAAAATCCAAAAAAAACGAAGTTGATTTCAAATAAATTTATTAAAATTTGACACTTCCGACTAAAATTTTTTTCACAATCCTAAAAATTGAAGTTATTTTCATCTAAATTTACTCAAATATACATCCTAAAACAAAAATACTCGACAAAATCCAAAAAAATCGAAGTTGGTTTCAAATAAATTTATTAAAATTTGACACTTCCAACTAAAATTTTTTTCACAATCCAATAAATTTTCGTTATTTTCATCTAAATTTACTCAAATATAGATCCTACAACAAAAATACTCAACAAAATAAAAAAAAATCGAAGTAGGTTTCTAATAAATTTATTAAAATTTGACACTTCGAACCAAAAATTTTTTCACAATCCAAAAAAATAAAATTATTTTCATCTAAATTTACTCAAATATACATCCTACAACAAAAATACTCGACAAAATCCAAAAAAATCGAAGTTGGTTTCAAATAAATTTATTAAAATTTGACACTTCCAACTAAAATTTTTTTCACAATCCAATAAATTTTCGTTATTTTCATCTAAATTTACTCAAATATACATCCTACAACAAAAATACTCGACAAAATAAAAAAAAATCGAAGTTGGTTTCAAATAAATTTATTAAAATTTGACACTTCCAACTAAAATATTTTTCACAATCCAAAAAATGGTCGTTATTTTCATCTAAATTTACTCAAATATACATCCTACAACAAAAATACTCGACAAAATCCCAAAAAATCGAAGTTGGTTTCAAATAAATTTATTAAAATTTGACACTTCCAACTAAAATTTTCTTCACAATCCAAAAAATTGAAGTTATTTTCATCGAAATTTACTCAAATATAGATCCTACAACAAAAATACTCAACAAAATAAAAAAAAATCGAAGTAGGTTTCAAATAAATTTATTAAAATTTGACACTTCGAACCAAAACTTTTTTCACAATCCAAAAAAATGAAATTATTTTCATCTAAATTTACTCAAATATACATCCTACAACAAAAATACTCGACAAAATCCAAAAAAATCGAAGTTGGTTTCAAATAAATTTATTAAAATTTGACACTTCCGACTAAAATTTTTTACACAATCCTAAAAATTGAAGTTATTTTCATCTAAATTTACTCAAATATACATCCTAAAACAAAAATACTCGACAAAATAAAAAAAAATCGAAGTTGGTTTCAAATAAATTTATTAAAATTTGACACTTCCAACTAAAATTTTTTTCACAATCCTAGAAATTGAAGTTATTTTCATCTAACTTTACTCAAATATACATCCTACAACAAAAATACTCGACAAAATCCAAAAAAATCGAAGTTGATTTCAAATAAATTTATTAAAATTTGACACTTCCAACTAAAATATTTTTCACAATCCAAAAAATGGTCGTTATTTTCATCTAAATTTACTCAAATATACATCCTACACCAAAAATACTCGACAAAATCCAAAAAAATCGAAGTTGGTTTCAAATAAATTTATTAAAATTTGACACTTCCAACTAAAATTTTTTTCACAATCCAAAAAATTGAAGTTATTTTCATCTAAATTTACTCAAATATAGATCCTACAAAAAAATACTCAACAAAATCCAAATAAATCGAAGTTGGTTTCAAATAAATTTATTAAAATTTGACACTTCCAACTAAAATTTTTTTCACAATCCAAAAAATTGAAGTTATTTTCATCTAAATTTACTCAAATATAGATCCTACAAAAAAATACTCAACAAAATCCAAAAAAATCGAAGTTGGTTTCAAATAAATTTATTAAAATTTGACGCTTCCAACTAAAATTTTTTTCACAATCCTAGAAATTGAAGTTATTTTCATCTAAATTTACTCAAATATACATCCTACACCAAAAATACTCGACAAAATCCAAAAAAATCGATGATGGTTTCAAATAAATTTATTAAAATTTGACACTTCCAACTAAAATTTTTTTCACAATCCTAGAAATTGAAGTTATTTTCATCTAAATTTACTCAAATATACATCCTACACCAAAAATACTCGACAAAATAAAAAAAAAACGAAGTTGATTTCAAATAAATTTTTTAAAATTTGACACTTCCGACTAAAATTTTTTACACAATCCTAAAAATTGAAGTTATTTTCATCTAAATTTACTCAAATATACATCCTAAAACAAAAATACTCGACAAAATCCAAAAAAATCGAAGTTGGTTTCAAATAAATTTATGAAAATTTGACACTTCCAACTAAAATTTTTTTCACAATCCAATAAATTTTCGTTATTTTCATCTAAATTTACTCAAATATACATCCTACAACAAAAATACTCGACAAAATAAAAAAAAATCGAAGTTGGTTTCAAATAAATTTATTAAAATTTGACACTTCCAACTAAAATTTTTTTCACAATCCTAGATATTGAAGTTATTTTCATCTAAATTTACTCAAATATACATCCTACACCAAAAATACTCGACAAAATCCAAAAAAATCGAAGTTGGTTTCAAATAACTTTATTAAAATTTGACACATCCAACTAAAATTTTTTTCACAATCCTAAAATTTGAAGTTATTTTCATCTAAATTTACTCAAATATAGATCCTACAAAAAATACTCAACAAAATCCAAAAAAAACGAAGTTGATTTCAAATAAATTTATTAAAATTTGACACTTCCGACTAAAATTTTTTTCACAATCCTAAAAATTGAAGTTATTTTCATCTAAATTTACTCAAATATACATCCTAAAACAAAAATACTCGACAAAATCCAAAAAAATCGAAGTTGGTTTCAAATAAATTTATTAAAATTTGACACTTCCAACTAAAATTTTTTTCACAATCCACTAAATTTTTGTTATTTTCATCTAAATTTACTCAAATATAGATCCTACAACAAAAATACTCAACAAAATAAATAAAAATCGAAGTAGGTTTCAAATAAATTTATTAAAATTTGACACTTCGAACCAAAAATTTTTCACAATCCAAAATAATGAAATTATTTTCATCTAAATTTACTCAAATATACATCCTACACCAAAAATACTCGACAAAATCCAAAAAAATCGAAGTTGGTTTCAAATAACTTTATTAAAATTTGACACTTCCAACTAAAATTTTTTTCACAATCCTAAAAATTGAAGTTATTTTCATCTAAATTTACTCAAATATAGATCCTACAAAAAATTCTCAACAAAATCCAAAAAAAACGAAGTTGATTTCAAATAAATTTATTAAAATTTGACACTTCCGACTAAAATTTTTTTCACAATCCTAAAAATTGAAGTTATTTTCATCTAAATTTACTCAAATATACATCCTAAAACAAAAATACTCGACAAAATCCAAAAAAATCGAAGTTGGTTTCAAATAAATTTATTAAAATTTGACACTTCCAACTAAAATTTTTTTCACAATCCAATAAATTTTCGTTATTTTCATCTAAATTTACTCAAATATAGATCCTACAACAAAAATACTCAACAAAATAAAAAAAAATCGAAGTAGGTTTCAAATAAATTTATTAAAATTTGACACTTCGAACCAAAAATTTTTTCACAATCCAAAAAAATAAAATTATTTTCATCTAAATTTACTCAAATATACATCCTACAACAAAAATACTCGACAAAATCCAAAAAAATCGAAGTTGGTTTCAAATAAATTTATTAAAATTTGACACTTCCAACTAAAATTTTTTTCACAATCCAATAAATTTTCGTTATTTTCATCTAAATTTACTCAAATATACATCCTACAACAAAAATACTCGACAAAATAAAAAAAAATCGAAGTTGGTTTCAAATAAATTTATTAAAATTTGACACTTCCAACTAAAATTTTTTTCACAATCCTAGAAATTGAAGTTATTTTCATCTAATTTTACTCAAATATACATCCTACAACAAAAATACTCGACAAAATCCAAAAAAATCGAAGTTGATTTCAAATAAATTTATTAAAATTTGACACTTCCAACTAAAATATTTTTCACAATCCAAAAAATGGTCGTTATTTTCATCTAAATTTACTCAAATATACATCCTACAACAAAAATACTCGACAAAA